>CM022955.1:33511660-33750946 GCA_012931725.1 Litsea cubeba | reverse complement strand
GACCATTTTTGATTGAGCTCCTGTATACAGAACCATCCTTCTCTCTTTTTTTTTTTTTTTTTGCAGTGCTTGTGAACATTCTCTTCTTTTTTTTTTTTTGGTACCACATGTATTTTTTGGTACTCTTTTTTTTTTGCAGTGCTTGTGACACTTTCTTTTTTTTGGTACCACATGTATTTTTTTTTTTTTTTTTGGTACTCTTTGTAGTGCTTGTGACACTTTTTTCTTGGTACCACATGTATATATTTTTTTGGTACTCTTTTTTTTGTAGTTTTGTGAACACTTTTTTTTTTTTATATCCCTACGCTCACTTTAATCTTTTTGTAATAAAAGTAATTGCTAAATGGGATTTGATCAAAAGGTTGTCATTTTGTGAAAATCTTTTGTCAAATGATTGTTTTGCATGAAAGCCAGGTTTTTGTTTGTGGCATGGAAGCCAATTTTGGCATGAGAGCCAGCTTTCTTGTGGCATTGATAGCCTTTTTTTTTTTTCGTGGCATCTATAGCCAGTTTTGGTGGCATTGATAGCCGGTTTGTTTGTGGCATCTATAGCCGGTTTTTTTTTGTTTGTGGCATCTATAGCCAATTTTGGTGGCATTGATAGCCGGTTTTGTTTTGGTGGCATTGATAGCCATTTTTTTGGTGGCATCGATAGCCTGTTTTGTTTTGGTGGCATTGATAGCCGTTTTTGAAATCCAAGTTTTTTGTTTGTGGCATTGATAGCCGGTTTGTTTTTGGTGGCATTGATAGCCGGTTTGTGGCATTTATAGCCTGTTTTGATGGCATTTATAGCCGGTTTGGTTTTCAAAGAAAAAATGCAAGTATCGACTAAAAGTCGCCTCCCTGCTGAATGTTCTTGCAAGTATCGATGGAATGTCGCATCCTTGCTCATTCGTTGCGAGTATCGATGGAATGTCGCATCCTCGCGGATTTGGGTGCAAGTATCGATGGAATGTCGCATCCTTGCTTTTCAAAAATTTTGGGTTTTGGATACTTGATGTCAATTTTGAAATTTGCTCGAATTTGGGTTATGGATATCAACTGAAATGTTGTCTCCACGTTTTGGATTTTGCAAGTATCGACGAAATGTCGCTTCCCTGCGATTTTGGAAGTGTCGAACGTGGTTCGCTTGCTTCCGATTTGTGCGAGTATCGACTAAGCGTCGCTTCCTCGCGGTTTTTGAAAAACCATTTTTTTTTAAAGACACGAGGGTCATAAATTTTGACCTAAAACCATTTTGGCGGTAAAAGGCAGGGTGGACTAGGGTGGAAATCCCTGAATCCGATTTTGTTTCAAACCATGAATTTTGGGTTCAAGGGTTGAAAATTTTGGTCAAGTTAGGGAAAGGTTCCTAAACTTGGATTTTTGTTGAACAATGAAACGATGAAAGTAAGCATTGTTTTAGATTTCTAGAAATTTCAACATTTGATATGAAAATTCTAAAAAGGGTGGGTTTAGCGAGCGTGTACCTGGAAACCGATTTTGGCCATACAGGCATTGCTCTTACCCAGTTGGGGTACGTTCTTCAGGGTAGTACAGCTTAAGAACTTGCCATTGATGGGCAGCATAAATCTGTCACCTTCCATGTTTAGGAGTGCGTATGCGCACATTGAGAAAACTTTGGTCGATGACGTAGGGTCCCCTACCCATTTAGGATCAAATTTGCCTTTTGGACTTGTGAGCCGAAGACCAGTGGTCTTTTTACCGCAAGAACCAAGTCCATTCCTTTTTGTAGGGCGCGTGTTGCCTGACCTTTTTTATCAAAAGATCCCTGCCTACGTGCTTGGTAAAGTTCAATGCTTTTTTTGAGCTTCGAGCCGGCTCTCATCGAGATTGTCCAGCTCATGGAGTCGCAATTTGACATTGCTTTTTGAGTCATGTCATTTTGCAAGGATACCCTCAAGGAAGGAATTGTACTATCCAAGGGCAACGACAGCTTCGCATCCATAGACCAAGGAGAATGGTTGTTGCTATGGGTTGGTTCCTCGAACGATGGGTTCGATAGGCCCACAAGCTTCAGACATTTGGTCGCTTCCAGTGCTCTTTGTGACTAGAGACCATTTTGTTTGAGGATTTGCAGAGTTTCTTGTTGAAAGCTTCTGCTAACACCGTTTTGCTGCCGAGAGTGTATGAGTCGAAGGAACAGCGTTGGGATTTTGTATTTGTCGCAGAACCTGTAAGAATCGATGATCACGGAAGCTGTTGGGTCCGTTATCATGGACGAATCTTTTGGGTATGCCGAAACGACAATGATGTTGGTGCAGCTAGGAACTGAAGGACTGATGAGGTCTTCAGTTCGTTAAACGCAAATGCTTTCTGACCACTTGGAGAAATAATCCGTAGCGGCGAAGATGAAGCGATGACCTTTGCTTGAAGGGGGAGAAATAGGACCTATGATGTCCATACCCCAGGCTTCGAAGGCCATGAGATCGCTGTAGGATGCAGCCATTCTGGAGGCATGTGAATGTAATCTCCATGAACTTGGCATTGTTGGCAGCGCTTAGCAAATTGCATTGCATCAGCTACCATGGTAGGCCAGTAATATCCTAACCTTTTTATCTGATCATAGAGCTTAGGTCCAGCCTGATGAGCTCCACAAAGACCAAGCATGAACTTCTTTGAGTGTTTCTTCAGCCTCTTGTTGTGACAAGCAGCGTAGAAGTACTCCGTTGAAGGATTTCCTGTAAAGGATTTTTGAAGGAATATCCAAATGGAAGCTTGGGGTTCGCCTTTGGATGCTTACCCGTTCTTTTGGATCTTCAGGTAGGATTCCGAACATAATGTAATCAATGAACGGTCCCTCCAGTCGCCAATTGAAGTTTGAAGGATTGAAATCCTACTTCCGACCACTTGGTGGCATTCAGCAACTGCTTGGTGTGTGTTAAGAGGAGGAAGGATTCTTCTTTCGCACACTGTGACTTGCATGTTTTCCCCTTCCTGGATTGCCATGGATGCGGCAAGTCCGGCTAGGGCATCTGCACGTATGTTTTCACCTCTACGAATGTGGGTGATGTGAGCAGATGTCAAACTTTTGCAGAAGTGATTGTGCCTTGTTGTAGCTAGGGCAACAATCTGGCTTCCTGACTTCAAATTTCTGATTCATCTGGTTGACGATCAGTTGAGAGTCTCCAAAGACTTCCAGCATGGTGATACCGGATTCGATGGCGAGTTTCCAATCCTAAGATCAGAGCTTGATATTCAGCTGCATTGTTTGTGCATGGTTCCAGTAGCGAGAAAGCGTGTGGAATCATGTATTTGTCGGGGCTAACAAAGAGGATGCCAACTCCCGAGATCAGCTGTCTTTTTTCATTTGTCCTGGTTGCACCGTCAAAGTACATGTCCCAGGAGGCACTTTGTGAGAAAGTCTCCACATTGTAGACTGGTTCGTCTGGGAGATCATCTCTGAGTGGAGAATCTTTAGGCAATGGATGCTCTGCGAGGAAGTCCGCTAGAGCTTGCCCTTTGATTGCTTTTTGTGGTACATACCTAATATCAAATTGTGACAGAAGGATGGACCATTTTGCCAGTCGAGCATTGAGAGAACCTGCCTTTGTGACAAGGACCTTCAAGAGGTTGACCCTCGAGACCAGGTAGACTGTGTTGGAAAGCAAGTAGTGACGCAGCTTTTGTACGGCGAACATCACTGCAAAGACATTCTTTTTCGACTGGAGAGTAGCGATGCTCTGCACCTACTAGCATGCGGCTGAGGTAATATAGAGCAGCTTCTTTTCTTTGATCATTTTCTTGCGCAAGCAGAGCTCCCAAAGAGTGATCAAGGGCTCTTGTGTACAAGATGAATGGTTTTCCAGTGGTAGGAGCAGCTAACACTGGAGGTTTTGTCAGGTATGACTTGATGTCTTGGAAAGCAGCTTCACAGTCAGCATCCCAGACAAAGTTTACACCTTTTTCATCAACCGGGAGAATGGACGGCATTTCCCCGAAAGATTGGAGATGAACCGTCTGATGTAGGCTAATCTCCCTTGAAGCCCTTTGAGTTCTCTCAAGGTTCTTGGAGAGGGCATTTCTAGAATGGCTTTGACTTTTATGGGGTCAAGCTCTATTCCAGCTTTCCGAACTAAGAATCCGAGGAACTTACCCGACGAGACGCCGAAGAAGCATTTCAATGGATTCATTCGCAGTTTGTGTTTGCGAAGCCGGAGGAAGACTTCTCGGAGGTTTTCGAGATGATCTTCTTTTCTTTTGCTTTTGACGGCGAGGTCATCAACGTAACATTCAACCGTCTTGTGCTGCATATCTTGGAATATTTTCATCATAGCCCTCTGATATGTGGCACCAGCATTCTTCAAACCGAATGGCATGACAGTGTAGCAAGTACACGCCAAATGGGGTTCGAAAGGATGTATGTTTTTCATCCTCAGGATGCATCTTTATCTGATTGTAGCCAGAGAAACCATCCATGAATGTCATTCGCTCGAATCCACAGGTATTATCAATCATTACCTCTGGTATGGGGAGCGGAAATTCATCTTTTGGGCATGCGCCATTCAGGTCTCTATAGTCAATACAGACCCTGATCTGCCCATTTTCTTTGTCACGGGGACAATGTTGGCCAACCATTCAGGATGTTGTTCCTCACGGATGAAGCCGACGCTTTTGAGTTTTTGAACTTCTTGTTCAATTTTATCCATCACATCTGGACGGAATCTTCTTTGGCCTTGCTTGACAGGCTTGATGTCTTCTTGAAGATTGAGTTTGTGAACTGCTATTTTGGGGTCTAAGCCTGGCATTTCAGCATAAGACCATGCAAAGCAATCAACGAACTCACGAAGAAAAGCGATATACTCGGGTAACTCATCATCCTTTATATTCTTGCTTATGAATACAGGACGTGGGTTATCTGGTGTTCCCAAGTCTATCTTTTGAACAGGATCTTCTGTTGGAAGGTTCGAAGGTGGTTCCTCCACAATATTTTCGGAGGCTTCCAGCTCAACGAAACCTTCTGGGGTTTCAAGGGCATTTCCTGACCAAGGTTTTGTTCCTTTCCACGGGTCTTCTTGATCGGTAGTTTTCCCAAGGCTTGCTATGAGATGATCCCAATCGCCTGTTGAAACCGAGTCGAAGTAGGCTACTTCTTTTGGAGATGAGGGTTCTTCTGAGTCAGAAGTCCACACGTCTGTGCCATCGGACAACTCCTCTTCATTTTCGGAGAAATCGTGCCAATTGGATGAGCTTCCTGGATCTTTGTCAGGTGACTCATCAAAGAGATATGCAGGGAGATCGATGTCTTCATGGACTTGAGATGTTGAGGCTTGGTCAGTATATTGACTTTTAAGCCTTTGTGTCAACTGTCTCAAGGGAGTGTCAGGATCATACCCTAACCCGTGTGAAGACTTTTCTACATAGCCGTAGAGTCTCCAATCTTCCAGCTGGCTTTTGGTCAAGACGGGCCCCAATGGTGTGAGAATACCGCGTCCTTCTCCCAAACCGACTGGGTTTTGAGCGTCATAGCCCATTTTCTTCATAATAGCTTGTGCCACAGAACTGTATAAGGATAGTTGAGGCGTACCTTTATTTTGGAAAGGTTCAAGCATGGAGTTTGATGAAGAAGCATCCGATCTATGGAAGAAGATCGGCTTTTCCTTTGTTGAAGTTGCTGGAACAACGAAGGAAGCTGACGTAGGATCTTCTATGTCAGAAGTTGTCTCCATTGGAGTAAGAGCAGGCTGAACTTGCTGAGTGTCAGCTTGGCTTGACGATGTGTCGTCTTCTGGCTCTGAATCCGAGTCCGTGTCTTGCATGATAGACACGAAAGAGACAACAAATTTGCCCCCAGGCTTTTGTTTTGCCTTCTTCACTTTAGTTGTGATGACCAAAGGCTTTGAAGATTTGAGGGAGATGATGAAGGGAGTTTGCATGCTCTCTTCAGATTTACCGGATGGTTTGTTTTCTTCCGGTGATTGTTGAGGAGCTTTGCCTTTATCTTTCTGGAGACTTTCGGCAAAGGATGCTGTATGATTCTCCTCTTCTTCTTTTTCACCTTCATACATCTGTGAGTCTGCGAAGTGGATTTCTTTACCTTTGAAGGGTTTTTTATCCGCAAAGACTCGATGTATCATGCCGTCGTCGCCAACAAACTTGATGCATTGATGTAGAGTTGAAGGGACAACACCATTCTCATGGATCCAAGGGCGTCCGAGAAGGATGTTGTAGCATGAAGGGGTCTTTATTGCATACACTGTGACCTCAGAGATAAGATCACCGATCTGCAATTTGAACCTGATTTTGCCGATAGGCCTTTGAGTACTCCCATCGTATCCAAAGATAGATACAGATGTGTGGCTCAGTTTGCTGGGTGGGATGCCCAACTCTTCAAGAGCCGATGTGGAGATAAGGTTGAGTGCAGAACCTGGGTCGATCTGAACTCTATGCATAGGGCATTTCCTTGATATACCCTGTGAAGTACAGGGGTCGGTTATGCCTGGTTTCGCCAAGTAGGAGGTCGTCCTTTGTGAAGGCGATGGTTGCACTGGCTGCTTTTTTAACCGAGAGGCATTCAATGCATGATCCCTCAGTTTTCTTCTTTTCTCCCTTTGAGGAGGCTTCTGAGTTTTTGACCCGGTAATCCATTTCAATTTGGAGGACTTGCGGGGCATGTTTGTCGACATCCTCATTCAGTTTTTGTAATTCTGAGATGAGATTATCACGAGTGTGCGGAGACATTCGCAACAAATCTAGGATGTGCAGACGTGCAGGTATGTGCTTGAAGTGTTCAATCAAGTCATACTTGAAAGCCTCCTTAGGGCCTGCATGTTCATCATTGTTGCCACTAGGGGCGCTTACAACATCTTTTCCCGAAGGATTTACATATGTAAAGGAAGATTGGTTGTAATTTTTGTGGTAGTCCCGGCCAGAGCGGGTGCCTCTACCAACTTCGAGAGCTTCTTGAGAAGGGTCTTCATTTGGAAGATTGTCTTCAGGATCAAGAGGCTGTCGTTTTTCATTTGCTGAGGATGCATCAGCAGCAGAGTTACCATCCTCAGTGATTGTGTTGCATGGAGCATTTTCCGGGAACAAGTCCTGAACAGCATCCAGCAATCTTTCTTCTTCGTTGACTAATTCATCGTCCCAAGCATCAATAGCTGGGAATTCTTCAGTCAGGAAGGGTGTGAACTTTGAAGTCACAGTCTCAGGAGAAGAAACCTGAGAGGGTGTCATCTCAGTGAAAGTCACGTGAGACGAGGTGGCTCCAGAAGATACATTGCTAGGCGTCGCCGGAGTGTAAGTGCTCTCATCAGACGATGCTTCGGAAGAGCTATAATCCCGAATTATCACATTACAGGAAGCTCTGACGGGAGACGTTGCCTGATCGGAGTCAGACTCATCCTCGGATGTGAGAGGATCGTCTACCCAGCAATTTTCTCCATTTTCAGGAGTTAAGGGAGGATGTACCTGGTGGTCTTCAGGGACTTCAGGCTCTGGATTGCGAGGAGGCTCGTTGACGCGTTCTTGCTCTTGTTCTAGAGCGAGTCGCTGCAAGATCCTTGCATATTCTTCAAGATCAGGCATGGGAGCCGGATCTTCTTCTTCATCATCTCTTTGTGGCTCAACATGGTTGATTTCCACTGGAGTGATGAGAGGTGCTGGGTCAGCAGCATTTTCTTGTACAGCTTCTTGGTCTTCTTCATCATCAGACCAGGATCCTTGTGGCTGTAAGGGGTTATACCAGATTACTGGCATAAGATGAGACTCAGGAACCCATTCTTCATCGGAGAGATATTCTCCTGTTTCAAGGGACTCCTCCCACTCATCTGTGTAGTTGGGTTCGAATCCATCATCGGTGTCGCTGGACTCGTATCCATCAATGGAGAATCCAACTACTGAATTGCAAGAGTATGATGTCTCCTGCATGGCTTCTCTGAATTGAGGTGGCATGAAATCACTGAGAGTGAATTTCCTTACCCCCTTTGAAGTCTCTGGAAGGGATGTTTTTGTTACCTCCAGTGAAGCGGTAGAGGAAGCCTCTGCCTTTTCTTTGACCTCTAGTTTTGGCTGGGTCTTCTCTTGCCGTTTGAGCTTGAGGAGATGTTTCCTAGCCTGCCTTCGCTGTTGAGCTGTAGGCTTTATTTTCACGACCTCCCAATTTTCATCTTCCAGGAGATCGGGATGTACCCATATCGGTTGTCCGTCTGGTGTCGGGTAAGGAACCAGTTCCTCGGACGCTTCGATTGAGTTTATCACCTTGAAGGAAGTAGTGATCTTCTTCTTCGGTGATCTTGATGTTTGTCCACATGTCACCATGTTGACGGAGGCAGACCCATAGTTTTTGTCAAAGGTGATGACTCCGTTTTTCCACATCTCATTTATTTTCTCTCTCACAACGAAGCATTGATTGAGAGGATGCGAGATCATCTGGTGGTATGGACAGTACCGAGGATCGTTGGTTTTGCCAACATCACCCGGTCTTTTTGGTTCAGGCAAGGTGAGCTTGCCGTTTGCCACAAGAGCCCCGAAGATTTCATCAACATCTTCATCAAACGGGTATTTCTTCTCTACTCGTTCTTTGAAGGCGTCAGAGAGTTCAGGTCTCTTACCAGCAGCTTTGTTTTCAGCTTTCTTTGGTGGCTGAGGAGCTGGCTTGGTCTGCACATTGAGGACCTCTTTCTTCTTTGGTTTAGAGGTTGCAATGGCGGTTGGCTCTTTTCTTGATGATTTCTGACTGTTGAGGTCTTTAATCACCGTTTCAGCTTCCATGGAAGCTTCTAGGAGTTCTCCCAGGTTTTTTTGATTTGTTGCCGATGATCATGGAGCGGATTCTGGCTCTCATGTTGTTTCGGCAGATGTCGACTAGCGACGCTTGTGGCAATACATCAGAGCATTTGTATGCCATTGCTTTCCACTTGTGAATGAAGTCATATGTTGATTCATTCTCCCCCTGTTTTAGGCTGCACAGCTGAGCCATAGTAGCGGGGTGATCCTCACCTTTGAAGTGAGTTAGGAAGCGTGTCTCTAGCATGGCCCAATTTTGGATTGAGTCCTCCGGCAGAGTGGAGTACCAATCGAAGGCCGTACCTTTTAGGGTACTTGCAAAGAGGCGGATCTTGAGTGCATCTTGATCTGCAATAGCTCCCGTCAGGATCTTGAAGTGGATGACGTGCTGTCTGGCTGATCCTTTCCCCGTATATGTTTGGAGAGTAGGATGCTTGAATTTGGTGGGGAACGGGACCGAGTCCATCCATAAGGGATATGGTGGCTTGATCCCATGCTCTTTGAGTATATCCTCTTCTTTTGCTTTGGCGAGGATACCGTCTACGTCCTTTTTAGTAAGGGCGCGTGACTCATTTTTCTTCTCTATTTACCTCGTCGTCTTGATGATTCGGAGGAGGTTCATTGTTCGCCTGATTTTGGAAGGCGAGGAGAAGGTTTTCCATCAGAGTTTCAATCCTCTGCTGGCCCTGTTCCAACTGCTGGATGCGGGTGATCGCATCTTCTGGAGGTGGATTGTGGGGTGGTGGCTCAGAATTTGTAGCCAAGACATTCATCCTTCGTGATTCGAACGAAGAAACTGTCCTGGTGACTGAGCTGGGGCTCATTCTTTTTGAAGAGGAGCTTGAGGAAGGATCACTCTGCTGTCCTTTGCTTGAAGGAGCAGGGGATTCTTCTGAATGTCTTCTTGTCCTTGAGACGCTGCGGGTCATTGGACGTCGGACATGGATTTTTGTTGCTGATTTTGGCGCCTTCTGGTTTTTCCAACCATATGGACGGCAGCAACTTGGTTGGGTCTTTCTTTTTCGACCCATTTAGGAGAGACTTGAAGTGTGGGAGGCTGGGTCCTTTGCTTCTGTAGTCTCTTTTGTCGGTACGACGCGCGGCGGCGTATACGACGAGCAATTTGAGCTTCGGTCAGCTCTGACTGGGCTCTGACGATGAAGGATGTACTCCCTCGGGCGCAGCAGCCGAGCCTGTCTTCTCTGTAGCTGGGCAAGGACAGGATGCGAACCCTATCCTTCGCCTGTTGCAGCGAAGCTTTGAATTTTTGAAGTTCGGCCCCTGTAGATATGAAGGGTCGAACTGCAGATTTGTAGGCCTTAGCAAGTGCTTGTGGAGGCCTTGTGATGCATGACTTGATTTTGGGCTTGTAGGAACAAGCCGGCTCATGCTGGGATGACTTTGAAGTCAGGTTGGAGATGGGTTTCTCCTCTTTCATGTAAGCAAGAGGATAGAACTGGTTCTCCTTGAGTGGGGCCAGGAATGCTGGCTTAGTGGATGTCCGGGACCTTCTTTGTTTTGGTGAAGGTCTTGGGGACCAAGTCTTGGGGTAGACCTGGTTGTTTGCAGGTTGAGGCTTCGTGGGGCTGCCACGGGCTTCAGGCCTTCTGGTGCTCGCCTTTGGTGTCACGGTAGTGACACGTTGAGAGGCGAGTTTCTGCTTCTTGGAGGGAGCAGTTTGTTCCTCAGGAAGTGGGAATGGTCCCAGCGTCCCGAAGACGATAGTCCGGGGAGTCGAGGTCGACCCGGAGTTCAGAGAGTTGCCGAGGGAGTTGACACTTCGGCAGCTGATGGGGCGCTTGTAGGTGCGCGCGGTTTTGCTTCTGTTGAAGCATGAGTTGGTGCTTGTTTTCATCGAAAGTAATGGTTAGTGAAGCTGCCATTGTTAGTTTTTTCGAAAATTTCTGAAACAAGACCACATCCATTAGTAATCACAAGAATATAATGATCATAAATGGGAAGTTCTATGGTTTCGTCTTTTCAAATTGCTCGAGGTAGATGACCCAAACAATATGAGGAAGACAAAATGCCATAGAGGGTACAATTGTTCTGATCGCAGGTGTGGTAAGCCTGGAATGGGCATCCCAGTGACTGCTAGAAGCAATTGTGAACTTAAATTCGACTTATCGAGAAGCAGAGCTTGCTCGAAGTAAGAAGAATATAAGTTGGAGTTACAAATGTGCCGGTCGCAATACAGTAGACCCTGAAAGGGCGTACTAGTACCGCTAGACACAAATGTTTTGAGACCGCATCTATGAGATGAGATTCTCTGTTTTGAAAGGTCAAGATTGGATTCATCAAAGAGAGCAGATGGTATTCCAATCTGAACACGGGCTCAGCGATTTCCGCGAGCGCCAGTGCTCAGAAAGAAATGAACCATGATTTCTCGGATCTGAATCTAAAAATGACGAGTTTTCTTTTGAAAGGCCAATATCGGGTTCATCAAAGAGAGCAAAAGGCACTCCAATCTGAACACGGGCTCAGCGATTTCCGCGAGCGCCAGTGCTCAGAAAGAAGAAGACCAAGATTTCTCCAATCTAAACCCAAATGACGGAAGTTTTTTTTTTGAAGTTTTTTGAAGATTTTTTTTTTTTTTTTTTTTAAAAATCTTTTTTTTTTTTTTATTTTTTATTTTTTTTAAGATTTTTTTTTTTTTTTGAAATTTTTTTTTTTTATTTTTTATTTTTTATTTTAAAATTTTATATTTTTTTCTTTTATTTATTATATTTTTTTTTTTTTTTTTTTTTTAAAAAGACGAGAGAGTACACATAGGCCTCCTAACCCGGTCTTATGAAATCTTGATTGATAGAATTGCCCCCAGGTAAGGGTAGGATTACTTAATGAACCCGTTTGGAGGACCCTTGCCTAGAACAGTCAAGCTGTCTCCACACTCTGGACAAGGCTTTCCTTTGAATCAACCATGATCAAAGAACACAGTTGGTTTAACCTTAGTGGTCTATGTCTTTTTTTTTTTTTTTTATATTTATTTTTTATTTTATTTTTATTTTTATGAATTCATCGAAGAGAACCATGGCCCAAACCTAGTCGAACGGCTCAACATTTCTGCAAGCGCGATGAACGATAGGAACAGATCAAGGTTTCTCAATTTTGAATCCAAATTGAGAAATCTAAAAATTTTTTTTTTTTTTTTTATATATATATTTTTTTTTTGATTTTTTAATGAACTCATCGAAGAGAAACCATGGCCCAAAACCTTAGTCGAACAGGCTCAACATTTCTGCAAGCGCGATGAACGATAGGAACAGATCAAGGTTTCTCAATTTTGAATCCAAATTGAGAAATCTAAAAAAATTTTTTTTTTTTATATATATATTTTTTTTTGATTTTTTAATGAACTCATCGAAGAGAAACCATGGCCCAAAACCTTAGTCGAACAGGCTCAACATTTCTGCAAGCGCGATGAACGATAGGAACGGATCAAGGTTTCTCAATTTTGAATCCAAATTGAGAAATCTAAAAATTTTTTTTTTATATATATATATATATATTTTTTTTGATTTTTTAATGAACTCATCGAAGAGAAACCATGGCCCAAAACCTTAGTCGAACAGGCTCAACATTTCTGCAAGCGCGATGAACGATAGGAACGGATCAAGGTTTCTCAATTTTGAATCCAAATTGAGAAATCTGATTTTTTTTGTTTTTTTTTTTAATTTTTTTTTTTTTTGAAAAGAGAAAGAATGGAAATAAATTCAAAGAATTAGAAATTTCCAAAAAAAAATCTCATCTCATTTTTTTTGCAGAATTCAACATAGGCCACCAATTATAAAGTAGCCAAGGAATCAAGAAAAGAAATATAAGCATAGAGCAAAATATATGATATGCAAATATTTCATTTCTAGCATCGTGTTCTCAAATAAACGAGTCCCACCGGGTGTGCCAGCTTGATGGACCGCGCTCCTGCTTGGTTCTACCGAGGTCGGCGGACGTGGGAGTCCGTCGGGTCCGACCCTTTCGTAACCGGGGGGCAGGGGCGTGCATCAACATTTCTTTTTTTGTGGGTGTGCCAGATTTTCTATTTTTACTTGGAATTGCAAGTGGTGATCCGGAGATCAACCTTCGCAAGTAAAAAGGAAATCAACTTCTTTCAAGTTTTCCATTGCACATATATTTAAGAAAAGAGACATTTTCTTGATTTGCCGTGAAAGGCGATTTTTTTGGCATTTATAGCCGATTTTGGCGTTTATAGCCGATTTTTGGCGTTTATAGCCAACTTTGGCGTTTATAGCCGATTTTAGCGTTTATAGCCGATTTACAATCCTTATCAACAATGAAAGACAAGAATTGTGATTTTTGTCTCTTTTAAAAAAATACAAACTACAATGAAAAGCAAGAAAAGGAGGATCTAACTTCTCAGGAGATTGTGGGGGACTCGTTTAGATTGACGGTCGCAAGCCATATGTGGGCTTCGCCATCATCCATGCAGATGAGAACAGAGGATGCTATTTGATTCACTTGGCTTGGCTATAACCTCGGGTTTTTAGAAGACAAAGACCAAAGGAAGGTCCTATGTCCAATAAAAAACCGAGTAGACGGGCTGAAAAGCCATATCTAAGCCATTGGAGGCAGGAGGAGAAGGCAAGGACCTTGGGGGGGTGCCCCCCAAGGGACTTTTGTCACCTTGTTGCGGTGGCCGGTGTAGAACTTCTGCAGAGTTTTCTCTCTTTTTCCTTTCTCTGGATTTCTGTGCTTCTCTCTGTCTGTGTGTCCGTCTCTTTTTTCCGATCTGGATTCCTTTGGAGTGCTCTCCTATTTATAGGCTCTTGGTAGCCATTTAGGAGAGCTTATGGGCTTTTAATGTCATTAAGCCACATAATGGGAGGAGTTACAAAATTGATTTGTTTATTTTGTAACTCTTTTTCTTGGCTTCTGATTGGCCGGAGGAGATTGAGGGCATTTAATCGCCTTTAATCGCCATGATGGGAGGAGTTTCATGGGTTAAATGCCATGAATCTCTTGACTTGTAACTCCCAAATGCTTGCTTCTGATTGGGCCGTCCAAGGAAATGGATTAATGACTGTAATAAAGCTAGTCAATTAATCGCATTAAGTGGTCGCCGAGCAGCTGAAGAGTCGCGGGCCGTGCCACGTCTTTTGGAATTCTTCTGTTGATGATCATCGATGGATCTTCATGTAGATCGACATCAGATGACCATGTAATTTCAGGTGTTTGTTGCCAACAGCGGGTCGGTGCCATCTGTCCTGTCGATTTCTCGATCGGTCGGGTGGAAAGCACACTTTTTTTTGGTTGACCAGGTGGCGATCAATACTGTCTTTGATACTCTTGATGATTTACCCCGTGTTTTGGACGGATATCAGAGGACTTGGTGTCTCAAAAGCATGAATTTTGGAAAGTACCAGAGGCTGGGCTTCTCGAATCGCGAAAAAACGGTGAAAACCGGGGTTTCCGGGGCTTTCCCGGCGACCCCGGGGTCCATGGTCGCCGGCGACCCTGGCCCAGGGTCGCAGGGGTCTGCGACCCTGGGGGGGTTTTCCCCCTTTCTGGTCCCGTTTTGCGTCCGTTTTTGCTCTTTTCTGATTCTTTTTTCTTCTGTACTTTTCTTTGACATTTTGATCATTTATTGGCCTGATTTCTTTGTAGGAAACCTGATGAGAATCCTTGCATTTTTTTTTTGCAAAGTTTCCAATTTCCTGAGAAAGCCGAAGACTTTGTCGCGCAGAGCTGCCGATTTTCTGTCAAAAGCTGAAACTGGGTCAAACGATGTCGGAATGACCTGAAATTTGGTGTGAAGCCTGCTGAGCAATAAATAAGACCAACCATAGGCTTTTGTTTGAGTTTCGAAGCCGTTTGGGGTCCTATCACCTGCAGACTTGCTTTTTGTCGCGATGAAGATGTCGCGGTTTGATGTGCGGTCAACCGATGTCCGATTGACTTGAAATTTGACAGGGAACCTATTGGAGTCATTTTAAGATGATCCATAGGCTCTGTCTCGGAAATCATGGTCCCGGAGAGCTTTTGCCGCCGAGAGCTCCTTTTCGGCTGTCGGAGAAGCGAAGTTAGGCCAAATGACTTTGAAATGGCCCGAAACTTCTTGTGTACTCCTCTTTTGGCTGTCTGGAAGAATCTTGCAGTTTTTGTTTGATTCTGACAAGATTTGATTTTTGGAAGCAGCATTACCTTTTTATGGCAGGTTGCGACTTCATGTAGCTCTTTGGATCTTGGAAAGGCAAAGTGACATTTTTGGTGTCAACATTTTCTTAAATATATGTGCAATAAAAATTCGAAAGAAGTTGATTTCCTTTTCTACTTGTGAAGGTTGATCTCTGGATCACCATTTGCAATTGCAAGTAGAGTAGAAAATCTGGCACACACACCCAAAAAGAAAAATGTTGATGCTTGCTTTGCCCTCCCGGGCGCGAAAGGATCGTATCCCACGGACTCTCACGTCCGCTAACCTTAGTAAGCGCCGAGTGGCAGAAGCGCGGTCCATCAGTGCCTCAATTTTTAGGTCTTGAGAGTGTAATTAGTGCACTTTTGTAATTAATATTTTAATATATCATGGGAACTAATTCTGAAATATTGTCTTGCTCTATTATTCTGTTTGTTATGAACTATTAATGCCAATCTTAGGTGACATACTGCACTACATTGAGATAACATCGGTCATCATGTATGCATTGTATATTTACTTTTAGTACCTCGGTTCAATACTGCTTATAATGTACTTCAAACTGATTTCTTGTTAGACTTCATAAGTCTAATAGTATACTTGGTGATTGTAGGTAGCAGGTACCAATCAGGGTAAGGCGGTTGCTTCAGAACTATGGGCTAGCTAGAGCGATGCACTGATGACCTTACTATCGATTTCTTGTGATGTGCAGAAAGTCGATACATCTTTTGGTTCAATTATTTTTATTAGATTGTAGTTAATGATTTCAGCATATGCAGCAATTGTGCTTTTATAACTTTAATAAAAATTTGTTTTGCTCAGACATCTTTTATAAATTTTTTTGATTGGCTCATTTATCAAAACATGTGATTATCGATGCATCAATGTTGCATGCCGGGATTCAACCGGCTCCGAAATTGAGACATAACAAACGGTGCGATCTCATACTGCCTGTCGTTTTGTGGGAAATACTTAAATTAAAAGGGCCATTTGACACGTGAACGTGCGACTCGCACGTCCTAAATATCGCTTGAATAGGTTTGTACATGGTATTAAATATCGACCGATACTGGTTCATATTGGCCGATATGAACCGGTATCGGCCCATACCGGTACGATATCTCGGTGATATATCGGTATCGGCGATATCGGGGTAAAAATCTCCAAAATATCGGCATTTTTCGACCGATATTATGATCATCTCGGACTTATCGGGAGAAATATCGGCCGAGATCCTTTAAAATCACCCTAAATCCTAATATTCTTAACTTTTTCCCCATCTTCATCTTCTTCCCCTCTCCTCTCATCTCCTTACTCCTTAGAGCAGCAGTCCATACCTCCATCACACATTCACACATCCGTGAAGAAAATATTATTCAAGGTAAGAGAAAATCAACTTAAAATATTTTAGTATGTATTTATGTGTTTTTTCTTTTTTATTTTTATATGTAGCATAGAAATCATGAAGGTTTGTAACTTGTGTTGTGTACTTCACTTAGAAGTTAGAACTACATATTTTCATTCTAAATCTACTCATACACATGATTTTGATTTTTTTTTCAATTCTTTTATTTTCGGATTTTTTAATATTTGAATTATAATATATCATTTTTTGAAATTTCATCACAAATATGTTCTTTTAATGATTCATGATCATTGTATGGTGTGTATCGAACATATATTAATTGAGCAAGGGAGGCTTCCCCATCACCACATGATCCCCAATGACCTTTATATGCCCCTCATAGCCATTTCATGTCATTTCTGTACAATTAACAAGAACAATCAACAGGGGATCAAGATAATTCATCATTTTATCAATAACAATCTGAATATGGTCATCGGTATGGTAGTGCTGTGCAACAATATGGAGCATATCTTTTTAACCAATACCGAAGAAATGATGGTGATGATGATTATATTGAGCCTGGGCGACACTCCACTTGGATTAGGCTGTCAATATGTCATACACTCATACTCATCAATCTCTCTCTCTAGTTTCTACTCTTTAGTCCCCTCTAATTTCAGGTAAACTATGAACCTTTTGATGTCCAAGTGCTTTATGATTTATCTATCTCACTATAGAGATGTCAAGTGGGCCGTGCCGGCCCGGCCCGCCAGTCAACGGGCCGTGGCACGGCACGGCCCGGTCAACGGCACGGCCCACTGGCACGCCATGACGCGGCCGTGCTGGGCCGAGCTGCGCACGGCCCGCTGGCCCGTTTGGCACGGCCCGCCAGGCCCGCTGGCCTAGTGGGCCAGCCCTTGCAGCCCGCCAGGCCCGCCTGTATAGGCCCGCCAGCCCGCCAGCCCGCCCGCCAGCCAGCCCGCGGCCCGCCAGCCCGCCAGGCACGCCCAACGGTCGGCCCGACGGGCCGGCCCGCCAGCACGCCCAACAGCCATTTTTTTAAAAAAATACCATTTTACCCCCCCCCCCCCCCAACAGCTATAAAACGGTCATATAAGGGGTATTTTGTGTCATTTTTCATTATACTAAGTCTATAAATATCCTAACCCTCCCATTCTCATTCCTCACCAATTACACATTTCTCATTCTCACCAATTTACACAACTCTCTCATTCTCTAACTCTCTCTCAAAGCATTCAACTCTTTCACTCTCTAAGAAGTTTTTGGAGGACCAAAGATCAAGTCATCAAGAGACAAGATTAAAGGGGCCTTCAAAGATTTAGAGGTATTTATAATATTTAGATTTGAGATTCCATATATATAAGTTTATATTATATTATATTAACTCTCATTTTCTCCCCTTTCTTATAATAAATTATCACAAAAGAAGGCTATTAACATATTACTATTATCATTTATAAATTTATTATTTTGAAATATGGCTAGAAGATTTCCCACAGAATCTTCATCCGTTAATTTAGAGGCAGAAGAAGATTTTATTGAATTACAAGATCAAGTAGGTGATTTACCACCCCCCTTTCCTCAGAGTTCCCAAAAACCAAACAAGAGGAGTAGAACTTCAGCAGTTTGGGATATATATACAAGGTATGATGTTTTTGAAAATGGAAAGAATGTTGAAAAGGCAAAATGCACATTGTGTGGTAAGATTTATAGTGCCCAGTCAAAAGGGGGTACCGGCCATTTGTCAAGACATAGGAAAACATGTTTACAAAAGCATAGGCCAGAGAATGCAGGGACAGGGGGGCCTGGTTCACAAACCCAAATTTCTACTACTGGTGGTGGTAGTAGTAGTAACAGTTTGGGTATTTTTTCTTATAATGCACAAAGTGCTAGACAAGGTCTTGTTAAAATGATTGTTTTGTCCGAATTACCATTTGCTTTTGTTGAAAATGAGTTTTTTGAAGAATGGGTCCAGAAATACTGTCAACCACAATTTCACAGTATTTCAAGAAATACAGCCAGAAATGATGCTATTAGACTCTGGCAGGAAGAGAAAATAAATATAAAAAACTATTTTGCGGAATCTCCTGGTAGAATATCCATAACCACAGATATGTGGACTTCTAAAGGGGGTGATAGTTATCTTTGTATTACTGCACATAATATAGATGCAAAATGGATTATGAATAAACGTATACTTTGTTTTAGCACTCTTGAATGGCCACACAATGGAACTAGGATAAGTACATTAATTTTGGAAAAACTAGATGAATATAGTATTAAGGAAAAAGTTTTATCTGTAACTTTAGATAATGCTAGTAATAATACAGTGGCTATTGAATTAATGAGAATGCAGATGCCACTTGCAACTTTGATAGATAGTTCTATCTTTCAAAATAGATGTGTATGTCACATCTTAAATCTTATTGCAAAAGTTGGTTTAAAGCACATTACAAGTTATACAGATGCTATTAAAGACATTGCTAGATTTGTTTTTTGCTCCGCACAAAGAAGACAATTGTATGCCCAAATATGTGCGAGGCAAGGCGTATCAGCTATTAAACTGCCTAAAGAAGTTGAACATAGATGGAATTCTATGTATGATTTGTTAAACAAGGCACTTTCTAGAAAAACTGTTTTGAATGAATTTTGTGCTTTTCATGCACAAGATTTAATGATTAGTGATGAACATTGGGAGTTATGTGCCCATATAAGAGATTTATTAGAACCTTTTTATACTTCAACATTATTTTTTTCCGGGATATATTATCCCACATCTAATGAAGCTTTAATGAAACTTTTTAAAATTACTTTACAATTCAGTAGATTTAGAGATCATTTTTTACTTGGTAGCACTATTAGAGACATGGAAGTCAAATTTAATAAATATTGGAAAGAGGCTCCAATGACATTTTCTTTAGCTGCTGTATTTGATCCTAGGTTAAAATTAAGTGGTGTACAGTTTTTTATTGATGGAATAAATAAAAATATGAATTATACAGATTCAAATGATTTTTCAAATATAATGGCACAATTACAAGCACTTTTTCAATTTTATTGTGAGCAAATGGGTACAGCTGGGCTTAGTATGGGCAATACAGAAGTCCAGTATACAGGTGTTCCTGAGTGGGAGGTGTGGTATTCTTCCCTGTCCACGGGCATGGCATCCAGCTCAAGCTCAAGTAACAACACTGTGACGGAGTTATCATCGTATCTTGACGTAGGTGTAATTAGGATGCAGGATGCATCCACTTTTGACCTTTTAGCCTGGTGGAAGCAACAAGAAAGCATTTATCCAGTGTTGGCAGCCATGGCTCGTGATCTATTAACTATTCCTATGTCTTCTGTAGCATCAGAACAGGCTTTTAGTGCAGGTGGACGTGTAGTAGAAGACAGAAGAACAAATCTCACTGAAGAAACGGTGGAGTGTTGTGCTTGCCTACGAGACTGGTACTTGGCAGATAAGAGGAAGCAAGAGTTAACATCATTAATGGAAGATTTTGATCCAGCAGAATACATTAGTGGACTACAAATCTGATTTTTTACTTTTTTCTTCATTGTAATTTATAAGTTTTTCATTCTTTTTTTTTTATTTTCTAAAAAGATTGTAAGGTTTTGAAGGTAATCCTATTTAGAAACCTTCAAGAAGTTAAGATCCAAATGGTTCTCTCTTCTCAGTGGAGTAGGTCGAGTTTGACCGAACCACTTAAATATCTTTGTCATTCTCCTTGCTTGTGTTCTAATTTTTATTTTTAATACTGATAAGAAAAAGAAAAATCATATATAGTACTTAAGTAATATGTGAGTAAATATCTATAAATTAATTTGAACTACTCAATCATTTGTCAAATGTTTGTATAAGTTTAAATGTTTAGAAAAGTAACTATTGAAAAATTAATGACTATTGATCGAAAATCAAATTCAAATCCATGTCGTTACGGACTTACGCTTACGTTACGCCTTACGGTAATTATATATCTATATTAGTCTATAAAAAAAAAAGAAAAAAAAAAAAGCCTGGCCGCGGGCCGGCCGGCACGGCCGCTCCAGCCCGCCCCACTGTGGGCCGTGCCAGTGGGCCGTGCCGTGCCAGGGGTTTTCCCCTGGCGGGCCGTGCCGTGCCGGCCCGTTAGCTGGGCGGGCCGTGCCGGCCCGGCCCACGGCACGGGCGGGCCGAGATTTTAGCGGGCCGTGCCGGCACGGCACGGCACGGCCCGTTTGACATGCCTATCTCACTATCATGTTTTAGATTTTAATATGTTATCTTCATGGTCATGAATTTCACAACTTATTTGATGATTGAGTTAGTGTTAAATGATGATTGATATGTTATCTTTATTTTCTTATATTTTACACTAATAAATTGATCATGAGCATCAATAATGATTGCCTGATATGAAATACTAGAGAAGAAAGCGATCAGCGACACAGACAGGACTCATAGCTTAAGGTGACCGAGATTTTAATTTATTGTTGTTACTAATGGAAAAAAAATTGTTTCCAGTATTTTCTAATATTCTGGATTTTTTAGATATATTTGCGATTTTTTTTGGATTAAAAAAAGAATTCAAACCGCAACGACCGCGACGTACTCATACCCGGGACGATATCCGATATATATCGGTTTTCGGCCGTACCGATACCGCGATCGAGACCGAAATTTTAAACCATGTATTTGTGGTAAATATTTAAGCTCAAGCATTTCGGGGCCAATGCCAAGGGTAACTCCAACTGTACGGGCAAAATCCCTTTACATTGCCCCAAACTTTTTTTTAGGATTTCCAAATCCTCCATAAAACCCAGAGAGGAATCCCCGCACGTGGCTGAAAACGTGATCTTATTCTTACTCACTCTTGGCCGCCCTTTGTGTATGCTGCAGACTGCAGTGCTGCTGCTTTCGTTTGAAGATTTTTTCTCTTGGGCTGTGCTCTCCTCGTCTTCTTTATTCTGAAATCTATTTCCATGGCAAGCAGTAGCAGCAGCAGCAGAGACGACCCTCTCCCCTTCTCGAATCTTCCTCCTCCTATCCCACTTTCTGATGGAGAGGGGTCCCTTCCCGATCCCAATTCTCAAATCGGCAGCGCTTCCGGAAGCCTAAAGAACGACGGGCTGTCCTTCAGTGCTATTAGCGACAGCAGAACGCACCCGAGCGAGTTCTCCTATGGGGCTATGGACGGCGGCAGCAGCGAAGCAGACTTCGGCTTCCGACGCCCAGGATTTGGCGAGATCCCTCTCCTCGGCACCGTCGAGAAGCACGACCGTCACGTCTTCCTCTGCTACAAGAATCCGCAGGTGTGGCCACCGCGTGTTGAGGCTGCTGAGTTCGATCGGCTTCCGCGGCTGCTTTCCGCCGCTCTGGCGGCCAGGAAGGGAGCTATGAAGAAGGAGGTATTTCTTTTTAGAATTTGTTCTAATGTTGTGAGTTTTGTTTGTTCTCTTTTGCTTCTGGTTATGGGTTTTTGTCAGGTATGAAGTCAAGGAAGGGGATTTGGGTTTGGGAGGTTTTCGGAGATTATTTGGCGGGTTCTGATTTTTGGAGGAAATGGTTAATTTTACATTTAGACATAGTTTGAATGTGCACCAAGTGGAAATTGTATGAAAATTTTAGCTGCATGGAGGAAATGTTAGGTTTTGTTTTATGGTTCATTTTGATGCTTGGAAGGAATATGTGTCTACTTTTCTATGATCTCCACGTAAGGATAATTTTGAATATTTCTGTCTTATCTTTTTAATCGTTCTTCACAATTTTTAAGGCTTGGAGCTCCAGGGCATGACCCTCTCCAACTCGGCCAAGTCGATTCAAGGGTGAATAAGCATCCAACTACCACTTAAGACCTTGTTTTTTTATTCTCCAATCTGGTTCAAGAATGCCTGTTAATTGTTCTGATTAAAATGAAAACAAGAGAAGTCAACTTTTATGTGGCATACAACTTCCCTCCTAGTTATGAACCAAATAATTTGCTCGTGAGATTGATATCTATATATTTTAGTTATTATAACAGACATGCTAGCTAGTCGTAAGCTGCTTACTCATCCAGTTGAGAGATGTGCATGCCATTTTGATGGGGTCTTAAGTGTCTAATTTTCCCTATCAGATTTACGAGTTGGCTGTGGATTAAGATCTATAAAATTCAGCTTGGACTTTCTAGTCATCTTATTAAAGGCAAATCATATTGGCTGTCATCAAACTTTTATTGTATTTCATTTTGATTATCAGTTTCATTGTCTTCAATCAGATCGCTAGGAATGTCCATTGGGTTGATTTTTGATTCACTCCCAATCCACTACCTACAGGGCCAATAGATCTCACCTAGATGCCATGTGATTTAGATGTCCATTCGTCTACAAGACAAAAAAGCAGCCTTCGCCCATTTTTTATTTCCTATATTGAAAAAGCCAACCATCTTAACCTACTTGACAATATTAATTCTCATCGTAGCTAACATTACCAAGTACAGGATGTCATGTTTCTTCTGGACTCCTAAACTCATTGGATGGTGGTTTTTCCTCAGTCTGGCTTCGACTAGAATGAGGAGTAACAGGATCGATCACTTGATAGTCAATGGGAACAGAGTAGAGGATAAAGAAGGGATAACAAATCACATCATCGGCTTCTTTAGAAATCTTTTCAGCAAGGATGAAAGAAGTAAGCCTTCTTTAAACAATCTTCAGTTCCCCATCATTAGCGAGGAAAATGCAAATTGGTTGGAAGAAGAGTTCCAAGAGGAAGAAGTTAAAGCAGTTATTTTCAGTCTAGCTAGCGATTAAGCTCCATGCCCAGATGGCTTCCCAATCTCTTTCTACCAAATTCATTGGGACTTCCTAAGAACAGACTTTATGGCCTTCATGAAGGAATTCCACTCCAGAGGCAGACTCTCCAAAACCATTGGTGCATCTTTCATTGCTCTTGTCCTAAAAAGAAGTCCGGGGCGGACTGCATAAAAAACTTCAGACCCATAAGCCTCCTAGGCAGCACCTACAAAATCTTGGCTAAAGTGCTTGCAACCAGATTGCAAAAGATCCTTCCTTCCACCATCTCTCCCTCTTAAAGTGCCTTCGTCAAAGGAAGACGGATCTTAGATGGGGTTCCTGTCGCGAACTAATGCATTCATTCCAGGCACAAAGACAAGTCTCCTGGTATAATATGCAAACTAGACTTGGAAAAAGCCTTTGACATGGTGGACTGGGACTTCCTTCTTTATTTGCTGTGCAGGTTGGGATTTCGGAGATAAATGGAGGGATTGGATTCGAGAATGTATCTGATCTGCTACCTACTCAATCCTTGTTAATGGCTCCCCGAAAGGATTCTTCCCAGCGGAGAGGGGTCTGCGTCAGGGAGACCCTCTATCTCCGTTCCTCTTTGTCATCATTGGAGAGGCTCATAGTAGGATGCTTTCTAAAGCGGAAGATTGCAATTTGATTTGCGGTTTCAAGCCCGCTCAAAATGCTCCATCTGTCTCCCATCTCCTTTATGCGGATGACACTCTCCTTTTTTGCGATTCCAAAGTA
The DNA here is from genome assembly GCA_012931725.1 of Litsea cubeba. Lineage (NCBI taxonomy): Eukaryota > Viridiplantae > Streptophyta > Magnoliopsida > Laurales > Lauraceae > Litsea > Litsea cubeba. The sequence goes on along the minus strand of CM022955.1, from coordinate 33,727,190 downwards.
GATCAAATTTAAAAATTTGGTTGCCATTCTTAGATGCTTCGAAGCTGTCTCGGGCCTCAAGATTAATTTCTCCAAGAGTTCCATCCTAGGGAGCTCTATTGAAGAAGACTCTCTTCGTCACTATGCAACTATCTTGGGATGTAGAGTCGACTCTTTCCCATCCACCTACCTTGGGCTTCCTCTATGTCTAAGTAGGGTGCCAAAATCCATCTGGAACCCAATCCTTGAGAGAATTGAGAAAAAACTGTCTTCTTGGAAAGCAAGATACCTTTCCGTAGGAGGCAGAATCACTCTGAACCAATTTGCTCTTGCCAACCTTCCAATTTACTACATGTCTATTCTCAAATGCCCAGTTGTTACCATCAATCGCATTGAGAAGCTTCAACGTGACTTCCTATGGTAGGGCCGTGAGGAGTAAAAAAAGATACACTTGGTGAATTGGAAATCAGTCCGTCGCCCTAAAAAGTCAGGAGGTCTAGGAATAAGACCTTTAAGGAGCATGAATCAAGCTTTATTGGGCAAATGGCTTTGGAGGCTAGGGGACAAAACTGAAGGCCTGTGGAGAAATATCCTTCTAGCCAAATACAAAGTAAGGAGAAACGGTTGGGACATCTATCCTCCATCCCAAAGGTGCTCAAATTTTTAGAAAGGGATATGCTCTATCAAAGACTCTTTTGCTCAATCCATCCATTTCCAAGTTGGCAATGGAGAGAACATATCTTTTTGGCACGACATTTGGGTTGGTAACAGCCCCTTAGCGATTCAATTCCCTGATCTATACAGATGTGCCAGAAACCGAAAAGCTAGGGTCAGAGATTACCATGACATGAATGGCAGCCAGCATCTATGGGGCCCCATTTTCAAAAGGAATCTTTCAGAGGAAGAGGAAGCAAACCTCTTCAATCTCTTTGAGGTCCTTAGCGGTTTGGACATCAACGGCGAAGTACAAGACATCAGATGTTGGGCCCTTCCAACAACGGCTCTTTCTTTGTTTCCTCCTTTTTCTCCGCCCTTCATGTAGGGCCCCCGACTACTCATCGAGGTTGGCCCTCCCCTTGGAAAATTAAGGCCCCTCCCAAAGTCCTTGCTTTCGTCTGGCTTGCTCTCCAGAACAAAATTCTGACTATGGATAATCTCCGCCGCCGGAAAATGCTTATTGTCAATGCTTGCCCTCTTTGCTTAGCCTTTTGCTTAGCCGATGAGGAATCGGTTGACCACTTATTCCTTCATTGCAAGTAGACAAAAGCTATTTGGCTAGCCATCCTCAAGGAGTTTAACTACAGTTGGGTTATTCCCCTATCCTTCCCCGAGATGTTCCAACAGTGGGTTTGTTCGATTTCTACCTCCAAAGGGAAGATCATATGGTGCCCATCTTTTATTGCTTTCATTTGGACTATTTGGAAAGAGAGAAATAACAGATGTTTTGAAGGAACTTCCTCCTCCCAAGAAGACCTAATCTTCAAAATGAAATTCTCTGTAGCCTCTTGGGTCTCTATTCTCCCAGTATTTATGGACTTATCCCTAGATGCTTTATGTTTCAACTGGGGGGAAGTCATATCATTTTGATCTGGCTCTTTTTTCCTTTTTGTTTGAGGTCTTTTGTCTCTTTTGTATAGCTTCTCCTTTTTTGGGTGGTTACTGTATTTCTGGGGTCCTCCCTAGCAGCTTCTCAGTATAACACTTTTATACTGTAAAGCTTTTGATTAATACAAGTTACCATTTCAAAAAAAAAAAAAAAAAAAAAAAAAAAAAACTCATTGGATGGTGTTATGGCAATGGTCAGTTATTTGTAATGCCCCAATTCCGAATACCGAGATAACCGTCAAGGTACCCGAAGTTGGCGCACTACTTCCTGGAAAACCCGAGAACTTCCAAGATCGTGGTCTGCAGTGAGGTCCAATTTAAAACTTTTTGAACAATATAATAATCAATGGTTGAATTGCGGAAGCGTAAAGAATATAGCGGAAGAAAATGTGATAATAGCGGAAGCATAATGACAAACGTTGCATGAAGACAATAGACTTTGTGTTGTAAAATTGTGTCTTTCATTGGAGATTCTTTCCCATTATATAGAGTACAGATGCCTTATTAAAAGCTACAAATCAGCTCTACAAATCAGCTAATCTAATTACAATCTAATATTAATGAAAGAATATTTGACCAAATCTAATTACAATCTAATTAAAGAAGGAAGAAAGCTGTGCAAATATTTGATCATATCCAACGAGATTGGATATCATCATATTGGGCTTGGGCTTGGGCTTGAACTTGAGTCGATCTTGTATTTGACACCCCCCCTAAAATTGATGCCGGGGAATCCACAAGCATCAATTTGCTAACCAAGAACTGATGGCGAGGTCGCGGAAGCCCCTTTGTGAAGATATATGCATTTTGAAGATCAGAAGAGATGTGAGGAAGGCTAATCACATCACGCTTGTATTCGTCGCGTATAAAATGACAATCAATCTCTGTGTTTAGTGCGTTCGTGGAAAACTGGATTGGCAGTAATACGAATTGCACTAGTATTGTCAGCATAGAGTGGTGTAGCACTATCAGTAGGAAATCCGAGATCTGAAAGCAATCCGCGAAGCCAAAGAATTTCTGAACAAGCGCAGACATGGCACAATACTCAGCTTCGGTGGAAGATTTGGAGACCTTATCTTGTTTCTTACATTTCCACGAAATCAAGTTATCATCCAGATACATGCACCATCCTGTGGTAGAGCGACGAGTGTCCGGACAACCAGCCCAATCAGCATCTCATTATGCTTTGAGTGTAAGAGAATTGTTGGCTGGATAAAATAATCCACAGGTTGGTGTCCGAATTAGATATTTAATAATGCGTCGGACTGCAGCCAAATGAAGATGTCTAGGATCAGTCATGAATTGACTGACTAAATTGACCGCATAAGAAATATCAGGATGAGTTATCGTGAAGTAGATCAAGCCGCCAACGAGGTGACGATAGAGGGTAGGATCAGAGAGAGGATCCCCACTGTCTTGCTGAAGTTTAACATTGACTTCTACTGTAGTATCGATGGGAGCAGAACCTTGAAGCCTAGCCATTTCAATCAATTCAAGAGCATATTTATGTTGATGGAGTACGATGCCTTTTTCAAATTGATGAACTTCAAGACCTAAAAATTAGTTTAGAGGGCCAAGATCTTTCATGTGGAAAGATTCATGAAGAGAGGCCTGAAGTTGTTGAATCATATCTGCATCAGTACCTGTAATGATGATGTCATCCGCATAAACAAGAAGAATAGTAATCCCCGTAGAAGCATGATGAAGGAATATGGATGGATCATATGGACTAGGATGGAACTCCAAGTGGCTAAGAGCATGTTGGAACTTTTCAAACCATGCCCGGGGGGCTTGTTTGAGGCCATAAAGAGAATGCCGTAATTTGGCAACAACACCCATGTTGATGTTAAGTAGTTGTTTGTGCAATTTCTTATCACCAATTGGTTTTGGGATTACTGGCTAGCAACTTTGACATGGTATCAGAGCCTGAGGTCTCGAGTTCGAAACCACACAGGGCAGAAATGCCCCATGCCGCGTTATAGTCTTGTGCGGGCGTGTGCTTCGGATCCGGGCGGTGTCCCGCTCGAGGGGGGTGTTAAGTAGTTGTTTGTGCAGTTTCCTATCACCAATTGGTTTTGGGATTACTGGCTAGCAACTTTGACATGGTATTTGAGCCTGAGGTCTCGAGTTCGAAACCACGCAGGGCAGAAATGCCCTATGCCGCGTTGTGTGTTTGTGCGGGCGCAAAATGCGCAGGGCAAAAAGGCCCCATGCCGCGTTATAGTCTTGTGCGGGCGTGTGCTTTGGATCCGGGCGGTGTCCCGCCCGAGGGGGGTGTTAAGTAGTTGTTTGTGCAGTTTCCTATCACCAATTGGTTTTGGGATTACTGGCTAGCAACTTTGACATGGTATCTGAGCCTGAGGTCTCGAGTTCGAAACCACGCAGGGCAGAAATGCCCCATGCCGCGTTGTGTGTTTGTGCGGGCGCAAAATGCGCAGGGCAAAAAGGCCCCATGCCGCGTTGTGTGTTTGTGCGGGCGCAAAATGCGCAGGGCAAAAAGGCCCCATGCCGCGTTATAGTCTTGTGCGGGCGTGTGCTTCGGATCCGGGCGGTGTCCCGCCCGAGGGGGTGTTAAGTAGTTGTTTGTGCAATTTCCTATCACCAATTGGTTTTGGGATTACTGGCGTCAAAGTTGCTAGCCAGCAATCCCAAAACCAATTGGTTTTGGGATTTCTGGCTAGCAACTTTGACATGGTATCAGAGCCTGAGATCTCGAGTTCGAAACCAAGCAGGGCAGAAATGCCCCATGCCGCGTTGTGTGTTTGTGCGGGCGCAAAATGCGCAGGGCAAAAAGGCCCCATGCTGCGTTATAGTCTTGTGCGGGCGTGTGCTTCGGATCCGGGCGGTGTCCCGCCCGAGGGTACCATGTCAAAGTTGTTAGCCAGTAATCCCAAAACCAATTGGTAATAGGAAACTACACAAACAACTACTTAACACCCCCCTCGGGCGGGACACCGCCTGGATCCGAAGCACACGCCCGCACAAGACTATAACGCGGCGTGGGGCATTTCTGCCCTGTGTGGTTTCGAACTCGAGACCTCAGGCTCTGATACCATGTCAAAGTTGCTAGCCAGTAATCCCAAAACCAATTAGTGATAGGAAACTGCACAAACAACTGCTTAACAGTTGATATATGAAACCCCCTGAGGAAGGCGCATATAGACATCTTCTTTGAGATCACTATGAAGAAATGCATTCTTGACATCCATCTGGTATAGAGGCCAGGATTGGGATGCTGCAATGGCAAGAATAGTCTTAACAGTTGTCATTTTTGCTATAGGAGCAAAAGTCTCTTCATAATCAATACCATATTCCTACCGATTATCCAGAGCGACAAGATGCACCTTATACCTAGCTAGAGTCCCATTAGGTTTAAGCTTGATAGAATAGATCCACTTGCAACCTATTGGCTTAACAGAAGGACACGGAACCACATCCCATGTATGATTTTGCGTAAGAGCATCCAATTCATCCTGCATAGCGTTATTCCAACATTCATGCTGCACAGCTTGGAAATATGAGTTCGGAATAGAAATAGAAGACATGGTGGCCATCAAGGAAGTGTGGGTAAATCCATAACGAGTTGGAGGCACTGAAATCCGAGATGAACGGCGTAAGGGAGGGTCTCCAGTTGGACCATATGCAGTTGGGGGATCGTTAAGGGGACTATGTGTGGTCGCAGCTTTACTCTGCCTTTGATAAACAAAATTAGGATCAAATTTAACAAATGGTGTTTTGTCCAAAAAACCAGGGAAGGAAACAACAGATGAGGACTCTACAGAATCAAGATGTTGTTGGAAAAAATATTGATTTTCGAAAAAGACAACATTACGGGAGGTATGAATGCGTCGTATGTGAGGATCATAACAAAGAAATCCCTTTTGATGACTAGCATATCCTAGAAATGCGCATTTAGCAGATTGGGCAGTAAGTTTGTTACGCTCAGAAGGAGGTAAATGTACAAAACACACCGATCCAAAAACATGTAGATCATCATAAGACGGTGTAGTTTTGTATAATCGATAAAAAGGACACTCATTTTCTAAAGAAAAAGTGGGTAATCGATTTATAAGGTGGACAACAGTGCTAAGAGCTTCTGTCCAAAAACGTGTAGGAACAGAAGATTCAATGAGAAGAGATCGAGTAACATCAAGGAGATGCCTATTTTTCCTATCAGTGACCCCATTTTGCTGAGGGGTATAAGGACAAGATTTTTGAGAAATGATTCCTTTTTGTTGTAAAAAAGTTTGAAATTCTGTAGACACATATTCACCTCCCGAATTAGAATATAAATTTTAATGTAAGTGGAAAATTGATTTTCAACATATGCTAAAAACATCTTGAAAACATTAAAGACATCAGCTTTGGAATGCAGAAAATAAACCCATGTAAATCTACTATAATCATCAATAAATGTCACAAAATATTTATAATGAACATGAGACAAATGAGGAGCAATACCCCAAACATCACTATGAACTAAATCAAAACACTGAATGCTATTAGAAGTAGAGACAGAAAAAGCAAGAGTCTTACTTTTTCCCATCTTACATGTAGCACAATCAAAAGAAACAAACTTAGAAATGCCTAGTGAGTTTAACAATCCAGAATTAACCATGTGAGACATGGTTTTAAAATTAGGATGGCCAAGCCTACTATGCCATAATTGATAATTATTTTGAGCAGAAAAACAAAAATCATTTGTTGAATTATTCCTAATTGGAGTAAATAGATCAAGAGAAAATAAGCGTCCATGTTTAGGGCCCCTCGCGATCTCCCTCCCAGACATCTGGTCCTGGCGTCCTGCACAACACAATCAGAGGAAGAAAATGAAACATTATAGTTGTTTTCAATGTGTTGTCCAACGGAAAAAAGGTTTAAAATTAAATTGGGACAGTGATACACATTCTTCAAGGGCAAGATACTGGAAATATCTCCAATGGCAGTGATAGGAAGATGTCTGCTATCGGCTGTTTGAACATGATTATTGCTAGTATATTTTGTCAAGCTAGAAAGTTGTGCACTGGAATGAGTCAGGTGATTTGATGCTCCATAATCAAGATACCAAATGGAAGAAGGGGTTTTAGATTTACCTGTGATGCCAAGTGCAGAAAATGCATTGACAATCATTTGAACTAATTCGGGAGTGAGAGAAGGGGAAGAAGAACCAGGCTGTGAAGGCATAGAAGGGGACGCAACATCAGCAGTAGAATAGTCTATCTTGGCAGCATAGGCATTGGGAGTCCGAGTTTGTGGACGGCGGCGACATTCAATAATGATATGTCCCTTCTTCTTGCAGTAATTACAGAATTTCTGGTTGCATTGTGTTACAAGGTGTCCATATTTTTTGCAAGAGTAGCATTGGACTTTGCTCATATCCCGAGTCTGAGGAGTCGGAGAAGATTGTGAGATCTGAAGAGACTGAGTGTTCCCTTTAGCAGAGTATGCAACAGGATAAGTTTCAGTGTGCTTTTGTTCCAGATGGGCTTTTGTGTGAATACGTTGTTCTTTTCGCAGAAGCTCATTCAAACAAACATCTAAAGATGGTAATGGGCTTCGGCTCAGGAGAGACGATGTTACAGTCTCATATTCAGGACACAATTTCATCAAAAACTGGTCCCTGTGACCGGAGGCTTGAAGGTCTTGTATAGTTTTAAGAACATTGTTCGGAACAGAAGCATATTTAATCTGATCGTATTAACTCCACAGATTGCGGAAACCGGAATAGTAGTCCTGAATGGACAAGTTGCCTTGACTGTATTATGCAATTTCACACTCAAGTTGAAATTGTCGTGCATAGTTGTCTTGATGATAAACTGTTAGTAAGTAACCCCACATGTCCTTGGAGGTTGTATAGGGCTTGAGGTTTAGAATAAGATGAGGTTTCACAGCCCCAAGAATCCATGTTTTAATTTTTGCATCTTTAGTATTCCAGGCAGAAATCTTTTTTTCATCCTCCGTAGGTTTTGGATCAGAACCAGAAACAAATCCCCATAATTCCTTGGCCTCAAGATATAATTGAAATTGAAAAGCCGATGCTGGATATTTTTTACCATTAAATTGAATCAATTTAACTTCCGACTTCTCCATTTAAACAGCAGTAGAACCAAAATTGCAGCAAACCAGAAGGTGAAAAGGCCAAAACAGTGTAGCACGAGATAGAATTGTAGTGCATAATTGACAGAGAACTGTTTGTGAACAATTTCACAAATTAAACATCCCAGGCGACCTCCAGCAGGCAACCAACCAGCAGCCAGCAACCAGCCAGCAACCAGCAATCTAAGTGGAAACAGCAGCAAGTAATAGTAGTAGCACCCAGAATCTAAGTAGCAGTAGCACCAGTGGAAATACTGTTAAGTCTATGCTCACAGCAGCAATACAGTAGCAGCACAGCAGCAGAAAAAAAAGCAACAAGCCAAAACGTCCTTGATTTTAGAGTGAAGAACAACATGTGGGCTCCACCAAGTGATGTCTCGACAGATCGGACATTGGGGATGAATGAGTAGTAGTTTTATGCAACTACTGGAAGTGGTCTTAGTCAAAATCAATCCAAATCCAGGATTTTGGATGGCTGAGATCAAAACTGTTGGACAAAACTGAAATACCAAAAAAATATGGTAGATGGCCTACCTCTGATGATCGAAAAATGTTGAAAAAATGTCCAAAAATTCTAGGATGAGTGGTCGACCAAGATGGGGGGCTCTGTTGATGTTGCAGTGCTGATCAGAGGTGGGCCCCTGATGAGATGCTCCAAGTTCCTGGCGAGAATGGTTATCAGAACCTAAATCTGATCTCTGATTTCTCTACTGAGTCAAACACACGTCCACAGTCTCTGAATCAACTGTCGATCAAGATAGAATGTTGTCTGTGATGAACTTGGGCTGATCTGTGGTGGGCCACAGAGATCAGACTTCAAGATGTTGATGAAAACTACGTTAACATGCACGAACAGTCAAGGACAGGATGCCAATGACTGTTATCACCAAGATTCGACAAACAAGTCGAAGAAGAAGACTGGAAGAGGAGAGAATTATTAGAGCTCTGATACCATAACAAACGTAGCACGAAGACAATAGACTTTGTGTTGTAAAATTGTGTCTTTCATTGGAGATTCTCTCCCATTATATAGAGTACAGATGCCTTATTAAAGGCTACAAATCAGCTCTACAAATCAGCTAATCTAATTACAATCTAATATTAATGAAAGAATATTTGACCAAATCTAATTACAATCTAATTAAAGAAGGAAGAAAGCTGTGCAAATATTTGATCATATCCAACGAGATTGGATATCATCATATTGGGCTTGGGCTTGGGCCTGAACTTGAGTTGATCTTGTATTTGACACATAAGGTATCATATAAACTGAATCAAGTGTAGCAGGGCTGAAGTCTAGCCTAAATCTCAAAGTATGAATATTAATAAGTTTGAACATATTAGTTTATCTCCCTGCTCACAACAAAACTCTCAAATACCCAAATGAAAGATACTCTCACGCCCCAAGTGTAGGCACTCCGTCATCAAGCTCGACCTCTTGGTCAGCTGGTCTCCATCCGTAGTCACCGGCTATGGGTGCCTCGACGAGCGCGTCGTCCTCGAAATTGGGGTCAATACCTAAGCACCAAGAATGGGTCAGATCCAAAGATCTGGCAAGGCACAATATACAAATAACATAGGATGTATACATCAATAGAGTAGAGACGATCACATCATATTCATAAGAATAGCAACGGTATGGAAGCTAGGCAATCGAGCAAGATAAGCAGATAGAATCAGGATAAATAGTTATCTAATCTAACAGACATCAAAGTGGCACATTCACACAAGCTGAACACTGCGGGATATTATGCTGCGGCCCTCCCATACTTAACACAGTCGCGGCGGGGAAATAAGTAACCAATGCTGGGGAATTACGAGCCTCGCAAATAACACTCATCAATCTCAACACTCATCACTCAAACGCTCAGAAGACCGGAACCGGTATCACACCGTCCGTCTAAACATAGCTCATTATGATAGCTCTCTCAACACTCATAATAGCTCCTACCAGTGATGATCAGTCCAAAGGCCGAGCTTAAGACAACTGAGTGAATGCTAATGCCGACTCAAGGAAACAATACAGGTCCGTGTTTGTCTAGGCTTGCCTTGCGCGAGCAAGGTCCTAACAAGTCCCTAAGAGGTTCAAGTACAAGTCAATTCCATGGAACACAGTCCAAGTCCAAGTCCAACATTGGATCCATACTAAGGCCCACCAAAACCATGGCCTTCGTCTAAAACAATCCAATTAAGATACAAGTTCTGTTCCAATAACAACTAGTCCAATCTCATCCACAATGAGTCACAAGTCCATCTTAACCAACCTCTTCATCCTAGGGTATCACACATTCCAACTTAGGCCATATGAGGGCCCGTCTAGACACAGACACGGGTCTTTAATCACCCAAACACATCATCGGGTCACTTCTAAGTAATCCTAGGTTCAGGTCATCAAATTTCCATTAATTAACGGGTATAAACAATAACAAGGACATAAGAGTGACAGTGATGTAATAAACCTCCAAATCAGAGAATCAACGGGAAATATCGAAAGTCCATCATCCTAAGTAATGGTCCACTTTCAGGTCCAAGTCCATATCAATTAATTTGATTCCTAAATGAAGTCTCAGATGCCAATGGATATTGTGTTTGGTGCTCCAAAAGATACGGGCATCTTCGACGACGTTTAAGGATCGAATTGACTTCAAATCCAACCCTAGACCCTACTTGGTGGTCCCCATGAGTCCAGGTTGAGCCGCACCATTGACTCATGCTTGGCACATCAATGGAAGTCAATTTGGATGGTCAATGGGCCCCATAAAAGATCACAACCTCAGAAACTGAAACCTGAAAAATCACTGAACACAGTGTATCCGGTCGACCGGACCCACCAAGCAGAGGGTCCGGTCGACCGGGTACACTAGGAAGTCAGGATGTTGACTCCCAGGTCGATCCTCAGTGCAGTTTGCCTGGTCGACCTCCTTGGCCAGGTCAATCGACCGTGCACACTGGGGATTGAACACAGGCACCTGGCAGGCAATGTCTGGACTTGAATTTCCGCAGTATGTCCGGTCGACCTCCTGGCCTGGATGTCGACCGGGAACACTGAAATTTTGATAAACAGAAACATCCCACTTCCCAGCTTTTCCCTGAAATTCCTTTGTGCCCGGTCGACCTGGAACAGGGTCTGGTCGACTTCTGGGTCTAAGGGGAAAATGCCAACTCCCAGTTAATCCATGAATTTCCTGTGTATCCGGTCGACCGAGAAAAGGGTCCGGTCGACCGGGTACACTGGACTGAGAGTTCTCAGAAAATTAACTGAGACTTGGTTTTTCTTCAATATCAGTGTCGCCGGTTGACCTGACTGTAGGTTGGTTGACCGGGTACACGCGCATGCTGCAAAGTCTAGATTTCTAGATTTTTCACTCTTTCAATCCAATTTCCAATCAAACCAACTCCAATCACCTCCATTCAATACAGAAACATAAGAAACACCAAACACTTCTATCACCATCCATAATTGGGCCATTGATCTTCCAAATGAGAATTGCCATCCATCAGTGGCCAAAAACCATGAAAACTAGCTCAAAAGATAGATCTAAGCATTCAAACATCAATTGAATTGAAATTACAGAATCAAATAAGGGAAAACATGCATTCTATGCTAAATAGGTATATTGCACTTGCCTTAATCCGAATTTGCAAAGGAAATGGAGAAAAGAGAGGAAATCCAAGCTCTAATAGCAATCCAAGCCTCTAAGGGTCTTCCAACACTCAACCAATCCAATCTACTGCTCCTAATACCCAATCCACAAGAGAATTGCAACTTAGAAAGGAAATCTAGAGAGGGAGATAAAATTCTAAGGAAAATGGAACTGTTGGAAGAGAAGATTACCTTTTCTTGTAGAGGAAGAGGAGCAATTAGAAAGAAAGACCTTGAGATAGGTTGTTGCTGAAATTGAGGATGAACTACTCCTTCTTGTAGTTAGGGTTTTATAATTAGGGTTTCTAGGGGAAATGAGAGAGAGATGGGAGATGAGAGTGAATTAGGGTTTAGTTTCATTTGAAATGAAAAAGGTTTAGTTTATATAGGTTAGGGTTTGGCTGGTTACCAAAAGGTCCTTTTAGTTTAAATAGGATGAAGGTAAGGGTATGGGCAAATGGGTCTTTTGTAGAGATTCTAGATGCTTCTCAAGTGGAAGCCGCACCTTAGTAAACCTTAATTACTAGCTAGGGCCTCCTAAAACCTTAAAATTAACAATTGACACCCTACAAAACATATAAATTACACGAAAGCCTAATCCTAGGAAATAGGCTAATGACTTAGGAAAATACCTATCTACCCCTACTAATCCCTATTAAATAGCATAATTATGCTACAAATACTATAATTTATAATATTCAAATTCAAATGAGGTCCACAAGAAGTGGGGCCTCACACTACTCGATCCTTATCTTGCTTAAAGATTCCACATCAACTATTACTGATAAGCTTGGGTTATAGACTTGTAGTTTTTACCCCAGTTGGTACAAGTCATATGATGCCAAGATACAAAATGGACATGCAATGGAAATGGCATGGACACGGATTTTACCCAAAAAGTGAAGTATCCGATATGATACGGCATGATAAGTTGCCTATTTTGAAGTATCCGGGCATCATAGGGAGCAATCCCCTTATCAATGTCTGAGTACCCAACTTAGGTATTTCAGTTCACCTATGTTGTAGCATCAAGAACTTGGCTGTCCTTTTTTTTTTTTGGGTTCTTATTGGCAAGTACTGATGCATGACTGTGCAAATCTAACCTAGATGATTATTGTGAGATCTGAAATGATTAACAATCGCAATTAAAGTATAAAAATAAAATTCAGATTGCACCACTTATGTTGAATTTCAGTTAAGTAGTGATGATCTAGGCCTTGTCACAATCCCACAATGTGAACCTCAGAAATCTAATTGAGAGTCTCCATGGAAGATTGTCTCTTCCATTAGCTTCGGGATTAACCAACTACAATCAGATTTGTTGTCCCCTTTGAGGATTTCACAGAAGGCTAAGCTCTGTCACGACCCAAATCCTGGGGCCCTGTCAGATCTCTGGATCGTGATAACTTGGTAATATTTACCAAATATTAATCAAATAATTCACATAAGCATTTGGTATTTAAATCAAATAATAATTTCATTTAATCAAATAGTTGTAACTACTCAAACTTTACTGTGTTCGGTCTGCATCAATAATGTACTAAAACATTAAATAATATCCCTAAACCAGGCTAATCCCTTTATCTATTAAATTATCTTTTCTCGTGCACTCTTGTCAGTCACGCATATTGAAATTTACGTGCTGATCATCGTTCCGCTCTGTCCCGCCCGCAGCTTGATTACCTGAAGGGGGTAACACAACATCAGTACTACTGGTGAATGAATATTCCTAATTACACAAATCACATAAAATATAACATCACATGATTTAACAAGTCTAAATCAATAATTAAATATTATTTAGATTCTTTCACACACAATCCGTGCCCATGCACATCACCACGCCTCAAAGGCCTTATCGTATACATGTATATCGGTCACCATGACCCTGTCTCATCAGACACGTCCACTAAGGACCAGCCATCAAAGTGGCCCATCACGTCCATTAAGGACCCGCCGCTATAACGGCCACCATGGCCCGAAGCCATCTATCATCCGGACACAAGTCCAACATATGAAACCCAATACATCATATCTCATAATTATACATCAACCGAAACATAAACAGCAATTAATATGCATAGTAGCGTGGACCCAACCCTAATACCATTCAGATTGATCATTGCCCCCATCTAAGCATAATTGGCATTTGATTGATATAGGGGTGTCCCATATTCAACATTAATTAATCACTGTCCGTATAATCAATTACAATCTACATAATTAATCATAATCATGTAATTAATCATGATCTACATAATTAATCATAATCATGTATTTAGTCATGATCTACATAATTAATCACAATCATGTAATTAATCATGATCTACATAATTAATCACAATCATGTAATTAATCACAGTCCATACAAATCTTGATCCATCTAGGTAGTAAGGTTAAATTTGTAAATATAAATACAGTTCAGGGTTATTTCTCCCAACAAGTTTCATCCCAGAACATCTAAAGGATACTATCTCACGCCTGAACCTAATGGTATAAAAATCCAGTGGGTCCCACTGGATGAAATCAAGATCAGACATCTAGGTATGGGTTGCCCAAGGCTGGTGCACACTGCCAATGGATCTGATCCACTATTTGATCAATTACTGGGGTCCACAAACCCAAAACGTATTCCATACTAAAGGACGCCTGAAATTTCTTGTATTCCCTGGATAATGGGTCCCACTGGTCCAACCTCCAGATGCCCAACTCCACCATGGTCGACCAGGAGTCCTTAACAAGATGTGAGGTTCTGATCCATCATCAAGCCATATTGTGGGGTCCACAAATCAAAATCGGCATCTACAGTTTTCAACTTCAATTCACGCCAGACTGTTTTTGAATCAATTGATCAATGGGTCCCATTGATTTAAACATCAGATGTCCTTCTACACCATGGTCGACCAAGGCTCCTCTTAAAGATGTGTGGTCTTGATCCTTGATCAGATCATGTAGTGGGTCCCACAACTTCAAACTGTCCATTCTATTGTTGACGCCCGGGTCTGTTTACATGAAATCCAGATCTGATGTTCATAATACTTGAAGATTCAAAAGAAAAACAGCACCTGATAATCATCTACCCATGATAGATAGTCATCTACCTATGATAAATAGGATTTACATGATCCTTATGACTCAAAATATAATCTGCATCTAATCCCTGAACACAGTAGCTTTGTACAATTAATTACAGCATATTATCAATCATCCGATTCAATCATCTAGGGTATTTAGGAAGATCCACTCACCTCTGATACACAATTGTCTTCTTTGAACGCGAACTTGACATCAACAGCCGCCTTCTTCTCCTTCTCCTAAATCGAAAACCACAATGGTTTGCTCTCAGAGATTTTCTCCAATGAGAATGAACATAATATGACTATGGTCGTTGGTTTTCTATATATAGAGGAAAGATAGAAACTCCCTATTCCTTTCAAACTTCCTTCTTAGAGTTGTTTTACAACTCCCTTCTTTCCCAAATTCACTCACGTGGGATACTTGCTAAGTCATACTAAAAGTCTGGACTTCTATTTCCATTAAAACTTGGGTCAGACTATGACTAAGATACTACCTGGGCCAGACCAATCCTAGGCCCAAGTACTCAGGATATTACATACTCCCCTCCTTGGAAAATTTGGTCCTCCAAATTAAAACATACCTGGGACAAAAAGATGCGGATACTTGCTCCGAACGTCGTCCTCGAGCTCCCAGGTGGCCTCCTTTGGATCATGATGTGTCCATAACACCTTAACGAGTCGGACTGTTCGTCGCCGTAACACCATGTCCTTGGTGTCTAAGATTGCAACAGGTCTCTCCTCATATGATAAATTGGGTTGTAAATCCATTGTTACAAGATCTAGTACATGAGATGGATCTGGTTCATATTTCTTCAACATTGACACATGAAACACTTTGTGAACACCAGCTAACTGTGATGGAATGTCTAATTCGTAAGCATTCCCATCGCTCACACGTCCTGTAATCTTGAATGGACCAATGTATCTCGGGCTGAGCTTTCCCTTCTTGCCAAATCGCATCACTCCCTTAGTTGGAGAGACTTTGAGGAATACTGAGTCACCAACCATAAATTCCAATTCTCGTCGGCGTTTGTCAGCATAACTCTTCTGGCGACTCTGAGCAGTCTTTAAGCGATCCCGAATTTTCTTAATATTCTCAGTAGAAGTTTGCACCCATTCAGGGCCTAAAATTCGTCGATCTCCCACTTCTTCCCAACAAATCGGAGAACGACAACTCCTGTCATACAAAGCCTCAAAAGGAGCCATCTGAATACTCGAATGATAACTATTGTTATAAGCAAACTCTGCCAGTGGCAACTGTTCATCCCAACTGTCTGTGAAATCTATGGCACAGGCTCGAAGCATATCCTCCAACGTTTGATTTGTTCTTTCCATCTGCCCGTCTATCTGGGGGTGATATGCAGTGCTAAAATGCAATTTAGTACCCATAGCCTTTTGCAAGCTTTTCCAAAATTGTGAAACAAACCTAGTATCTCTGTCTGATACGATTGATGCTGGAACGCCATGTAATCGCATAATTTCCCGAACATAAGTTTTGGCCAGTTGTTCCATCGTGGTTTTTCCTTTTAGTGGTAAAAAGTGTGCCGATTTAGTCAATCGATCCACGATTACCCAAATTATTTCATTATGCCTTGAAGTTCTAGGAAATCCGGAAATAAAATCCATAGTGATATGCTCCCATTTCCATTCGGGTATTGGCAACGGCTGCAGTAATCCCCCCGGCTTCCTATGATCAGCCTTCACCTGTTGACAAGTAAAACAACGGCCGACAAATTCAGTGACATCATTTTTCATTCCGACCCACCAAAATCTGATTTTTAAATTCTGATACATCTTAGTACTCCCTGGATGGATAGTATATCTTGTATGATGGGCTTTTTTCAAAATTTCATCTTTGATTTCTCGAACATGTGGTACACAGAGTCTGCCTCGGAAATACAATACACCATTAACAATAGAGAAATCTGGTTTATTGTCCATCTTGTCGAAGATATCTGTCTATGCTTTATCGTCCCGCTGGTGGTCCTTTATTCTTTGTATTAATTCGGGTTTAACCTTGAAGCTACCCAATAATACTTTGTTATCAATAGACCATAAGTTAACATCCAAGTCTTTGATTTCTTCAAGCAATCTCCGTTCCGACGTCAAACAAGCTATCTGTGCTGATTTTCTGCTTAAGGCATCAGCTACTACATTCGCCTATCCTGGATGATAGAAGATAGAGAAATCATAGTCCTTGAGAAATTCCATCCATCTCCGTTGTCTCAAGTTCAACTCCTTCTGAGAAAACATGTACTTGAGGCTCTTATGATCGGTATATACTTCAAACTCTTCACCGTAAAGATAGTGCCTCCAAAATTTTAATGCAAATACCACAGCTGCTAACTCAAGGTCGTGCGTAGCATAATTTTGTTCATGGACCTTTAGTTGTCTGGAAGCATACGCAATCACTTTTCCATGCTGCATAAGGACACACCCTAGTCCTTGCAACGATGCATCACAGTATATCACAAATCCTCCACTCCCAGCGGGGAGGGTAAGGATTGGCGCCGATGTGAGTTTACCTTTCAAAGTTCGGAAGCTATCTTCACAGTTCTTATTCCAAATAAACGGAACATCTTTCCTTGTGAGTCTGGTAGGTGGCCCAGCAATTGTAGAAAATCCTTGCACGAATCTTCGATAATAGCCTACCAAGCCTAAGAAACTTCGAACTTCGGACATATTTGCAGGTCGCTTCCAATTCGTAACTGCTTCAATTTTAGTAGGATCTACTGATAGTCCTTCTCCTGAAATAATGTGGCCCAAAAAGGTGACTTTTGTAAGCCAAAAATCACACTTACTTAGCTTGGCATAAAGCTGGTTGTCCTTCAAAAGCTGTAGGGAGATACGCAGATGTTCTCCTTGTTCGTGCCATTCCTTAGAGTAAATCAAGATATCATCAATAAAGACCACCACAAATTTATCCAAATAAGGTTCAAAACTTGGTTCATCAGTGCCATGAATGCAGCTGGGGCATTGGTCAAACCGAAAGGCATGACTAAAAACTCGTAGTTACCATATCGCGTTCGAAATGCCGTCTTGGAAATATCTTCCTCCCTCACCCTTAGCTGATGGTAGCCGGATCGGAGATCAATCTTGGAAAAGTATTTCGCACCTTGTAGTTGGTCAAACAATTCATCAATGCGGGGTAGAGGGTACTTGTTCTTGATAGTCACCTGATTTAACTGTCTATAATCAATACACATTCTCAAAGTGCCATCCTTTTTCTTCACAAACAACACCGGTGCTCCCCATGGAGATACGCTAGGTCGGATGAATCCTTTTTCTAATAACTCCTCCAATTGATCCTTGAGTTCCTTCAGTTCCGCAGGAGCCATTCGATAAGGTGCCTTAGAAATCGGGGCTGTTCCCGGCATTAACTCAATAGTAAAATCGACCTCTCGAATTGGGGGTAATCCAGGCAAATCATCCAAAAATACATCGGGAAATTCCCTAACAACAAGGATATCTTCTAATCGTGGTTTCTGCTTATCCTCTGAGATAAAAGCTATAAAGCCTTTGCACCCACTCCTCAATAGCTCAACGGCTTTGATGGCTGAGATGACTATTGACCTAACAGGTCTCCTCTTTCCCACCAAACTAACATGAGTAAATCCCTCCAGGTTAAACCGAACTACTTTATTAAAGCAATCTAAAATAGCTCGATACCTAGCAAGCCAATCCATTCCCAAAATGACATCAAAGTCATCCATACGTAACACTACCAGGTCTGCCGGCATCGGAACTTGCGCAATTTCTAGCATACAATTATAAAATATGGTGCTAGTACGAATGTGTTCACCCGTGGGTGTTGACACTATCAATGCATGAGTCAATGTTGAGGGGGAGTTTCCTATCTTAGCAGCAAAAGCATGAGAAACAAAAGAGTGCGTAGAACCAGAATCGAATAAAGTACTAGCTTCATGACTGGAAATTAAAACCATACCCTCAACAACATTATTGGCCGCTTCCGCATCCTGATGGGTCAGAGCAAAGACTCTCCCATTCTGCTGTTGCCCAGCTTGGTTCCCCCCTTGATTATTCCTGCCTTGATTGTAATATTGTCCTTGAGGTGGGTTCTGCTGGTTTCCTTGGTGCTGGTAGGTCTGATTTTGTTGGTAGGGGCGTTGGTTCTGTGGACGCTCCTGTTGACGATCCTGCTGATTTTGCCTAAAGGGTTGTCCTTGTGTCTGGTTCTGATTCCTTCCTTGCCTCCTAGGACAGTCCTTTACCTGGTGTCCTTCCTGCCCACAGCCGAAACATCCCTTTCTTTTGTTTTGATTTCTTTCCCTAGCCTCCGGACAATCCTTTACTTTGTGACCTCCCTTTCCACAGCCGAAACACACTCCAGATTTCTTTCGACATTGACTTGTTTCATGGAATCCTTCACAATGATTGCATACTGGTTTAGTCCCCATTTTCTGTTTCTTGTTGGGAAACTGGTGTTTATAATTATCTGATTTGCCCTCTGTTGTCACCAGTTGGGTTTCCCTCTTTATATCCTCGATTGCTTCTTCAGACACGAAGGCTTTCTTTAGAGCCTCCGCATAAGTCTTCGGCTCGTGCAGCTTCACATCTTTCTTAATGTCTGGTCGCAGGCCATTAACAAATCGCTCCATCTTTTCCTCTTCTGTAGCCACTAATGTCTCTGCGAAGTGTGACAATTCGGTGAACTTGATAGCATACTTGGCTACAGTAAGGTTGCCTTGCACCAATGTTTCAAACTCTCTCTTCTTCTGCGCCCGAATGTGATCCGGTATAAACTTCTTTATAAATTCGCGCTTGAAGAAGGTCCAGGTGATCTCTGCTTCTTGCCCATTAAAGGACCTCTTGGCTGCTTTCCACCACTCCTTCGCATCGCCTTCTAGCTTGAAAGCGGCTAATATAGCTTTCTGTTGTTCAGTACATCCCATGACCTCGAAGATGCCTTCCATATGTTCTGCCCATTTATTCGCATCCCATGGGTTAGTGGTCTCCTCAAAACACTTTGGGCGAAATTCGTTGAATCTCTTGTATAGAGTATCCCTCACGATTTCTGCCTCCGTTATTGCTGCCTTCTCCTGATCCACCCTTATTATTGCTGTTTCCCTCGCCATTCTCACTTTGGAGTTGGTGGATAGCTGAAATCTGTTCTTGAACCTGCGTATATGCTTTCTTAAAGCTTTCAAACATCTGCCGGGCGTACTCCGGCATTTCCATACTCCCATCGTTCTGCTGAATATTGTTGTTTTCATTCTCGTTTCCCTCAACGTTAGCCATCTTCTTATTTTTTCTGCAAAAGAAAAATTGTGAGCCAAAGGATAAATAGCAACATATCTTACTTTAGTTTCTATTGTTGACACCCCAACGTCCTCACCACGTGGCCTATGGGTTGTTAATTCTTTTAATTGCCCAAAACCTTATGCTCTGATACCACTTTGTCACGACCCAAATCCTGGGGCCCTGTCAGATCTCTGGATCGTGATAACTTGGTAATATTTACCAAATATTAATCAAATAATTCACATAAGCATTTGGTATTTAAATCAAATAATAATTTCATTTAATCAAATAGTTGTAACTACTCAAACTTTACTGTGTTCGGTCTGCATCAATAATGTACTAAAACATTAAATAATATCCCTAAACCAGGCTAATCCCTTTATCTACTAAATTATCTTTTCTCGTGCACTCTTGTCAGTCACGCATATTGAAATTTACGTGCTGATCATCGTTCCGCTCTGTCCCGCCCGCAGCTTGATTACCTGAAGGGGGTAACACAACATCAGTACTACTGGTGAATGAATATTCCTAATTACACAAATCACATAAAATATAACATCACATGATTTAACAAGTCTAAATCAATAATTAAATATTATTTAGATTCTTTCACACACAATCCGTGCCCATGCACATCACCACGCCTCAAAGGCCTTATCGTATACATGTATATCGGTCACCATGACCCTGTCTCATCAGACACGTCCACTAAGGACCAGCCATCAAAGTGGCCCATCACGTCCATTAAGGACCCGCCGCTATAACGGCCACCATGGCCCGAAGCCATCTATCATCCGGACACAAGTCCAACATATGAAACCCAATACATCATATCTCATAATTATACATCAACCGAAACATAAACAGCAATTAATATGCATAGTAGCGTGGACCCAACCCTAATACCATTCAGATTGATCATTGCCCCCATCTAAGCATAATTGGCATTTGATTGATATAGGGGTGTCCCATATTCAACATTAATTAATCACTGTCCGTATAATCAATTACAATCTACATAATTAATCATAATCATGTAATTAATCATGATCTACATAATTAATCATAATCATGTATTTAGTCATGATCTACATAATTAATCACAATCATGTAATTAATCATGATCTACATAATTAATCACAATCATGTAATTAATCACAGTCCATACAAATCTTGATCCATCTAGGTAGTAAGGTTAAATTTGTAAATATAAATACAGTTCAGGGTTATTTCTCCCAACAAGTTTCATCCCAGAACATCTAAAGGATACTATCTCACGCCTGAACCTAATGGTATAAAAATCCAGTGGGTCCCACTGGATGAAATCAAGATCAGACATCTAGGTATGGGTTGCCCAAGGCTGGTGCACACTGCCAATGGATCTGATCCACTATTTGATCAATTACTGGGGTCCACAAACCCAAAACGTATTCCATACTAAAGGACGCCTGAAATTTCTTGTATTCCCTGGATAATGGGTCCCACTGGTCCAACCTCCAGATGCCCAACTCCACCATGGTCGACCAGGAGTCCTTAACAAGATGTGAGGTTCTGATCCATCATCAAGCCATATTGTGGGGTCCACAAATCAAAATCGGCATCTACAGTTTTCAACTTCAATTCACGCCAGACTGTTTTTGAATCAATTGATCAATGGGTCCCATTGATTTAAACATCAGATGTCCTTCTACACCATGGTCGACCAAGGCTCCTCTTAAAGATGTGTGGTCTTGATCCTTGATCAGATCATGTAGTGGGTCCCACAACTTCAAACTGTCCATTCTATTGTTGACGCCCGGGTCTGTTTACATGAAATCCAGATCTGATGTTCATAATACTTGAAGATTCAAAAGAAAAACAGCACCTGATAATCATCTACCCATGATAGATAGTCATCTACCTATGATAAATAGGATTTACATGATCCTTATGACTCAAAATATAATCTGCATCTAATCCCTGAACACAGTAGCTTTGTACAATTAATTACAGCATATTATCAATCATCCGATTCAATCATCTAGGGTATTTAGGAAGATCCACTCACCTCTGATACACAATTGTCTTCTTTGAACGCGAACTTGACATCAACAGCCGCCTTCTTCTCCTTCTCCTAAATCGAAAACCACAATGGTTTGCTCTCAGAGATTTTCTCCAATGAGAATGAACATAATATGACTATGGTCGTTGGTTTTCTATATATAGAGGAAAGATAGAAACTCCCTATTCCTTTCAAACTTCCTTCTTAGAGTTGTTTTACAACTCCCTTCTTTCCCAAATTCACTCACGTGGGATACTTGCTAAGTCATACTAAAAGTCTGGACTTCTATTTCCATTAAAACTTG
Source organism: Litsea cubeba (assembly GCA_012931725.1). Taxonomy (NCBI): domain Eukaryota; kingdom Viridiplantae; phylum Streptophyta; class Magnoliopsida; order Laurales; family Lauraceae; genus Litsea; species Litsea cubeba. The sequence continues at coordinate 33,705,183 of CM022955.1, read as the reverse complement.
GGTCAGACTATGACTAAGATACTACCTGGGCCAGACCAATCCTAGGCCCAAGTACTCAGGATATTACAAGCTCAAAGTGGTTTTTTAGCAAAATTGAGATGTGTGGAAATTGACAAATAAGGACTCAGATTTGTAACTAGCAATTCCCACAGTTTAATATGTTCTAATAAACAATTAACAAACTTAAACTGTGAATAGAGGCTAGAAACTCAAAAGGTTTGTTCGAATGGGTCAAAACCATAGATATAGGGTTCAGCCAAGCTGAATGTACCCTGTATAGGACTCAACCACAGGGGTAAAGGTTTGGGTGGAGCTCGATTCAACGGATTGGGTCTAGGATGGGCCTTGACACAGTGGATTGGGGCTGGAATGTATTCAGCTTGAGAGGTTAGAGCTAGAATGGGTTCAACTCAAGGGGGCTAGGATGGGTTCGGCTGGTGTGGAAGGGCCCCGATGAAGTTTGGTGAAGTCAGATGAGGGGGATTTGGTGGGGATGATGGTAGGTTATGCATGCCCTAAGGTTAGGGCTTGTGTGGAAGTGTCGAAGCACGTGTCTGCACACAGTACGATAGGTCTCCGCAAATATGATAAGATGATAACACGAGGACGAGTCTCAACGCGAAAAACCCAACTCAAATTCTTTTAATTAAGTTTGAGAAATAAATCTCTTCAATGCAATATAAATAGGAAAAACAAACTTATGGGCTAAGAAAACCTAATCCAACAATAGAAACTATCCTAATTACAATTCTTTCAGTAAAATCAGAAATCTACTAACAATAATTTATAGAAAATAAAAATATTCCTAAACTATCTTGGGTGGACACTTGTGGGCCTATCCGTTTTGGATCATCCCCCTAGGTTGAAAGAAGAGTTAGTTGTTGAACTCGGGTCTTCTACATGTTGCCTCTATAGAGTACTTGAAGAGCTTCCTTTGTGACACTGGATTTTGATCTTTTCTTTGGTGGTTCTGGCTTCTTTGGATGGAGTGTGACTTACTCTCCACCGTGCATGAATGTGTATGTATTGTTGCGCATACCATGAGTTCCATTTTCGTCATGCATCCATGGGTGACCAAACAAGATATCACCACTATCCATTGGTAGCACATCGTACCAGACTGTATGTTCATAATCTTCACCAATGACAAAAGTAATTCTGTATGTATGTCGGACTTGCACTTCATCACCTATTGTGAGCCACTTAACAAAATAGCGATGATAATGCTTTCGAACCTTTAGCTTCAAGCGATCCACAAGAGCTTGGGATATGATATTTTCACAGTATCCTCCATCTATCACAACTGTGCAAGTTGCCCATGTACTATACCTATTGAACGAAAAATATTTTTCCTCAACCATTTATTCTCAACAATTGGTGTGGTCTCGCCGATCTCTCTCTTGCCTTTATGGTTTGAACCAATGGTTTACCCCCATTAGGTCATGGGTTTGAGATTTGGCATTAACAATGTGGTGACCAAAAGAAAAAAAAAAAAATATTGGTGTAGTCTCCTTAAGGACCATGAGAGTTTCACCATCATAGGGACCGATGATTTTTAATTCCTCTAGTCTTGGTCTGTTTTCCTTTAGGTCACGTTTGGCAACCAAATCTTTAGGGAAAATATTTTCGATTTCCCTAAAGTTGTGGTAAATCCATGTTTGACAATTGTAAATTCCTGAGGATTTGGACAAACGGAAATCTTCATTTGTTAGGATCTTCAGATCCGACCACCCCCCATAAGACTTGAAAATCCTCACCTAAGTGGATTTGCACACCGAACCCTATTTTTTTTAGCTATATGCATCGATACACACCAATATCAATTTGACATCCTCAACTGTACAAATCCCCATCTAGGAATCCTTGTTCCAGTGATAGTGAGGAATCATCATATCTATGGATTCCTCGCCCGTAACCAAATATGCTCTTAGGATCATCTGGTGTATCCTTCACATCACTTTCATTTTCAATGAGGTTCATGCGTTTGGGATATTCAAATGATTGATGCCCTTGTTGTTTACAGTGAAAACATTTGATTATATTTTGGCCTATAGGCTTGGTGAAGACTTTTTCCGAGGAACTACCACTTGGTTTAGAATTGTGCATTGATGGGGTCTTTTGTGCAATCCATTTAGATGCACTAAATTTATAGGCTTGATAACAATGTCTTCGACCTTGATGGCATGTTGGATGATCTCATCAACATTATCAAAATTCTTGAATGCAAGTATACGTTGTATGTCTATTATCACCCCATGAAAATATTAGTCAACTAAAACATCATCGGCTCCATTTAAAGCACAACAAGCTTGCATTGTCATAAACTCTGCTAAATACTCAACAACTGACCTGGATCCTTGTTTCAAATCTTGAAAACTTGAATGTAGATCACTAGAGTAATTGACTGGGTGGAACTTTTGTTTCAAGAGGTTCTTCATTTCAATTCATGTTTCAGTAGGATTTATGCTTTGGTTCTTCATTTTCTTTTGCAACTCTGCCCACCATATTTTAGCATAATTGTGAAATTGAGTTGCCATCAGGGTGACTTTATGGCCCATAGTCATCGGCTTGTGTGTGAAAATATTTTTGAGGCAACTAACCAATCCATAAATTCGTTTGATTTCAATTTCCCATCATAGTTAGGAATCATGTGTTTAATCGCTAAATATCGATCAACATTGTTAGTCGGTTGATCTTTTGATTCCGAGCATTTCCTCCATCATCTCGGAGATTATCTCCATGCTGATTATATTCTAAATTTGTTATTTTGGTATCCATCCTTACGAGAGTTTCTTAGAGTTGAGCGATTGTGGCGGATAATTGAGATGTTGCAGATAATTGAGCAACAGTTCTAGATAACTACAAAACGGTTTCAGTTAATTCCTTTATAGACGTGGATGAAGATTCCACTTCTGCCTTCTTCTTTTGAGCCATTTTTTTAATGCAACCTAAAAAATTTAACTGACCTGATGTGTAGATCAGCTCTCCACAAACATGTAGGCGAAAATGGATACGAAATCTGAAGCAGATGAGCCCAATATTGCAAAAAACAATTTGCTGCCCTTGACCTGGTCAAATCTGACTTTGACTGTACCCTGCTGACGTTAGTCCTTGTGCTATTGAGCTGCTGTCTCTAATGCTAGGCTTTGCTTGGAATGGGTCAGGACTCAGGTCTAACTCGACTTGATTTAGAAGGCAAGCCAACAACTAATGGACCTGACCTGATTTGGACCTGGACACATGCCCAGGGAAAGATGCGTTTTGCCCCCTTTTGCTACCTCCTCATGTTCGGCGCTAGAAAGAAAGAGAGGGGAAAGGGGTTCGACTCTTGACCTGTTCTCAGCAAGGGGAAGTGACAAAGAGGGAAGCTCTCTCTTCAAGCTCTGGTGTCCATCGAAAACCTTGGGACTAAAGTTTGTCTCATTCTGGCTTATTTGCCGATGATGATGACGCTGGTGAGGTGTGGACGATGTTGGCAACGAATTAAAGAAGAGAAGAAACAATGATGGACTGTGGTTTGACTGATGGAGGGAGAAAAATCCGGTGCCAGATACACATTTTACTCCATTTTATTTTTTCTTTTTTATTTTTAATGAATGGGTTCGGGAAATGAGGGCGGAAAATAGGGATTTTGGAAACCAATTGGGTTATATTGATACGTTTTTTTTTTTTCTAGGATTGTTAGGTTCTGGAGTTTCGGCATAGATGTGTTCGGGATTTTGATTTGAGTCTCGGGAAGTATGGTTGGGTCTCGGTATAGAAGAAGGGTTTGGTAGTGATGGAGATTTCGGATTTGGCTTGGGGATTGGAAGAAGGGCTTGTGTGTAGGGATATTTTGGACGGAGGTGTTGGTTGGGAATGGATGATGGATGGACATATGATTGCGAGGATCGTTCGGCTCCGATACTAATTGATTCAGGCCCTAGTGTTAGGGCTTGCATGGAAGTGCTGAAGCACGTGTTCACAAACACTATTATAGGTCTCCGCATAGACGATAACACGAGGATGTGCTTCAAAGGGAAAAACCCAACTCAAATTCTATTAATCGAGTTTGAGAAATAAATCTCTAAAATGCAATATAAATAGGAAATGCAAACTTAGGGGCTATGAAAATCTAATCCAACAATAGATACTATCCTAATTACAATTCTTTCACTAAAATCAGAAACCTACTAACAATAATTTAGAAAAAATAAAAACATTCCTAAACTATCTTGGGTGGACCCACTTGTAGGCCTATCCATTCTGCATCAGTAGGCCATTGGGATTAAGGATGAAAATAGCGGTAGCGGCGGGCGTAGCGGCCCGCCGCCAAACCGCTACGAAGCGGGCGATACGTAGCGTAGCGGGGATACGTATCGGCGTAGCGGTGTGATTTGAAAAAATTGCCTAAAAAATCTGAAAAAATTCCAGAAAATCCAGAAAATTGTAAAATGAAAGAATATGTGGTTCTTTTGCAAAAGTAAGTAAGAAAAGGGGGCGTAGCAGTGCCCTCAATATATGAAGTCCGGTATCGCTGTATAAATAGAAAATAATAGTAATGATTAGTTTTTTCACATGTATTCATGTTTCTTAGTCATACTAACTTATACTAACTTATAAAGTAATTGAAAGCTCATAAAAAAAAAAAAACTAGAACATGAAATAAAGGCATAAGACTTAAGAGTTAGGTCATTACTCATTAATGAACATTGAACAATTAAATATCTATACTTCAACATTCAAGGTTCAAATTCAATCAAGTGAATGAACTATGAAGTGATCAACAATCAACACCAATTTAGAAATGACACTGTAGAGAGTTAGTGAAGGAAATAGGAATACCTTAGTCACCAGCACAATGAGGGTTCTTTATAAAATAACTTAATTAAGACCGGTTTGAAATCTAGTAGTAATAGGTAACTATATCTTTACTACTATACAATTTCAAACATAATTAAACAGGTTTAATATCTTATCTAGCAAGTTATGATAATAATAGACATCCAAGCACAAAAACGGAAAGACATCCAGCAAAAGAGTCTTAGCTATCCTGGTCAAGTAGGATCCTTTCGTCTTCTTGATTGACACTTCTCTAAAACATGCGCTTCGCGGAGGGGGTCCGGGGGTATCCCCCGGCGGGGGTCGAGCTGACCGGTCAGCTCGCGGGGGTCCAGGGGGCAGCGCACCTGAAAAAAAAAAAAAAAAAAAACCAACGATACGTATTGGCCGCCAGGTCGTAGCGGCCGCTACACATATGTAGCGGCAGCAACGGCGCGATACCCGCTATTTTCTAAATAGCGTGGCGGTACCGGCCGCCACGGCCGATATACGTAGCGGGCAATATTTTTATCCATGATTGGGATTGGGTTTATGGTCGGGCGGCAATGATGGATTTGGGTTTTGGGGTTATGGTTTGGTGGAGGATGTGGTATGGCTATGGTATCTTGGAGATTTAGGGTTAGGGTTGATGGTTTTGATGATGAAGATAGATATGTTGAAGTGAAAATTACAACACCTCTAGGAAAAAGAAGGGAGAAGAATGAGAAGATACCTGGAAGTCACTTGGCTTCACGCCCAATGGTATCAAACCAGTCCCATCACAGGAGAGAAAGCAAAAGCACCAAAATCTCTTGTTCATTGATCATTCACCCTCAAAAGAGGCATTACACATCCTTATATAAGATATAGTCCTAAAACTAATCCTAACCATCTAAACACTAGTAGGCACGGCGCACCACGTATATACAAAAAAAAATATTTACATGTATATTTAAAAATTACATTTTGCTTGATAGATGAGGGAGGTGCTAGCCTTCAGGTGGGTGCATGGGTGTGGGGTGTGCAGGGAGAGTGCAGTGATGGTGGTGTCAATGTGCAGGCAGGGAGGTGAAGTAGTGACAGGGAAGAAGAAAGGAGAGGAAGGAGAAAAGAAAAGAAAAAAAAGAAGAAAGAAAACGAATGAGGGAGAAAGAAGGAGATGGAAAAGCTGGCGTTTGTGCAGGTGAAGGGGGCCGCTGGCTATTGTGGGTTGCGCAGTCCAGCAGGAGACAAGGAGAGAGATATGAGAGAAGGAGAGAGAGAGAAGAGAGAAAACAGGGGATAGAAGAGCAGAGGAAGAAGCAAAGATTAGAGAAAGAGAGCCGAGGGAGAGGGAAGGGAGAGGGAGAGGGGGAGGGAGAGGGATAGAGGAGGGTAACGGAGGGCAGAGACGTGGATAGGAAGGGAGAGGGAAAAGGGCGGAGAGAGCAGGTGTGGTGTGTGTGGTGGGACATCAAAATATAATGATAAAAAATAAATAAATAATGATAAAAAGTAAATAAATAAGTGTGTTCAGGGATGATACCATTTGCGACAATTTATCTGCATGTTTAGTCGGCATGCAGAACTCATGTATGTAATACAAAACCAATGTGACCATAATTTGAGATTTCATATTTTCAGAATTTAATACTTTATATCCATGATATCCATTTTGATGGACTGCAGTTTGATTGTAGTTTAAAGTTGTGCATCATTGACAGCAAGAAACACAATAATCCAGGTTTGCAAGGGTATAATTAGATAATTTTGGAGATATATTTTTCAATTTTTATTTCAAGGAAAATTGTTCATTAAGTGTTGGATCACTTGAATGCAACATTATCTTCGTAAGGAGTATAAATCAGAGACAATCAGAGAGAGAGGGAGAGACTAAATGGAGTAATCAATTTTACTTGTCTTGCCCTTGGAATAAAGGTTGCAGACTGACAATTGAGAACAGACCCATGGGTTGAGTTTTCTTGGCTTGTTTTCCCACTAATCAAATCCGATGGCTTATCATATTCACAATCCTCGATTGTGTCCCGATCTAAAAGTTTTGAAATTACTATGACCCCAAAAAGGAAAAACAATCAACAATTAAACCCAACAACAAAGAAATCACGTATCAACCAACCCCTTCGCAGTCGTATGAAGTTACAGTAAGATGTTCATAGCTATCTCTCAATACCTATTTATGTGCAAATGTATACCATAATCTTTAAAAAATTAAACAATAATAATAATCTCCCTCGGGGGAAAAAAGAAGAAGAGAGAGATAGATTATCTTCAGTTATTCCAAATCCTGAGGAATACTATCAATACCTTTCCAGGAATACCGATTTTTCTCCTCCTTCGAAAGCACTTGAAACAATCAAAGCCGCCTTATAAAGACATGCGGCTAAAAAATGATCCAACGCTTTCGAGCACATTCACAATATCACAGATCCGTCTTCGCTCATCACCTGTAAAAATCATCAGCAATCCTAAACTCACAAAATCAAATTCAGAAAAATAGAAATTATGAAATGAAATGAAGTGAAGACAGATCATACGTCCAAATGAGAACCTATTTGGACAACAGCTTCATCAAGCCCAACAGATTTAATTCATTCTAGATCATACAACTTAAAAAAACTGCCACAACAACTCAAATAGATCCTAGCCATCCAAACAAACAAAAAAAGGGTGGGTGTGGAGATTGTCTTAAAATAAAAAACACATAAAACTCGATAGAACTAAAACAACACCATCCAAAAAAAAGAAACAATCAAAACTTACAATGGAGTTTTATATGACTAAAAATGCATTGATCAATCCCTAACAGCCTCACCAAGAAAGTCTTGCCAAAAACCCCAATAAGTTCAAATGGAGTATCGTCTTCCACAATCACAGCTCTTATCCCTGTTACCAATATATAAAAAAAAAACGAAGAAGCCAAATTAGCTGCCATAATTTTTTACAAAAAAGCCATAAGTGTTTACGAAAAAAGTTAAAAGAATATATATACCTTATTAGTCGGCCACTGTATTAATCTAGTCGCATTGATCCTTTTAAGCTCCAAAGATTATCGATCTAGAGCTACAAAAGAAGCAAATGATAACAGAATCCGAGTTTTCTCTAAGGAGTGATATTGTAATAGAAGAAAATTTTTTTAATACTCTGCAACCTACAGTACCTGGTTTGATACGGCATACTACAACAGAACTTCAGGGTAAACAATATTGGTAGTGGAATCTGTTCCATCTTCGGCGAGAAGGACAATTATACGATCAAAAGAGGTGCACCTCGACAGTGCCACATAAAATTGCCCATGACTAAAAACAGGTGCACGCAGATCGACCCCAACAAATTTCACAGATTGTCCTTGTGATTTGTTAATAGTCATGGCATATGCCAATCGAACTGGAAATTGATGTCTTGTCATATGAAAAGGAAAATCTGAAGATGACGGTGTTAATGATATTCTGGGTATGAATGTCAATTTTCCAAACTTTTCTCCAGTTAGAATCTTAACTTCAATAATACGGGTGCCGCACCTGACAACCATCATCCTTGTGCCATTACAAAGTCCATCCTTTGGGGCTATATTTCTCAATAATATTATGGGACAACCCACCTTCATCTCCAATTTAAAAGGCGGTAGCCCAGTAGGATCTAATTAGTTTAGATACTCATTGGGATACCGGTTAGTGATGGTTCTATCCATTCCGTCATCATCTGACATCTTGTCTGCAGCTAAATAAGTATAGATATTATCCGGAAAAATGTCTAGTGCAGTACGATTTATAGCATTAATGTCATCATTTCGAGCGGAGAGAATTGTGCGTTCAAGTAAATATGTCGGGGTTGACGTATTTGCCACATCCAATTCGGGATATACTTTTGACAATAATTCATTCAGATCTCGACACTTACGTATCGTCGATGGAAGGCATACCACTTCTTGAGGATGTGTTCCAACCTACAATATTAAATTGAAAATCAATGATCAAACGAAAGCGCTAAGTTTGTTTTTCTGATTAAAAATGATTAATTAAAAAGAACTATATAATGCAATATTACCTCCATCAAGAATTCAACAAAAGCTGCATCTCGAGGATCTGTTATGTTCAATCGCATGTTCAAATTCAATGTTAGGACACATATATCATCCCACAGATGAGAACGTCTAAGTGATGCGCTAACAATTTCCATACGAACTCCTTTAGGTACAACTGGTAAAATTTGATGAAAATCTCCCCCAAGAACTACGGTAGTTCCCCCAAATGGCTTTGGATTGTCACGAATGTCACGTAATGTACGATCAACTGCTTCGACACAATACCTATGTTGCATGGGTACTTCATCCCATATTATCAGTTTTGCCTCTCTTAATAACTCTGCCTATAAAGACTGCTTGGTAAACCCGCAAACAGAAGTTTCTAAAACATCTAATGGGATGGCAAACATTGAATGTGCAGTACGATCCCCTTCCAATAGCAGCGATGCAATTCCGGATGACGCCACTGTAATCACTATATGCCTGAGGCTACGACACTTTTTTGCAATTTTGTTGTACAAAAACGTCTTTCCCGTACCGGCACCCCCATTCAAAAAGAAGGTAGTTCCTTTATCTTCAAAGTTAGAATTAATAATAGCATCATAAGCATTGCGCTGTCCACTGTTAAGGCGACTAATATTAGTATCTGTATCTGCCTTTTGCGCTTGGATTTGAAATTGTCGATGTTCTAAAATCAATCTATTATCAACAACATTGCTCCAATTTTCAATAGGCTGCGGCATAGGTGGAAAATCAAGTAAATTCTTACCTGTTTTTTCAAGCATCTGATTTAGAAGATATAGACCATAATCTTTGATTTGAGCCTTAGTTCGATTAGGTATGGCAAATAATGTGCGGAGTTTGTGCGCTAGATCATCACATATATTTATAGAAAATCTTTCCCATAATTCTTATGGTTGCAACGGTGAGCATTGTGTTAGAATAATACAGAATAATCTCCTCAGCTGATATCCAGTCTTCATTATTGCAGCCTCTTCAAGACAATGAACCCACTCATCGTCATCTTCCAAAAGCCCTCTAGCAACACATGCTAACATGAAAGTATCGTATACAACATTGTCCACTGTGCGTTAGCTTTCGTAGGAGTTTGGTCCTTTGACAACAGTCAGTAGCAAATGGAGATAAAATTTCTCACCACAATTAGGGCCAGCAAAGTACATTCTTCCAATTGCGTGCCCACTCTGCCTTGGGTTCCACACATTATTTTTCTTGACCCAAACAAAGTATTGCGGGAATTCTTGATAAGTGTAAGGGGTAGAATTTGGGTTCGATGCATACCAAGAAAACAACGCAGTCAGCGTTGACCTCTCTAATGCAGCTCTAGCAATAATATCTTCTAAAGGCTCCGTGGGATTGAAATTAACTCGATGCATTCCAGGTAAATGGAGAGCAAGTCGTACAACTGCTGGCACCTCTTCATGCATATGATGACCGAATATTCGCCAAGCAGCTTCTGGCGGTCCAATATACCTTCCATCAAGGTATTGTTTAATTTCATTTACCGATCCCAACACCATCGTTGCCCGATCATAACCCTTGTAGATGTACTTGTGAATGTATTTTACACATCTTATTCTAGCACAAACTTCTACATTAATACGGCAATTGAACAGTTTGGACAGATGAAGATTGTACGGCACAACATCCCTATTATCAACTTCTTGCCCCCTGACAATGTACACTTTCCCACCATTTCGACGGCGATAGATGGGATATCCGTCTGCATCCATGGTCGTTGATTCTGCAAAGTCCCTAGGGTACCTTTTAGTGCATTTTCCATTTTCCATGCAAGCTGCTTGGGGATTTCGAGCACCACATGGTCCATGTACTATACAAACCTTGATAGTTTCAAAAAGTTCAGGATCGAATTCTGAATTTGGAAATCCAGCAAAAACTAATTTGTCAACTTGAGCGCACGTACGAATTTTTTCCTGACCTTTAAGAAAGAAAAGGGCATGCATATGTAGCAGACCATGTTTTTGAAATTCAATTGTGAACACATGGGCGACTTTTTGACCCAATACTTTGTTTTTTTCTATCTCTTTCATCAAAGCTTTTCTCTTTAACTCGAAAAAACGGGCAACCAAATCAGGACGATCAACAGTTGTTTGATGCGGCAATAGAGCTGAAGTAATTTCAGGCCATTTAGGATTTCCAGTCATGGTGAGAAAAATATCAGGGTGATGGTTGTATCTCGTGATAGCCATTGAATCTTGAAATATCTCAAACATATGTCTAGGGCTGCCAGTAAATGAAGATGGCAAAATAAACCTCTGACCAATTTGATTAGGGTTCAAGTCATCAGGACCAACATCAGTCAAATCTTGGTATAGAGATGAATGAAGTTTTCCCTGATTAAGCTTATAGTATGTCAATCGATTCTGCTCTGTCGCTGCCCAAGCATCCACCAAGAACTCTTGAAACAATTTTGCCCCTCTCAAAATCGTTGAATACTCCGTTGGTCGCTCAAATAAACGGTAACTATAGAAATCCATCTGAATTAGCCGTTCAGCCGCAGGCCGACAATCTTTAACATCCCATTTCTTCATCTCAGGTTCCCATCCAAGTTCACCATGTGGGAATAGTAAAACATAGTGTAACAGCAAATATGCTAGGTGACATTCGTGAATTTGCATTAACTGATTATCTCCTCTTAAATGTAAGATAATATCTCTCATGCCACTGGCGATAGATCCATCCCCTGGTATAATTACTGCAATTTCATCAGTTGTTGGTAAATTATATCGTCTCCGATCTTTTGAAGAACTGTAGTGAAGATGGGCAGGTAAAGTTTGTCCGGACACGTCCAATTGATCAAGAATTGCATATGCCTGACGAAATTTATCCACAAATGGATTGACTTGCAACAAAGTTTCTTGAATTGTTTCAAGAACATCCCTTCTCAGCTACTTATTTCTACGATTACGAACTTCAAAAGCTGAAACAGGATCATATATATAGAGCTGAGCATATGATGCATCCTTTCCTTCTTGTGGCAGTAGTGAACTTGCTCGATGTCGAAGTTCACCATGGATAGTGAAAGATGTAGGACCCCTTCCAGTAAGTACTCTTGGATCTAATGTGGCACCAAGACTGGTGAAAGCATTTGTTGCATTGTACACTCGAGCATGTGTTCGAAATGACTTTGATCGATCATCTTTCCCATCAAACAATGCTCGAAGTGGTGGTGGGGGTGTAATAAGCATATGTAGCCTTATCTTTCCTTGTAAACAGCAAGTGCCAAATAAGGTACGACTTATAGAAGATCTTGCCAATCTCTCATCCATCCAATGTAGGGCTGAACAATGAGGGCATAGAATATCCATCCTACCAAGATAATGCCTTTCTAAACTTATGTGTGGTCTCCTAGCTCCCTCTGAACTCATTGGCTCTTCAAATTCTTCGTCACAACATACTTCCACTTGGTCATTAAGAGTAGGCCTTTAAAAAATAAGTAAGATTTAGTCGCCACAAATGGGTATATATGAAACATAAAAATCTGGGAGATGCAATTCATAAAAAAAAAAATGTCTTACCAATTCATTTCTTGAGGGAAAGATGTGCTTGGCATGATTGACAGAGACGTAGAACTTTCTGCGACCCTTTGTCGCTTTTCTACAGATTGTGTTATCATTGATCCATGTCCGAGGTAGTTGAGAGGACGACGACACGGTGTTACAGAAGGAGAGCATGCATGTGGTACTGATTGAACATATTTGTCTTTTCGCTCTACTTGCGACCGTTGTCTTACCTGATAAGCACTACCTGGCTTTAGATTTCTCTCTCGGTCTCGTCGTGCGCGTTGGGCCAATGTTGCTTTTGATATCTTATTACTGCTGGTTACCTAGAACATCGACAACATTTATTCAATAACATTTTTTTTAATTCATATTGATTGAAAACGGTATCTATGTTTGGTTATTACTTTCATGGTCTATATATAAAGAGTATGAAGTACCTCACAAATACGGATGGGAGTCACATTATGCTCTTCCCGGATTACAACTCCCACATTTTTATCTTGAAGTGGCTCAATCTATTAATGGAGAATTTTAAATTAAATAAAAAAAGAGACAGGCAATAAAAGAAGATAGAAAATCCATAAAATTCGTAGTTGTATTTGGTGTTAATAAACAGGGTTTGTAGAAGATCCATAAAGCATTGGTAATAAACCAAGTAATAAAACCAAGTATATTACCACATGATTTTCTTTTTCCATAGCAAATGTGGCTTTTCCTTTTCCCATGTCTGTAATGCTTGACTTCTCCCTAAATTGAGCAATTGCGTTTGATGTTCGTAATTCCTTCTGAGTAATACATAATCAGAAGTGTATTAGAGAAATTAACAAAGCCGATCATTGTACAACATTATAAAAGTACATATAAGCACCTCATGCATATGGGTCATGAAGTCATGGCCAATCCCATTGTTTATTTCTTGTAGCGGTTGTATATATAAATAGACATCAAACTGCTAAGTTGAAATTTTTTTTATAATAGAAAGTTGCATCACCTACTATTATATTTTTTTTTAAAGTCTAGGCATTGTTTTCTTTCAGTTTTGCATGTAATTTTTTTTTTCATAAAAAAGACTTATCATACATAATCAAAGAGTCTTACAATTGCATCCCTTGGCAAGTATTGATCTGACCGCACAACAATGTTTGTTACACTTGTATCCCTTAAAAGTTGTTCTCGTTCACGTCGTGCACGTTGCGCTAGTGTAACTTTTGATATCTCTCTGTTAGCTTGTGTCTAACGTATGCAAAGTAGAAAATCTTATGTCATGATTATTTTAGCAAAAGTAGTACTACCAAAGCACTAATAGCACATTCATAAAAATAGTAGTCGCAAGTTAGTCGACCGGAAATGTTTTTTTGTTCAAATGAAAGATAGAATATACTTGTGAGTTTTCCTTTCCATTGCATATATACGTTGCCTTTCCTTTCCTAGCCATTGCTTCTACTACTAATGGCATTACCTATTAAAAAAATACATAAAATGTATTAGGGGTAATGAACAGGTTTTTTATATGTGAAAGCCCTCGGCAATGCAAAATCTAAAACATTACTAAATTGTGTTACTGCTAAAATGAGATGCTTCAAGCTTGTAGATTTTCATTTGGGGCCATAAAAAAAACTATCCACATTTAGCATTGAAGATTAACGACATTTTTGAAAAACAGTCAAATACCAAACAGACGAAAACCCATAATAAATCTCACCATAAAAACGGGAAAAAGAAAAAAAAAACGGCTCTTTTCTTCAACAGAAGCTTTCCATGGAAAACATGTGCCAAAATTCGAGCGTTTTAAGAATTTCAGGTGCTAGAGGGAATGCGGGATCAAACCAATTAATCTTTTTACTAATCTTTCAGAGATTTGACCGATCCTTCCATCCCCTCTCTCCATCACTACACCACAACACGAAAACAAAAATCCCCAAACTCCTCAAGTTTCAAAATTAGAAAAGAACGCATATAACCAAAATCATCATACAGAAACAAATACAGAACAAACAATTCAATATAGTGAGAAGATTCTTACGGGTCTCTTCTAGTCGGTGTGGCCGGGCACTTATGGTGCGAACCCATCGAAGCTTATTCTCTCACCATTTTCATCTATTTAACTCCAACAAAGAAATTTAAAAAAAAACCTCTTCCTCGCGGCAATCCGTGGAAGAAGAAGGATTCAGAGATGCAATCCAATATAGAGCGCTATTAACCAATCGATCCACAGATTTTAACATATCTGGACTTGCAATCTCATGATTCACCAAACATCATCAAGCAATAGAACGTGAAGCGGGGCATCTGATCGATAGAGGAGGGAAGATCGTGAAGATTGAAAGGGGAATGGAGATTGGAGTGAAACAAAGGAAAATTGCCTATGGAAGAAACGGAACTGGAAATTGTTTTACATACAGATTGTGAAATAAAGATAGAAGTGAGAGAGAGGATATATCTCTTAATCTCACCCCTTGTATTTATGTACATAAATCCAAGGTTCTAAAATATCGAAGGGTCAAAAACACCTTGCTATGCACGGAACACGGAACCATCAAATGCACAAAATTATATGAGTTATTTTTATTAAATTTCATAATTAGCAAAAGTATGAGTATTTTTTGTTGCTAATTTGATCTTTAGGTTAGTTTTTCCAAATGTTTTATTCTTTACGTGAGGTGTAAATGGAGTTTAATGAAGTATGAGAACATTTTTTTTTTAAAAAAAGGAGACATATTCTTGCCTAAATTAGGCTGCATTTTGGCCTGGTTTAGGCTTTTAATTCTAGCATAATATTAGCCTGTTTTTTTGAACCATAAGTCTTAACTGATTTAGAATTTTAAGTATGGAATAATTCTGGACTGATTTGAACCTGTAATTCTGGACAAATTTGGACTCAGTCTGGCCTCAGTTACACCCAGAATTCTGGCATGATTAGTTGTCCAAAATTTGGTCCGAATTAGACACAATATTTTGTATTGAATTAGACCATAATCTTGCCCGATCAGGGGTTCAAAAATCTGGCCTGGTTTAGACCCAATATTCTGACTTGAATTAGACCCAAAATAAGGCTTGGTTTAGACCCAATATTTTGTCTTGAATTAGACCCAAAATCTGGCCTTATTTAGGCCCACAATATGACCTGAATTAAACCGAATATATTTGTCATTAATGAGCTGAAACTCTGCTCAATTTCATTCCCTTTCAAACTTGGTTTGAGTCTTTAAC
This sequence comes from Litsea cubeba, assembly GCA_012931725.1. Lineage (NCBI taxonomy): Eukaryota > Viridiplantae > Streptophyta > Magnoliopsida > Laurales > Lauraceae > Litsea > Litsea cubeba. Next base: position 33,689,610 of record CM022955.1, on the reverse strand, counting down.
CTCAACCCTTTTTTATTTGGACTTTTTTTTTAAGACTGCTTGGTCAAGGGTTCAGGAATGTATTCATTAAAATATTTTTTTAAGCCAATCCACCATAACTAAATCCTATTTGTAGCTAGAATCTAGGGTAATTTTAAGACTATTGAAAGATTTGATTTTTAGATTTTTCATAGTATTTTGCTGAGCTAGTTTTTAGTTCTTTTAGGACTCTTTTTTAGTCTGTCTTTCATTCCACCACATATATCTATTTCGGGTGGTTTTTGACCCAATTAGAGCTCTATACTTGACCAAACTCTCAACCCATTTGCTGTCGAAATCTGGCTGTAAACCAGCTCAATTAAAATTATGCACAGAAGCACATATTTACTTCATCTATATTTTTTTTTATTTTTTCATTTAGTAATATTTCAACATATGATCAAATGAAAGTGGATCCAACTTTAATTAAGTCCAGCCTCTTGTAAAAGAGGTGATGATAGGTTTCAAATAGTTTGTGTCTTTGTGGTGGACCCAACTGACGGATTCATTGGTTTGGTATCTTAAAAATATCCCCTATTAACAATCTGGCCTACCCATGCGGCCCACTTATTCAAATTTGCATGTGGGCCACACCTTTACCATGACAACCTAACTCAATGCAAGTGCATGCCAATAGGAGACAAATCTTAGAAATAAGGTGGGGCCAAAGTCCAAATGAGGAATCCAAACCTTACAAAGTCATTTTCCAATGTACTCATCCTAGGCAAAAACTTACTCCAAAACAGGTGGGCCTAGCCAAATTTAAAATATGCAGAAAACACATAATTATATTTTTTTTTCTTTACTCGTTTCCATTTAGTCACTACAAAAAATAGTGGACCCCTTATAAAATATATGCTATTCAAATTCAATGTATTTATCTAATTATATTTTGCCTAAATTTCACTTCAATCAAAGTTATTTCCAACACTTGATAAATATAACTAAATGATAAGATGTTACAGAAGTTTCAATCTGTAGCTGTTAGGGCATGTGTGATTTAATTTAATTTTTTATTTTTAATATAGTTTTAAAACAATCACGCGTAATTACGTACCTAATATTTTATTTTAGCACCAAAAATATGGCCTGAATTAGATCCAATATTATATATCAAATTAGACCCAAAATATTTGCTCATTTAGGCCCAAAATCTGACCTTGTTTAGACCCAATATTATGTCTTGAATTAGACCCAAAATTTGGCTTTATAAAGGCCCAAAATCTGACTTTAATTAGTCCCATTATATTTATCGTTAATGAGCTGAAATTATGGCGAATTTCAGTTTCGAATTATAAATTAGTCTCACGAATTAGGCGCTTGAATATCTAATTAATCAAAGGCCTGCAGTTAAACCTAATAACCAAATCATTAAGTTGTTATATTTGGAAATGCAATAAATCCTGTCATTTAATAAATTTTTACACTTCTTAAACATAAGCATGAAATGAAAATTTTAAAAATAAACATTAAGATAGAAACAGGAAAGGGATAGTAGATTTTGAAATTTAAAAATAAAAACTCAGGAGTATGGCTTTGTATTATAATATTTCGATAGTATTGTATGGAGTAGGAGAAAATATTACCTTTGTCCAACTTCTTGTATGAGGTGCGAGGTTAGCTTTTTCTTAGAGCTTTGCTAGTCCGGTGATAGTTAAAAGTAGATCTGCAAATTTAAAAGATGATAGTTAATAATTGTATCTTGACTTTGATGTTATTTATTTTCCTATATTTTATGGTTAGTAGAATTTCCCTTATACATGTCTTGATAATATTTTGTAATAAAAAAATTATTATTTTGATTTATGTTATTTTTTTAGTTTTAATATAGTTTTAAAGCAATCACGCGTAATTACGTACCTAATATTTTATTTTAGCACCAAAAATATGGCCTGAATTAGATCCAATATTATATATCAAATTAGACTCAAAATATTTGCTCATTTAGGCCCAAAATCTGACCTTGTTTAGACCCAATATTATGTCTTGAATTAGACCCAAAATCTGGCCTTATAAAGGCCCAAAATCTGACTTTAATTAGTCCCATTATATTTATCGTTAATGAGCTGAAATTATGGCGAATTTCAGTTTCGAATTATAAATTAGTCTCACGAATTAGGCGCTTGAATATCTAATTAATCAAAGGCCTGCACTTAGACCTAATAACCAAATCATTAAGTTGTTATATTTGGAAATGCAATAAATCCTATGTCATTTAATAAATTTTTACACTTCTTAAACATAAGCATGAAATGAAAAATTTAAAAATAAACATTAAGATAGAAACAGGAAAGGGATAGTAGATTTTGAAATTTAAAAATAAAAACTCAGTAGTATGGCTTTGTATTATAATATTTCTATAGTATTGTATGGAGTAGGAGAAAATATTACCTTTGTCCAACTTCTTGTATGAGGTGTGAGGTCAGCTTTTTCTTAGAGCTTTGCTAGTCCGGTGATAGTTAAAAGTAGATTTGCAAATTTAAAAGATGATAGTTAATAATTGAATCTTGACTTTGATGTTATTTATTTTCCTATATTTTATGGTTAGTAGAATTTCCCTTATACATGTCTTGATGAAATTGAATTGTGAAGATGAATGAGTCAATGGGATTGCGTTGCTTTACAATTACAATTTGTTTTCCAGCACTTATATTTGTGGCATTTTGGTTTTTGATAAAAAATGAATTCTTGCACATTATATCACAATTTCATATTTTTATAAGACAGTGTCGACATAACCAGTTAATGTTTCAAATATTGAATGATCAGTTTTCAAAGTTAGGCATGATGATTGAATTCTTTTGGTTAAGGTAATCCCTAAATAATGCTTTTTACAGAAAGAAAGAGAATCAGATGGGGATCCAAGGTCAAAAATTTGAATTATGCACTTCCAAGCTATGAAGCACGGACACGGATACGAGACACGGATACGATACGACACGGATACGCAAATACGCAATTTCTCAAAAACTAGGATACGATACGTCGGGGATACGTTGAATTTTTTTTATATTTTAAATATTTTTTATATGACCATGTAATAAAAATCTAACATTATTTCAATCAAAATAGCCATAAAATATGCACTTTCATTGATTACTGAGTGTCAGCAGGTAACAAGTTGCAGACACTTGCAGTAGCAGGCAGCAACAGCAGCAAGGCATCAAGAAAAAAAGAAAAATAAAGAAATAGCAGCAGCAACATAGCATCAAGGTAGAAAAATAAAAATAAAAAAGCAGCAGCACTGTAGCAGCATATATAGCATCAAGAAAAAAAGAAAAAATAAATAAACAGCAGCAACATAGCATCAAGAATTCCATACCTTTTCTTCCCGTTTAGTCTCTCGAGAATTCCAGTTCATGTCTGCATTGACGAGCAGATCCCGAGTCTGGCGAACGACCTCGGCCGGCGTCTTGGGCTTAGATTTGAAGAGCCCCTTCATCTTCTTCTTCGACAAACAAACAACCAACAAACCAGAGCAGAGCCTCTTCTACGACGAGCTTTGGTTGAACCAGGACCGAATCTAGATAGGGCAGTCGGACGACAGAAAGGTGGGGATCCGACGGTCGAGAGATTTGATCGAGAGATCGGGGATCGTCGTCGGAGAGCTTATCGGAAAGCTTGTCGGGGGAGAAGCGGCTGTCGAATGAGGTGAGGATCTGGAGGAATTCGTCGATCATTGTGTTCGTACGGCCTAGGGTTTTGGCGAGGTGGTGGGCGACTGCATGAGCTTGTCTTCGCCGCTCTCGGCCATGGGGATTTCCCTTTCCACAAGCTCCTCCTCCTCCTATCCAGGCATTACTTTCTCTGCTTTTTCCTTTGCGAGAAGAAGAAGAAGAAGGGGTTTGGGTTTTGGGGATAGAGAAAGAAGAGGATTTTGGGAATGGGAGAGGGTAAAGAAAGGACAGAGAGAGAAGAAGAAGAAAAGCGAGGCGAGAAGAAGAAAAGCATGATTCACATGCATAAGGCGAGAGGGTGTTCTTCTCCATTTCCTTTCTTCTCCCCTTCGTTTCTTCTTCCTTTTTTTTCTTCCTCCCAGCGCTTTCTTCCTCTCTGCGCTCTCTCTCTCAGTTTTTTTTTTTTATATACATACCACTTAACTTGTCCCGTGCGGGACACGCGTATCCCGCACGTGTCCCGCACGTATCGGGCATAAAAAAAAAAAAAAAAAATTCGGATACGGATTTCACGTATCCTGGTCGTATCCAGGGCGTATCCGGACGTATCCGTGTCCGATACGTCCGGGATACGGATTCGAGACCCTATTCTACGTATCCGTGCTTCCTAGCTTCCAAGTCATCAGAAATAGACTCTGTTGATAGGGGTGGTGGGACCATATGGCCCACTTGATGAGAGATCTGCTCCATGGATCTGGAAATGGACCCATGGGCGATCATAGTATTGATGGACCCATTCGAAATGGATCCCGTTTGGCTCACCATCCATGCATTTCAAAACCATTAGGCGTGACTGAATGAGGAACAGAGCAGTTTGTTTGACACCCTTACTGGGACCCACTGCTTGATATGATCAGAGATCTTGACTCCAATTCTTGAAGGGGAAGCAGGGGCGACGTTTCTGGTGATGGACTCATTTGGAGTAGGCCCCATCTGCCCAACCATCCGGAAGTATCAAAAGATGAAACCGTTAGGCCCCTGTAGTGCGGGACCCTCTCTTGATGAATCAGGACCATGGGATTCCTTGTGGTGTCCCTTCTCCTCTCCAGAATACCTTGGCCATCCCCTACCCAATCTAATCATCCATAGCTACTTCAATCCTATTCAATCCAGAACTTAATCCACTTGAACCGAAACTCACAATCAGTCCCCACTGCCTAACTCGCCACCCAATCTCCCAAAACCAAACCCTAAGTCGCCAAACCTCTTCCCAGAAGCCTTAGTCCATTCGCAGAACATCCCAGCACAAACAATCCCAGAAACCCAGTCCAGATCAGGAAAAAATTAAAAAAAAACCCAGAAAGAAAGCATCAGAAGCAGTCACCATCCCCATCATCGCCAAACAGTCGCTTTGCTTCATCGATTCAGATCGTCGTCTTCTTGCTCCCTCCATCGTCGCTGAAGCAGGTCGTCGTCGCCTTACTCCCCGAAGAAGATCGCCGTTGCATTGATTTCATCCATCCTTGTAATTTCTTTCTTTGTCTCTAATTTTTTCCAATAAAGATATATTTTTCTCTACTCCATGTACTTGTGCATGATTTCTTTGAAATCACTCCACCTGTATGGATTCACCGTGCAACAGTCAAATCTCCTGCTATAGTTCCTGCACTCTTCTGTGCCTGGAATTTAGAAGCTGAAGGCATCTACCAGCTGCTGATTTTCTCTCAGGTTATATTGGCTTTTATGCTCCCATCTTCTGTCATTCCTCTTTTCCGGGTTGCGTCGTCAGGATTGATAATGGGTGTTTTCAAACCTCACACTTCATGGAAATATACCCTGTTGATAGGGGTGGTGGGACCATATGGCCCACTTGATGAGAGATCTGCTCCATGGATCTGGAAATGGACCCATGGGCGATCATAGTATTGATGGACCCATTCGAAATGGATCCCGTTTGGCTCACCATCCATGCATTTCAAAACCATTAGGCGTGACTGAATGAGGAACAGAGCAGTTTGTTTGACACCCTTACTGGGACCCACTGCTTGATTTGATCAGAGATCTTGACTCCAAATCTTGAAGGGGAAGCAGGGGCGACGTTGTAGCCAAAGATTGACAGGATGTGTTGCATATCAGAGCCGATTCTCTACTCCTTTCTATTTTTATCTCTCAACAACGGGGTGTGTTGCAGCAGTTTCCATTTGTATCTGCTATGCAGGAAGCATGGATCTTCAATATTCAATCTGTCAGTCTTTGGAGTCACCCAAAAATAATGAAGTTCATTTTTTTCAAATCCATTTTTTTTCATGTTTGAATTATAATCATTCTCATTCAAAAAACTAACCTCTATCTTTCTCTATCTATCTGTAAAGACTACAGAAAATGGGCAACTCTCTGTATCTATCTCAATATTAGAAGAAATTCATTATAAGATACGTCATTTTAGCAGATCAGAAATGAAAGAAAAATTAAGTTGTGAGAGAGATACTGACATGACATCATTATAGAACTGTTGACTTCTAATGGTTGGATCTCCTTATCTTCTCTTTTCCATTCTATATCTCTTATTTTCCTCCTTTGATTTGAGTCCTTTTTTTCTTTAATCATATTCTGTGTATTTGGATTACACCACGGAGATGGAGTAGTTCCAAGATTAGTTAGAGAGCAGTTAGAGTGCAGTTCTAACAAGGGTAGTGGAAAGAGAGAGAGGAGAGGGGGGATATATATCTTTTCATCTCAGCCCTTGGATTTATGTACATAAATCCAAGGGCTCAAAATGTCCCAGGATTCAAACAATGAGCTGCCATATTATATAGATATTTAACGATCAGGATTAAAACATTCAAACTTTAAATAACAAACCTAATTACCTAAATGAGCAATTAACTCTAAATATCACATTAAATAAAAAAAATTACACTAAATGGATGGCCGTACAGTTCTATGGTCCATGTGGGTCCCCTCTTGGTCTTCTTTGCCTTAGCATTCTTGATGGTACCTCCCATTTGGCACATCCCAATGTGGGGTCTTTTTTATTTTGCCACATGGGGTCTTCAACTTGAGCACATGATAGATTGGATTAGATCCAACCGTTCTTTGTTAGAATCAAGATCCAACTGTGGATCTTCAGGATCAGCATAACCTATCACCGGGCAAATGGTCATCCAACCATAATGATGCCTGTGCATGAGTCTTATTCTTTCTCCCTAGTAGACTTTGTAGGGAGGATCTTTGATGTCCTCATCAAGTACTTGGCTATCTTCATCGGAAGGTGTCACATAAACTGCCATTGAATGACCTCAAGAGCTCAGATTTATTGATCAAATGATGAATGGTGTGTTTGGTTGGGGTTTATAAAAGTGCTTTTGGGGCTTTTGGCTTTGAAAAGTCTAGAAGCCTAAATAGACTCGTATGGTTTCAGATTTTTAGAAGGGGTTCTAATAGTTAACATGAAATGTTTTGGGAAAGCGAATCTCCACTGACCTAGCTTTTAACTTTTGCAGGAAGTGGATGTTAAGTGGGAGAGACATCCTGCCCCCTCCCCCACACCACCACCCCTCTTTCCTCGTTTCCTCTCCACTAATTCTCTCCCTCCTACAAATGCTAAAGCCATCTCTCTCTCTCTCTCTCTCTCTCTCTCTCTCTCTCTCTCTCTCTCTCTCTTATAGACTCCATTCTATCTCTCTCCTTCTGGCTTTTGAAAACATATTCAATAAGAAACAGTTGCCATTGCTCCTCTTATTCTTTTATTTTTCTACCATTTGTTAAATCAGCTAAAAGCTCTACAAACCACAGAAGGGAAAGGTCATATGGCTTGTAAATATTCTATTATCTATCCATCTCCTATCCTAAAATTTGGTTAGATTATTCAAAGTTGGATGTGGCTTCTCCTTTTCAAACTGTATAAAAGAATAACAGCCCCCGGACATGCTTTTAGAGAAACTTGCGGATTTAGTGGCTTGATGAGAATCTGTGGGGATTTCACGTGGGTTTTCATCCTTATAGAATTCTATAAAATGCAAGAATTTTATGGAATTTCTTGAGAATTTTGATTTATGTTTTATCGCTTTTTTCTTAGTCTGATGAGGAAAAAATTGGGTCCTTTCATGAATTTTATCTTGGAAAGAAGCTTCTGAAGGGAGATTTCGATGAATCTATGAAGATTTCATAGGTTTTAATCAATTTTTTCCATAACCATCATACCATTAGAGAAAGGCCTTTTCCTATACAATTGATGCAAAAAGAACTAATTTCCATGGAGATTTCGATGAATCTATAGAGATTTCACAGGTTTTCATCAATTTTGTCCAGAACCATCATACCATTGGAGGAAGGCCTCTTCCTATACAATTGATAAAAAAAAGAACAATTTTGTGGAAATTTCTATAAACTTTCATCTAGAGTTTTGGTGGTTTTCTATGTACACGATCTAATGAAAACAAAACTAGTATTTGAGCAATTCATGGAGATGCAACATAGGCTTTTGTCGGTTTTGTTTTTAATTGTTATGTTGGACAAAGGCCATTCATTTACAAGAAAGAGGCAGTCTTGTGGAGATTTCCGTGAATTCTGATCTGGGTTTTTATAGTTTTTGTTTAAGGCTTTAATCTGTTGAATAAGTGGATGTTCGATAAATTTCTTAGAGGGAGATTTATGTGAATGTCTCATATGTTTTAGGGGTTTCTCGGGCAAAGATGACGATGTCACGAACAAACACTGACAAGAACAAGTATTGTAGACAATGTAGTCTGTAATGGGATGAGGTCCCAAGGATCGACTGATCTTCATATATATAATGTACAAACCTTGTTTAAGGCTACAATTTAGTGCTACAATTTTGTTATTGTCTAGTCATCTATGTCCTAAGATAGAATGAAATATCTGTACAATATATTACAGTTTGACTAAGCCAATGAGTCAAGTCAATGAGTTGGGCTTTATGGCCCAATGGATCCAGAATCATTAACACCCCCCCTCAAATTGATGCCAATGAGTCAACAAGCATCAATTTGTCAGTCAAGAACTGATGCCGTGGTCGAGGAAGTGCTTTTGTAAAAATATCAGCAATTTGGAGGCTGGAGGAGATGAACGGAAGAGAAATAATATTGCGTAGATATTCATCCCGGATAAAATGGCAAGCAACCTCAATATGTTTAGTTCTTTCACGAAACACTGGATTTTCTGTAATCCGAATGGCACTGGTGTTATCCGCATGGAGGGGGGTGGGAGATTTTTGCGAGAATCCAAGTTCCTCAAGAAGGCCACGAAGCCATAGAATTTCTGAGCATGCGGCAGACATAGCCCTGTATTCTGCCTCAGTTGAAGATTTGGAAACTTTGTCTTGCTTTTTCACTTTCCATGAAATAAGGGCATCACCTAAGTACATGCACCACCCCGTTGTGGACCGACGAGTATCAGGGCAACCTGCCCAATCAGCATCAGAGTAGGCAGTCAATGTCACTGGAGAGCCAACAGGAAAAAACAAGCCTCTGTGGGAATTGCCAAGGAGATAACGGATAATGCGTCGAACAGCTGCTAAATGGAGATGATGAGGCTTGGTCATATACTGACTCATCAAGTTTACTGCATAACTAATGTCAGGCCGAGTAGTAGTCAAATATATAAGACTGCCGACAAGTTGTCGAAAATATGTCGGATCAGGAAGGGGATCACCACTATCACTATGGAGTTTAAGATTCAGTTCCAGAGGAGTATCCACAGGTGTGGATTTTGACAGGCCTGCTGATTCAATTAAATCCAAAGTATACTTATGTTGATGCAGAATCATCCCTTTCTCAGATTGATGTACTTCCAAACCCAAAAAATATGTCAGAGGTCCCAGATCCTTCATTTGAAAAGATTGATGAAGAGAAACTTGGAGATCATGAATCATGGCTGTATCTGTGCCGGTGATTATGATATCATCAACATAAACGAGAAGAATGGTAATTCCTGTTGATGTCTGATGCAAAAATAATGATGGATCATAAGGACTCTGTTGAAATTGCAGCTTCAGTAATGCATCCTTGAATTTGTCAAACCATGCTCTTGGTGCTTGTTTTAGCCCATACAAAGACCGTTTCAAATGAACAACTTGTCCTTCTAATGGTTTGGGAAAACCTTGAGGCAGTCGCATGTAAACGTCCTCTTTAAGATCACCATGAAGAAAGGCGTTTTTCACATCAAATTGAAAAAGAGGTCCAGGATTTGGATGCAGCTATGGCAAGAATGGTGCGAACTGTGGTCATCTTTGCTACAGGCGCAAATGTTTCTTCGTAGTCGATGCCATATTCCTGTCTGTTGCCTAGCGCCACAAGCCTTGCCTTATATCTATCCAAAGTACCATCTGCCTTCAATTTGATAGAGTAAACCCATTTACTCCCGATAGGTTTAACCGAGACTGGACATGGAACAACCACCCATGTTTGGTTCTGCTCGAGAGCATGAAGTTCTTCTTCCATAGCCTTTCTCCAACATTCCTGCTTTGCTGCTTGGGAATAAGAATTAGGAATTGAAACAGAGGATAAGGTAGCTAAATATGAAGAATGAGAAAAACCGTATCGATCCGGAGGCCGAGAGATACGAGAAGAATGGCGAAGAGCTAGTGGAGGTGGATTTGGTGCTGGAGAAGGATCCAGGGCTGGTTCTTGTAGAAGAGGCAAAGGAGTGGCATTTGTTCCTCGTCGACGAACATACACTTTGTCCGGATGAAATCGCAGAGGTGAAGGAAGACATTCATCATCAAAGGATGGTACTTTAGAAAATGTGATTCCTGGAGATGAATCAGGATAATGTTAGATATCGCGATCACTGAGAGGGGGGGGGGGGGGGGTGAATCAGTGATTCCTTTAAAAAACAGGTCCAGTTTAACAACAAAAGCAAATCAAATCACACAAGGACACCAGATTTAACGTGGTTCACCAAAAGGCTACGTCCACGGTTCAAAGACTGTCCGAACACCGATCCGGAACAGGTCTGAATCTATTTAGTCGCACCAACGACAAAGAGCACCAACCCTTAAGTTTCAGATAGCACCAACTATCTAGGAAGCACCTACTCCCTTTACAATTTATCTGCACCAACAGATAGGATCACCAAACCCCTAACACCAAGCACCAACTTGATGTTCTACAGAATTAAAGTAGATAACTTTTCTACAGCCCTTCCCCTCTACAATCTCTCTCTCTCAATCCCTTACAAATTGAAATTCAAAGCATAAACAGAGAGACACTTATCTTATGGACGAATCACCATCTTCATGAGCACATTCTCGTCCACACTTGCTGTAGAAACATGCAACACAACAGCACACAGCAACATCACCTTCTTCTCTCCAAAACCCTCTCTTTTCTTCTCTCTTCTCTTCTCTTCTCTTCTGTATACTTGAAAACGAACTTAGCAAGCCTTTATATAGGTTATGGTAACCCTAAAGAGTGTTCAAATTAGGCTAGAATTTGTTTAGAAAGAGTCCCAAACGAAATACATAAGTTTCCTGAATTTTCGTGCAAAACTTCTATTTCTGCGCAAATCTGGTTTCCCGTGTGTTCTACCGATAGTACTACCGGTTTAACAGATGAAATTCTTATGTCTAAACTTTCTGCTGGAATATCAGCCTTTTCTACCGGTAGTACTTGCGGTTGACTTTCTACCGGTAGTACTTGCGGTTGACTGATGGAAATCTCAGGGTCAGCCTTTTCTACCCTTCTACCCCTTTTCTACCGGTAGAACTACCGGTTGACAGATGAAATTCTGATTTCCTGTACTGTTCTGTTTCAGCTCTGTTTTCTCTTTGAAGCTCTATCAACACCACACTTGTGACATTGTGTTGATAATAATTCCAACACAAGATGATACTTGAGATACTAAACACTTCAATGCTTCATAAGACTTCTCAAGGCATCTCAAATTCCAACAATCTCCCCCTTTGGAATTGTTGGCAACACTTGGAACTTCAACACTTGGAACACTTTGAACCAGTTGACCTTCATGAAGCTTCTTCAGAACCATAAACCAACAGAATCAAGATCTTCACATTCACATTCTTGATACCAATCTCCCCCAAGCTATCATAGCATAACTTCTTCGCATAACTTCTCCTAGCATAGCTTTCTCCCCCTTTGACAACAAGTCCAAAGGGACCAACCAAGGAGCGAATAGGATATTCAAGGAATACATTGCTCCCCCTTTCAAGCACAACTCCTAAAGATTAGGAGAGTAACTCCTAATTTTTTCCGGAGATACTCGAAGACTTCCTTTGGCAGAGGTTTTGTGAAGATATCAGCAACTTGCTCAGTAGTTGGAACATATTCCAACTTTACCTCACCGTCTGCAACCTTTTCCTTGAGAAAGTGATAGCGGATTGCAACATGCTTCGTTCTAGAATGCTGAACAGGATTCTTAGAGATGTGAATTGCACTTGTGTTGTCACAGAGGATCGGCGTAGGATCCGTTGTCGGAACTCCTAGATCAGAGAGCATTTGCCGCATCCATAACACTTGCGTACAACAAGTTGCCGCTGCAATATATTCCGCTTCCGCTGTAGAAAGGGATACTGAATCTTGTTTTTTACTGTGCCATGCCACCAACCTTTCACCGAGATAGAATGCACCACCGCTTGTACTCTTGCGATCATCTATACATCCAGCCCAATCGGCGTCAGAGTATGCAACAAGAGTGAAGGATTTGCCTTTAGGATACCAAATGCCAAGCTCCATGGTACATTTCAGATATCGAAATATCCTTTTTACTGCTGTAAGGTGCGTCTTAGTTGGTGATGCTTGAAATCGAGCCACCATACATACTGCTTGCAGAAGATCCGGTCTTGTAGCAGTCAAATAAAGCAAGCTTCCTATCATAGAACGATAAGTGGTGTGATCAACGGACGAACCCTTATCATATTTGCTTAGCTTTGTGTTCGTTGTCATTGGTGTGCTCACTGGCTTGCTGTCTTCCATGTTAAAACGCTTCAGCATTTCCTTGATGTATTTCATCTGTGATATGAAGATACCATGTTTCAGCTGCTGAACTTGTAAACCAAGGAAGAACTTTAGTTCTCCAAGCATTGACATCTCAAATTCTTTCTTCATCTCTTCAGCAAAATTCCTGCACATTTCCTCATCATTGCCACCAAAGATTATGTCATCGACATAAACAATGACAACCAGCTGTTTGCTCAACTCTGTTTTGACATAAAGATTGCTATCAACCAGTCCTTTTCCAAAGCCGATCTTGCGGAGATAGAGGTCCAGCCTTGCATACCACGCCCTTGGCGCTTGTTTCAGCCCATAAAGAGCCTTTTTCAACTTGCACACTAGGTCTGAATTTTTGCTAATGAGAAAACCATCAGGTTGCTCAATGTAGACCTCTTCTTCAAGTAATCCATTCAAGAAGGCTGACATCCATCTGAAATACCTTGAAGGTTTTGTATGCAGCCAATGCAAGAAACATACGAATGGCTTCCAGACGAGCCACCGGTGCAAAGGTCTCTTCAAAATCTATGCCTTCAACTTGAGCATAGCCTTTACAAACCAACCTTGCTTTGTTTCGTATGACCTGACCATCTTCATTTAGCTTATTCCGAAAGACCCATTTAGTACCAATAACATTCTTATCGGTAGGTCTAAAAACTAGTTCCCATGTGGAGTTCTTCTCAATTTGCTCCAACTCCTCATGCATAGCTTTCAACCAACTTTCATCGAGACTGGCTTCAGCCACAGTCTTGGGTTCAATGGTGGACACAAGTGAGTAATTGCTAACTACACTTTGTCTTGTTTTAACACCGGCCTCAGGATCTCCAATGATTTGATCCTTAGGGTGTTGCTCTACCCAAGTGCTTTTCTTTCTAGGTGTAGCATCCTCTGAGTCATCCTTTGATTTCTCAGAATCATTAGGTTCAGCCACTTCATCATCAATCTCACTCGAGTCCTCATGAACTGGACTGTAATTATGAGTTACATTCTTTGATTCACGGTTTTCATCAATTCTAACATCGGCACTTTCTATGATTTTTCTGGTCCTTTTGTTAAGACATCTGTAAGCCTTACTAGAGGAGGAGTAACCCAGAAATATACCTTCATCAGCTCTTTCATCAAATTTGCCCGGATTTTGTTCAAGACGCTTGATGTAACACTTGCTACCGAAGACTCTGAAGTGCTTGACTGTTGCTTTTCTCCCAAACCATAGCTCATAAGGAGTTTTGTCTTCATGTCGGCCTGATCAAGCATCGATTCTGAATGTATACAGCCGTATGGATTGCCTCCTTCCAGTATTTGTCAGCTAGCTTGCTCTCAGTTAGCATTGTGCGAGCCATCTCTTGCACGGTGCGATTTTTCCGTTCCACAACTCCATTTTGCTGTGGAGTTCTAGGGGCTGAATATTGTCTTTGAATGCCATGGTGCTCACAATAGTTAGTGAACTCTTCAGATGTGAATTCACCGCCTCGATCAGACCTTAAAATCTTGATACGTTTTCCAAGCATATTTTCAACCTGTGCTTTAAACACTTTAAAACGATCAAGTGCTTGATGTTTATGCTTAAGAAACAATACCCATGTCATACGAGTATAATCATCAATGCATAACATAAAATACTTATCTCCATTGGTGCTTTGAGTTCGCATCGGTCCACAGAGATCAGTGTGCACTAGCTCAAGAGGTTTCTTTGAATGATGTTCCTTTGACTTGAACGTTACCCTTGTTTGCTTTCCCTTTGGCAAGAATCGCAAATGGGGTTGGAAGGCTTTTCAACTGTAGACATACCTCTGACAGCCTTTGAATTGCAAATCTTTGACATGTTATCAAAGTTTAGATGCCCAAGGCGTTTGTGCCGCAACCAACTTTCCTCTGTCCGACTCATCAAGCAAGTCTTTTCAGCTCCATCTGACAATGTATAGAGATTTCCAGCAGTCCTAGATCCAGTAGCCACTGTTTTGCCGTTGCTGCACTTCTTGATAGCAAACCCATTCTTAGTGAATACAACTTCGTGGCCTTTGTCACAGATCTGGCTCACACTAAGCAAGTTGTGTCTCAGTCCAGACACATATAAGACCTCGTCTGATCTGATCTTGTTTGCCTTTAGCTGAACAACACCTTTTCCGCAGATTTTGGCACCATCATTGTTACCAAACTTCACTGATCCGCCTTCATAGTGCTGTAATTTGACGAATTTTTCCTTATCACCTGTCATATGGCTTGAACAGCCACTATCAAGGACCCATGGTGCTGCCTTCTTTTGTGCATTGAATGCCATTTGCACAATGAGAGATTCCTTGGAATTATCTTCCCTTTTCTTTGCCCTCCATGCCTTAACTAAGTTGGGTTTCTTTTCAACCTGAAATTGGTTAGCAATAGGCAACCTACAATCCCTAGCCAAGTGTCCATAATTATAACACTTATGGCACTCAATTTTGTGGCCGTTTAGGATTGAGAAAGGGTTCCTAGTCACTAATGGACTGTTTCTAACATAGAATCTACAATCAGCTCTTTTATGTCCATATCTATTACAATGATAGCAATAACCATAGAATCTGAACATTCTTCCTTTCTTAGGTGGCTGGTTAAACTCCACAAACCTTTTCTTATTGACCATCTCAATAATAGGCTGAATTTGAAGCTTTGTAGCCTTGAGAGGTATGGCACTTTGTTTCATAAACAAAGAAGGTGCAGTTTTAGAGGACTCTCCGATCTCAAATCCAATACCAAATTTATTGTGGAAGGGCTTTTGAACTTTCAGAATTTCATTGAGTTTCATTGTCCCTTCAATTGCTTGGAGCGCTTTGAGTTTTCGGCTACTTTCCAAGTTTTCAGCCTTTGCTCTAGCGATTTCAGTTTCAAGTTTAATAGCCTCTTCCTTTTTGATACTTATTTGATTTTCAAGGACTTTCACCACTCTTTTATATTCTTCAACTTGAGTTTTCAAAGCAATAACTGAACTTTCAGATTCATGAAGAAGTTTCAGATTCTTCTTTCTTGTTTTTCGTTCCATGCTAAGCTCCTCAAGTGCGGCAATGAGTTCTTCAAGATTGACCTCAGCCTCCTCTTCCTCTTCCGGCTCTTGCTCCTCTTCTTCTTCAACAGTAACCATGAAGAGAGCTTCAGTTGCCTCGGCTGATTCATCATCGTCTGAAGTTTCAGACGTGCTGTCAATATATTGACTGATGAAGCTTTTTGCTTTGCCCCTCTTTCTGAAAATTTTCTTCCATTTACTCTTATCAACATAAGAGTCATCATCATTGTTTTCTTTCAGCGGACACTTCGCAGCAAAGTGACCAACACCGCCACAATTGAAGCATTTAAAGGGTAGCTTCCCTTTGTACTTTCCATTGCTTCCTTTCTTCAGCTTTCTAACTAATTGAGCCTCAAGCTCATCATCATCAGTATCAGCATCATGATCAGCAGTCTCTTTTCCCTTTTTCTGAACTTTGAAGGCCGCTTCTCTATCAGATGAAGACGTCTTACCTATGCGCATCTCATAGGCAGTGAGTGAACCATGCAACTCATCCATGGTAAATTCATTCAGATCCTTGGCTTCTTCTATGGCTGAGACTTTTGAATCAAACCGGGGAAGAAGAGATCTTAGAACCTTTTTGACGATGACTGGTTCTTTAATCTCCTCCCCTAGTCCACGAATGTCATTCGTGACTTCATTCACTCGTTGCATATACGAGTCAACATTCTCGCTTTCCTCCATGCGAAGAGACTCGAATTGAGAGCGATGAGTTTGCAATTTCGCTTCTTTGATCTTCTTGTCTCCTTCATGAATGCTTTTCAACTTGTCCCATATTTCCTTGGCTGTTTTGCATGCAATTACTTTGACCAGCTCGCTGTCCACAAGGCCACTAAAGAGTGCATTCTGCGCCTTGGAGTCGTTGTCTGCTAACTTCTTCGTTGCAGCATCAGTGGGTACGATGGCAGTATTGTAACCGACTCTGACAGTCTCCCAGACATCATAGCCAAGTGATTTGATGAAGGCCTGCATTCTGATCTTCCAGAAGGAGTAATTAGAACCATCAAACAAAGGTGCTTTCTTATTCCCTGTATGGGATGCCATGTGATTTGACAAGAGATCACCCTTAGCGTGTTAAGCTTATCAAGGGAGCCTTGGCGCTCTGATACCAATTGTTAGATATCGCGATCACTGAGGGGGGGGGGGGGGGGGGTGAATCAGTGATTCCTTTAAAAAACAGGTCCAGTTTAACAACAAAAGCAAATCAAATCACACAAGGACACCAGATTTAACGTGGTTCACCAAAAGGCTACGTCCACGGTTCAAAGACTGTCCTAACACCGATCCGGAACATGTCTGAATCTATTTAGTCGCACCAACGACAAAGAGCACCAACCCTTAAGTTTCAGATAGCACCAACTATCTAGGAAGCACCTACTCCCTTTACAATTTATCTGCACCAACAGATAGGATCACCAAACCCCTAACACCAAGCACCAACTTGATGTTCTACAGAATTAAAGTAGATAACTTTTCTACAGCCCTTCCCCTCTACAATCTCTCTCTCTCAATCCCTTACAAATTGAAATTCAAAGCATAAACAGAGAGACACTTATCTTATGGACGAATCACCATCTTCATGAGCACATTCTCGTCCACATTTGCTGTAGAAACATGCAACACAACAGCACACAGCAACAGCACCTTCTTCTCTCCAAAACCCTCTCTTTTCTTCTCTCTTCTCTTCTCTTCTCTTCTGTATACTTGAAAACGAACTTAGCAAGCCTTTATATAGGTTATGGTAACCCTAAAGAGTGTTCAAATTAGGCTAGAATTCGTTTAGAAAGAGTCCCAAACGAAATACACAAGTTTCCTGAATTTTCGTGCAAAACTTCTATTTCTGCGCAAATCTGGTTTCCCGTGTGTTCTACCGGTAGTATTACCGGTTTAACAGATGAAATTCTTATGTCTAAACTTTCTGCTGGAATATCAGCCTTTTCTACCGGTAGTACTTGCGGTTGACTTTCTACCGGTAGTACTTGCGGTTGACTGATGGAAATCTCAGGGTCAGCCTTTTCTACCCCTTTTCTACCCCTTTTCTACCGGTAGAACTACCGGTTGACAGATGAAATTCTGATTTCCTGTACTGTTCTGTTTCAGCTCTGTTTTCTCTTTGAAGCTCTATCAACACCACACTTGTGACATTGTGTTGACAATAATTCCAACACAAGATGATAATTGAGATACTAAACACTTCAATGCTTCATAAGACTTCTCAAGGCATCTCAAATTCCAACAGATAAGACTGAAAAAAATATTGATGTTCAAAGAAAACAATATTCCTAGAAATCCGAATACGCTTGGAGGTGGTGTCATAACAAATAAAACCTTTTTGATGAGAAGCATAACCAAGAAAAGCACATTTTGCAGATTGTGCAGATAACTTGGAACGTTCATGGGTTGGAAGATGAACAAAACAAACACAACCAAAAGTGTGTAAATATGTGTATTGTGGTTCAGTTTGGAAAAGACGGAAATGGGGAGAGGTGTTTTGAAGTTTTGGAGAAGGAAGACGGTTGATGATATGAGTCGCAGTGGTTAATGCTTCTGGCCAGAATCTAGGTGGAACTGAGGATTCTAATAACAAACACCTGACCATATCTAGAAGATGACGATTTTTCCGTTCTGCAACACCATTTTGTTGGGGGGTGTAGGGACAAGTCCGTTGGGATACAATCCCTTTGTCTTGTAAAAATGCTTGAAATTTTGCGGACATATATTCCCCCCCTGAGTCTGTACGAAAAATCTTAATACATGTTGAAAATTGATTTTGAACAGAATTCAAGAATTTTTTAAACACATCAAAGACTTCAGATTTGGCATGTAGAAAATATACCCATGTAAAACGACTATAATCATCAATGAAAGTCACAAAATACTTATATTGTGAATGAGAAACAATTGGTGCAACACCCCAAACATCACTATGTACTAAATCAAAACATTTAGTAGCAGAAGAACCATGTAATGGAAAAGGCAAAATTTTACTTTTCCCTAGCTTACAAGTGGTGCAATCAAGAGCAACATCTGAAGATAAAAACTTCATTTTATTTATATGACCAGAATTTAACAAAGATAACAATACTTTGGAATTTGGATGTCCTAATCTATTGTGCCATAACTGCACATTATTCTTAGAAACAACTGTTGAAGCAAACAAAGACATATTTGGATTCGGTGTTGGTATGTGAAGAGGAAACAAACGCCCACACTTAGGCCCCTTCGCTATTACCTTCCCCGTCTCCTGATCCTGCACCACACAACCAGAGGAGGAAAAAGAAATATTGCAGTTACCATCAACCAATTGACCTACAGAGATTAAATTTGTAGAAAGATTTGGCGAACAAAAAACATCATGTAAGGGTAAAGAATGAGAAATATCACCAACAGAAGTAATTGATATGTTTGTACCATTAGCAGCATGGACCTGAATTTTTCCATCATATGGTTTAATTTTGGAAAAGTGCTGGGATGATGACGTCATATGATTGGAGGCACCAGAGTCAAAATACCAATGTGAGAGAGAGTGATTTTTACCAGATATACCAAGAGTGGAAAAAGCCTGAAGGATCATTTGTTGGATCATATCAGGAGTGACTGGAGCAGCCGAAGCAGGGGTAGAAGAAGAAATGGAAGAAGAATCAATAGCACCAGAAGTAGCAGTGACAACCTGGTAAACTTTTGGATTTCTGTTCTGAGGACGCTTGCGGCATTCATTGATCGAATGTCCAGATGCTTTGCAATAATTGCAGATCCACTGCTTGCACTGATTTGCATAATGGCCGAAATTATGACACTTGTAGCATTGCACTTTACTGACATCCTTGCTTGGTTGCTTTCCCTTGGGAGCATAAGTAGCATGAACTGGTGAGTTCGATGATTGAGTGGGTACATTATAGGCAACATCAATGGCACCATGAGTAGTCTGTTGTAGCACACCAGATTGGGTCAATTGTCTCTGTTCCTCTCGCAGCAATTCATTTAGACATTCATCTAGGGATGGAGAAGGTACCCTACTCATGAGATTAGATCTGACTGATTCATATTGAGACCTTAATTTCATGAGAAATTGATCCCGATGAGTAGTTGCGAGTATATTTAGCAATTCTGGAAGAGCCTGTGCAGAGACATTTGCATATTTGATTTCATCTAATTCGGCCCATAAATTCTGGAAACCAGAATAATAGTCTTGAATTGAGGAAGTGCCTTGCATATAGTTTGCAATTTCAAATTCCAAATGATACTGGCGTGCAGAATTCCCCTGATGATATATTTTCTTCAGATAGTTCCACATATCCTTGGCAGTTTTGTATGGTTTCAAATTCATGAAAAACTGAGGTTCCATGGACCCAAGAATCCAAGTTTTGATTTTAGCATCTTTTGTGTTCCAGGACACAATTTTCTTCTCATCCTCTGTTGGTTTGGGATCAGCCCCAGAGATATGGCCCCATAATTCTTTACCTTCTAGGTAAAGTTCAAATTGAAAAGCCCAAGATGGATAATTGGTACTATTAAACTTGATTAAATGGATTTCAGATTTCTCCATTTGAAACAAACAGTCAGATGAAGCAGGCTTCTGATCAATATGGAAAGCACAGAAATGATATGTTTACAAGCACTGATTGAGTAGCAGAGAAGATGCCCAAAACAAATAGCAATACACAGCAGTAATAAATAGCAGTAGGAAGAACCAGCAATAGAACAGTTGCTGATACAGCAACTTTTGCACAGAACTGTGCACTAAAGAATACCTGACGACCCAAATTTTTGAGTTGGGTTGTGTACGTGGGTCCCACCTAGTGATCTGTTGACATATCTGAGTATGGGGATGGGTTCACAGCAAATTTCTGCAACTATTGGAAGTGATCTCAGGTAGAACGAATCCAAATCCAAACTTTTGGACGGCTGAGATGAAAAGAAATGGACAAAACTGATTTTCTACAAAAAATGGTAGATGGCCTACCTCTGATGATCTATAAATCTTGAGAAAATCTTCATAAATATGTATATATCCAGTCGACCAACATGGGCTGATTCCGCTGAACTTTTGATGATGATCTCAAGTGGGTCACGTCTTGATCTGAGACGATCAGGGATGATCAAAGACGATCAGGCTGGAGATATGATCTCTGAAGGGCTTCCAGATCTTGGAAGATGTCTAGGAGAATCCACAATTCCTTGGATCTCAGTGATGCTAATTTGGGGTGGGCCGCGTATGATCACACCTTGAACAGATTAACTGATGAATGAATCTTGCGCAGAGAAGAAACTGGCGACTTCCAATGCTTGGAAGATGAAGAAGGATCACCCAGAAAATGTTTGCTCAAGGCTCTGATACCATGTCACGAACAAGCACTGACAAGAACAAGTATTGTAGACAATGTAGTCTGTAATGGGATGAGGTCCCAAGGATCGACTGATCTTCATATATATAATGTACAAACCTTGTTTAAGGCTACAATTTAGTGCTACAATTTTTTTATTGTCTAGTCATCTATGTCCTAAGATAGAATGAAATATCTGTACAATATATTACAGTTTGACTAAGCCAATGAGTCAAGTAAATGAGTTGGGCTTTATGGCCCAATGGATCCAGAATCATTAACAGACGAGAAATTGATCTTTTTTCTCTATTTTTCTTTTGTATACGTGTGTTGAAGGATCTTATAGTGGAAGGAGAGGAATTGAGTTTAAGATTGAAATTCATTGTGAGAAACTTACATTTGGCCCTCAATGTTTATGATTTAATTACAGAATTAAGGATAGGCATTCATCAGAGGGGAGAGATTTTGATATTCACTTCACATACTCCCCCCTTTGATCCTTCATTTGGTTTTTTTGATTTAAGTGCATTTCCTAATGGTATGAATTGGAATGTAAATGATATTTACAAAATAAAGTGTGTTGTTGCCTGTGGGATTGTATTAATCATTGTTGTCCTTATGAGGAAATGGTAGTCTGCTTGAGCACATTAGCTGGTGCTCTTTATGACTCTCTACACTCCCCGTCAAATGAATGCGGTGTGGAGCTCAGCATCAATTTTACTTAAGAAATTCATGGCGAGAATTTATCTTGGCTCTAGTAAGTAGATTGGCCAATTGATAGTGAGATGAGACATGAGGAAGACTAATAGAATCAACTTAATAGGGTGTTGAATGAAGTGATGGTCAGCCTCTGTGTTTGGTACATTCATGGAAGCTAGATTGGTAGCTTATTTGAATGATACTTTTGTTGTTTGCATGCAAAGGTGTGGGGATTTCCCAAAGAACGCCAAATTCACAGGGAAGGTGACAGATATTTTGCATCAATGTGTTTGGTACGTTCCTGAAAGATTGGATTGGTGGCTATTGGAATAACACTTCCATTGTATGCTTGCCAAGGTGTGGGATTGTCGAAAAGAATCCCAAAGTCAGACAGAAAATGTTGCTACCAAATAATCTCACCAGCTGCTAGTAACATAGAGAAATCTTGCTTCAGCTGAGAATTTGGAATCGCATTTCAAGAGATTAGAGGGGTTGAAAAAAAACATGTGCCAGATAGTGGACTTCGGTGTATCTGGGAGCCAGCCAAGTCGGCATAGACCCTGATTATGTCTTAGGAACTTTAGGGATTGTGCTTGGGTTCATTAAGGGCCATTTGGAAACTCTATCTAATTAGTAGGAGCTAATTAGATTGAGGTCTTAAATTAAAGTTCTAATTTTTAAGTTTTAATTTACAATTAGGTTCTCTATTAAAATTAAAAAAAAGCTCTTTTTTCATGTGGTAACTGGGGCCCACCTTTAGGAGGTGTTGGCTTAGCACAAGTAGTAAAGGTGGAGTTAAAGTAGGCTTGTGATTTGACTTTTATACTTAATATTTGAGTGAGAGAGTGGAGTGGAGAAGTAAACTTATACTACTTACCGTTAGTCCTCCACAAGCCTCTTTCTTTTTACCATAAAAAAATGTGACAAAAATTGATTTTAAATCTACACTCCTTCTCTCACCTATACTTTACCTCATACTATCCAAACAAGGATTTTACTACACCTCTACTTTTTTACCTTTTCCTTTACCTTTTCTATGATTTGACATCCACCTCCCCTTTACTCAACACATGTAAACAGAATCTCATTCATCTTCTGCTATTTTCTGGTCGTAGGGGGTATTATAATTCCTTTCATTTTCTGCTGATTTCTGATATTGATGGAATCAGACTTTATCCATAGGTGATATCCAATTGCAAAGGGATCAGAACCTGATACCTCTGAAACAAGGGATCGCGACCTTATTTTTTTTATTTTTTATTTTTTATTTTTTTGCTAAGTTGGGATGGCGGTACAGAAGTTGTGAAACTACCTAACCAACAGGGGATGGACTGGGTTGCCTATGTGAGATTAGATGCCCCCCTTTCCACTCACGCATCTATTGTTTCTCATGACAACCTAATGTTTGCTTCTGCTGGCCAATCTTTTCTTGTAGAAGAGAATTGTTCTGAACTGAAATATGAGAAGGAAGCAAGAGTCCTTTCCTTTTCTGGACATGGTCTTATTTGCAGAAAGCAGGTTATGAATCTTTTTGTTTTGTTTCGAAAGCAGGTTATGACTTATTAGAAAAGTCGTCAAATGCAAGAGATTTTTTTTTATTAGCATAGGACCCAATTCATGTACCTTTATGATGATATAATAGATCTAGGATGAAGATCCCTTGATCCATGTCAATCTCAAAGATATGAAAGAAACAACAAGATACTGGGAGGAATTTAATTACTGACTTGTAATTCCACATGTTCTATTTATAGAGGAAATTCACATAGATCTGCAACCTAATACAGTCCCTTGAATGGAGGAATCTCTTGATTGAAGGAAAATGATCTACGTCTAATCTTTAATCATAGGATGTTTTTTTTCTTTTTGTGTTTGTGCAAAGATTAAAATAGCGGTTGCGGCTGACGTAGTTGTGAATGGTCAAAACACTATGTAGCGGTTGTGGCGATACTTAGCGGTGTAGCAGTGTGAGTTTTTAAAGTTGTAAAAAAAAATTGAATCTTGTGTAATAACCAATCTTGTGTTTTTTTTTTTAGTGATTTAGAATTATATTAGGGTGGAGACAACTTTGGGAACAGTTATTGAGAAGAAGAAATAAGAAAAACAATGTTTTCAATTAAAATTGCTTGGCTCTAATAAATTTTAGACCATAGCTCCATTATTTTCAAAATAGCTTAGTGGCATCAATCACTACCACCGATAATGCGGCCGATATTTTGTGTGCCTATTGAAATGAATTGGAATGTAAAGGATACATACAACATAAAGTGTGCTGTGCAACTGCATTAATCTGTATTTTCCTTATGAAAAAATGATAATTATGCTTTCTAGATAGGTTTCTTACTTTACCACGAGAAAATTCCTTGGGCCTAGGTTTTCAGAAAGTAGTGAACCTAATGTGCATAATACAATGGGATACTGTTTTAGTTGTGAGTACTAGCACTGTTAGGGTCAACCCCATATGATTGCAATAACAAATCTTTGTGACCTTGATTCCAAATACTGGCGTATGGCCCTCTAATAGTTAGCCGTTTGCTATTGCAGTATTACTCAATTGGCGAATCCTTAGTGTATTTTTTAATATCTTTTTAAATATCTTTTTCTCTAAGAAAGAAAAACCCATTCTTGACTTCTTGTAGTTATCCATGTGTGTGTGTACTTGTTTTCATTTTAATGTGTAGCTTTGTGCATTCTATTCAATTGCAGATATAATAAATTGGGTGTTAATTGGGAAAATTTTGCAGTTTTTGGTAGTCATTTGGTAATCTTGTTTGGTATCTTTCTTGTTTTGTTTTTCTCTTTTTCTTTTTGAATTAATGGTTATGTTATCTGGCATTGGGTTGTGTGACTTGATATTGTGGAAACTATTCATTTAAATGGAAGGAGACTCTTTAAGGTTTTGAGGGTTTTTTTTTTTTTTTTTTTTTTTTCACTTTTGTGCATCCTTTTCTTTTTCAATGAAAACTAAATTTCTATATGTAATTGTTTCTCTGTTTCTCTATCAATTAATCATTAAAGGTATTTTTAGTTGAAGTGGCACCTTGGACTTCCTACTAAAGTAAAATATATCACTTATTTTTCTGCACTATTGTTTATTTGATATGATATGGATTTCTTTGTTAAACTAATGGCGAATTATTTCGCTTATCTTTTTTTTTCTCAACAGACTCGCCTAACTATATGTGAGGGACATGATGGAACTGAGACATCAAATGGAGATGTGTTGATCTTTCCAGATATGGTTAGATACAGGTGAGATCGATTTAGATTTCAAGAACAGTTATTAAAATATGTTGCATGGGTTCTTCTGAAGAAGCAAAGCACTTGAACTGCTCAGTTTTCACTAAAATTTAAACAAAGAAAATGAAAAAGAAGAAAGAAAAACTCTTTGATTTAACTACTTCCCTAAAATTTAAAGTTCTGACTATATGACAAGGATTCTCCTAATAAATAGGAACCCGTAGGAAAAAGTTGTCTATGCACAAGAATAAGAAAAAGTTGTCTATGCACAAGAATAAGCGTTACATTTGGTTAGTGATCGAGTTATACAACTTCCAATCTGGATCTTGAGCCTCATTGATCTGCAATATAAGTGTAACAAAGGAAATCCCCTTCTTTCTGCGGCCCATCACTCCATTATAATGCCATGTTTCTCATTTTTTGGATGATCGTTAAATCATCATATAGAAGAGATTATCAACGTAGGATGACATATTAATATGGCATATCTAATACTCCAGTTGTTCGAATCAGTATAGTTTCCACTGAAATTCATTGTAACTGTAGTGTCATATAAAAACATGTGTCTCAAGCTCATGAACATGAATATAAACTGCTATTTGGTGGAATCATTTCTTCTGGGTAGTTACTGTTTCAGATCCTGATGCGGGAACTAGTTCTCAGAAAATATAGTTGGAACTTTTGGCAGTTTAGGCTTCAAAATACCAAAGCTCAAAATTGTTTTCCCTTCTTCTGCATTGTCTTACTATTATATACTTTTGCAATTATGCAGGCGATTAACCCATTTTGATGTTGAAACTTTCGTTGAAGAAGTGCTTGTCAAAGATACTGAATGGCTCCCAGGAACTCCTGAAACTTTGACAGGTTCATACATATTTGTATGTTGTCATGGGAGCCGAGATCGAAGATGTGGTGCTTGTGGACCTGCTCTTATGATGAAATTCAAAGAGGAAATAGAAGCACATGGCCTTCAAGGCCAAGTGTCAATCAGTCCCTGCTCACACATTGGCGGGCATAAGTATGCGGGCAACGTCATTATATTTTGTCCAAATACTGATGGAGAAGTTACAGGCCATTGGTAAGTCACAAATCTTGTTAATAAATTGTGAGTGAGGAAAATTATCACCTGCGCGCCCTGTGGGAGAGTAGTAAGGCAAGAACCCCCTGAATTTTACCGGATCTTGTGTGACGAACACCACCGATGCGCATTGTGCAGGTGTGCAGGTGAAAATCGTCCTTATGAATGCATTCTTCATCTCATGCCCAATTTATGCAGTCACCTGATGCTAGTTTTAATTTTGTTATGAGCAGTGCTTTTAGCATCATTTGCCTTCAGCTTCCCTAAAATTCTCTGTGCTTCAAGTCTTAAATTCATGGCCTGCATTTATCTCATAAGTCTCAGCATATGAGGGATATTTGATACTTACACCCCAAATAAAGTGTCCTGTTCAGTTAGTCTCATGATGGAGGGCATATACCCCATGAACACATCATGTTTTTAAGAAAAACTGAGGGTGAGATTGTAATTTTAAGCATGTAAAGATCTTGTTTTATTTTATCCGAGACTCTTCTAGGTAGATTAACTTAATTCACCCTCATTAATTCATTAAAAGGCTCATCATTCAAACTGTGTCCCGTTTTTTAATGAATGACAATGAAGATTTTATAAGATGACTCTAACTAGCATAAGAGACATATAGATGACAGAAAACTCAATCACACAAAGAAAGGAAAGATTTTTTGTGAAAGTTGCGTTCCCCTTTGTTAAGGTCGACCATGGTATTAATAGATATGTCATGCCCAATTTGGGCTACAATCAAGTAGAATTACAATCAATTTAATCTCCTACTATGATATGTATATGTTGTACAAGATTAGACTGTTGACTAGCCTATTTTAGTATACATTGCAATTGGGCCTATATATTTGGGCTATTGGACCATGGGCTTTATACAGATGGATCCTTTGACACTTTGACCCCTCCTCTCAAATTGATGCTGGAGAATCCACAAGTATCAATTTGCTGACTAGAAATTGATGTCGCGGTCGAGGTAGTCCCTTTGTGAAGATGTCAGCAGCTTGGAGACTGGTGGAGATATGAGGAAGGCTGGTGGTGTTGCGCAGGGTTTTTAAAGGTGCGTGCTAGGCGCAAGGCGTACCCAGGCAACCCTTGGGCGCCTTAACATGCTTGAGGCGAGGCGACTTAATACAGGCGCAGGTTTAGCGAATGAGGCGCGCGCCTTTGAATGAGGCGTGAGGCGCTCGCTTCTTGGGCTTTGGTCAATGTAGCCCATGACTTAAAATTTGTAAAAAAAAAAAAAAAAAAAGTATGCAAGGGGCTATATCAAATTTCATGGGCTCAAAGCACGCCTTTGGATGGGGCCCTTCGTGCCCTATGTCAAACGGCAGAGCAACGAAACGAAAAAAAAAAAGGAGAAATGGCATAAGGAAGAGGAGGAGGGAGAAGAGCTACGCAGCTGTAGCTTCTTGCGTCTTGCTGATTTTTTTCTTTTTCCTCATAGCAGGAAGGAGGCGGCGCTGCGCAGGTACATAACGTCCGGCTTTTTTTTTTCTCTGTTGCTGATTTTCTTTCGTTTTCGTTTTCTTTTGCTGCTGCTGTTCAATGTTTTCCCTTCCATTGCTTTCTTTTTTTCTTTTTTTGCTGCTGCTACTGTTTTCTATTTATTTATTTATTTTGTTCTGCTGCTGTAATTTTTTCAAGCTTTTGCTGCATTCTATTTTTTTGTTTTGTTTTTTTTTTTTTCCTTTCCACTGCTTTCTTCTTTTCTTTTCTTTTTTTTTTGTTGCTGCTACTGTTTTCTGTTTTCTGGTTTTTATTTTTTTTTTTTTTTTTTTTTTTTTTTTTTTTTTTTGCTGTAATTTTTTCAAGCTTTTGCTGCATTCTAATTTTTTTGTTTTGGTCTTTTTTTTTCCCTTCCACAGCTTTCTTTTTATCTTTTATCTTTTTTTGTTGCTGCTACTGTTTTTTTTTTTTTTTTTTTTTGTTCTGCTGCTGTAATTTTTTCAAGGTATTTCTGCATTCTATTTTTTTGTTTTGGTGATCTCTGCTGCTAGTCTTGACGGTGTTCTTACTGCTGCTACTTGTTTCTGCTGCTGCTTTATTTTTTTTCTGCAGCTTTATTTTTTTTCGTTTTGTTTTCTTGTTCTGCTACTGGTTTTTGTTTCTTCAGAGAATCAATGTGGTTTCATGCCTGGGAGATCAACCATGGAGGCTATCTTTCTCCTGAGGAGGTTAATGGAACAGTATAGAGAAGGTCAGAGAGATTTACATATGGTGTTCATTGACTTGGAGAAGGCCTATGACCGAGAGTGTGTGTCGCATATATTGAGGCGATAAAGGATATGTATGATAAAGTCGTGACATCTATAAGGGTGACTGGCGGCGAAACTAAGGAGTTTCCTATCACGATTGGTCTACACCAAGGCTCAGTGTTAAGCCCGTACTTGTTTGCCCTAGTTATGGATGAGATTACAAGACATATCCAGGATGAGGTGCTGTGGTGTATGCTATTTGCAGATGACATTGTTTTAGTGGATGAGACGAGAGAAGGAGTGAATGCTAAACTAGAATTGTGGCGGAAAACATTAGAGACAAAAGGGTTTAGGCTAAGTTGATGCAAAACGGAATATATGGAATGCAAGTTTAGTCAAAGTAAGACACCTGGTAACATAGAAGTGAGTTTGGGAACACAAAAGATTGTAGAGAAAGAAAACTTTAGGTACCTTGGATCTATGGTGCAACAGGATGGAGGGATTGATACTGATGTAAGTCACAGGATTCAGGCCGGGTGGACCAAATGGAGGAGTGCTTCGGGGGTCTTGTGTGATCGGAAAGTCCCCCTCAAGGTTAAAGGAAAGTATTATAAGGTGGCGGTACGACCAGCGTTATATGGATTAGAGTGTTGGGCAGTAAAGCATAATCATGTCAAGAAGATGGAAGTTGCGGAGATGAGAATGCTAAGATGGATGTGCGGGATCACAAGGAGAGATAGGATTAGGAATGGGGAGATTAGGGGCAAAGTAGGAATTGCACCGATTGGAGATAAAATGAGAGAAAATCGACTGAGATGGTTCGGTCATGTTAGAAGGCGTCCAACGGAGGCACCTGTTAAAAGGTGTGAAAGCATGGAGATTGCCAGGAGTAGGAGAGGGAGAGGGAGACCCAAGAGAAGTTGGAAAGAAACTATTAAACATGACCTTGCCTACATGGATCTAACGAGGACATGGCCCTAAAAAGATTTGATTGGCGTCGTCAAATCCATATAGCCGACCCCACCTAGTGGGAAAAGGCTTGGTTTGGTTTGGTTAGCTACTGCTGCATTCTATTTGCTGTTGTAGAGGTCTATATCTCCTTATGCTGCTGCAAATCTTCTTTTTCTGCTTATGCTTTTTTTTTTTTTTGCTGCTATCTGCTGTTTAAATTGAAAATGCTGTTGTTGCTATCTTTTTCTGGTAGCTTATAAAGTTGGCATTGGTTAACTTGAAAATCTGCAAATGCTGTTTTTTTTTTTCTTTTTGTTTTTTTTTTTTTTTTTTGCTGCAAATCCCTTTTGTATGCTTGTTGTTTTTAATTTTTTTTTCCAATTGTTTATATCTTTCAACGGAAGGTAGTAATAAAAAGGACCCAGCATGGCAGTATGCACATTTGGAGAATCCACAAAATAATAAGAGGTTCAAATGTAATTTTTTGTGGCAAAATGTCAAATGGAGGTGTTTATCAGGTCAAGCAACATCTTGCTGGGGGTTATAGGAATGTTACTGCTTGTCCAAAATGTCCAGCTGAAGTTAGATAAGAGATTAGAGAGTACATGACAAAGAAAAAGACAGAAAAAGAAGAAATGAATATGTTGCCCCATTTTGATGAGTTGACAAATGAATTAGAAGATGATGATGATGATGATGTTGTAGAGGTCAATGAACGTGGTAAACGACCTTTGGGTCGGGGTAGTCAAGTTTCTAGTACTCATTCCACTGCCTCCAAACCTAAAAAGCCAAAGCAAAAAGGGCCTATGGATTCTTCACTCCCAACCTGGATGCTGTTGTGCAAAACAGAAAAACCCAAGGAAAACAGACAAGAAATGATGAAAATGACCCGTATAAAAAATAATTAAGAGAGCGGGCATGCCAAAGATTTGGAAGGTGGATTTATGATGCTGGGCTTCCTTTGAATGCTGTTAATTATGACAGTTTTGGACCAATGATTGAAGCTATTGGGCAATATGGTCTTGGCATGAAACCACCAACTTACCATGAATTACGAGTTCCTCTTCTTAAAAAGGAGATAGTGCATACACATAATTTGATGAAGGATCATCGGGAGGAATGGGCAAAGAATGGATGTTCTATAATGGTTGATGGGTGGACTAACAAGAAAGGGAGGACCTTACTCAATTTTTTAGTGAATTGTCCCAAAGGAACCATGTTTGTGGAGTCCATTGACGCTTCTAGCTACTCCAAGGACGCTGAAATTTTTTTCAGCTAATAGACAAGTTTGTGGAGCGTATTGGAGAAGTTAATGTGGTCCAGATTGTCACAGATTGTTGCAACTAATGTATTGGCAGGTATAAGAATCTTCTTTCTTGAAAAAAAGTTACTAGTTAGTAATATTAAAAGAATTAGTTATCCAAAACTCTTTTTTTCCTCTTTCTTGGTTTGGTTCTAATAGGAAAGTTTTTGGAGGCAAAGTATCGAAACTTGTACTGGACACCATGTGCTGCCCATTGCTTGGACTTGATGTTGGAAGACATTTTTAAGATACCAACTCTCAAGAGAACATTTGAAAGGGGTATTGCGGTACATGGGTTCATTTATAACCACCCAACTTTGCTAAATATGATGAGGCACTTTACACAATTGAAAGAGTTAATCAAGCCTGCAAAAACTCGATTTGCAAATGCCTTTCTCACTTTATCAAGAATTCATCAATAAAAGAACAACTTGAGGAAGATGCTCACTTCAGAGAGATGGACAACAAGCAAATGGGAAAAGGAGCAATTGGGTAAAAGGGCTGCACAAATTATGCTAATGCCTTCATTTTGGAATAGTGTTGTCTATGCCCTTAAGGTCTCGGGTCCTCTTCTTCGTGTTCTTAGATTGGTTGATGGTGAGAAAAAACCTCCCATGGGATACATTTATGAGGCTATGGATAGGGCTAAAGAAGCTATTGCAATTGCTTTTGGTGGAAAGGAAGAAAGGTATAATAATATCTTTGAAATCATTGACCGAAGGTGGGATGTTCAAATGCATCGTCCTTTGCATGCAACTGGGTATTTTTTGAACCCGGAGTTCTTTTATTTAAATCCAAATGTTAAGCAAGATCATGAAGTCATTAGTGGATTGTATAATTGCATTGCAAAGTTGCAAAAAATGATGTACAAGATAATATTGGTCAAGAGTTGTTTATTTATATGAAAGCTAAAGGCTTATTTGGGATACCTATGGCAATGAGGGGAAGGACGATAAAGTCACTAGGTAAGTTACCATTATATTACAAAATTAGTTTTTTAAAATTATTAGTCAATACTTGGTAAAATTTATGCTAATTACTTATAATTAACAGCTGATTGGTGGAGTGCATATGGTTCCAAAACACCAAATTTGCAAAAATTTGCAATGAAGGTTCTTAGCTTGACGTGTAGTTCATCGGGTTGTGAGCGGAATTGGAGTGTATTTGAGCATGTGAGTATTTATCTCAAGTCTAGTGAATTCAAAATATTTTTAATTTATAGATATAATTATATAAATTTTAATATTTTTTTATTTGTTGCAGATTCATAGCAAAAAAAGAAATAGGTTGGATAAAAAACATCTCAATGATTTGGTATTTGTTAAATACAATAGAGCACTGAAACGTCGATATGATATGCGTGACATACTTGATCCCATTTCTTTGAAGGCTATTGATGAAAGCAATGAGTGGTTGCTTGGGAGGATGGATACATAATTGGATGAAGATGATGAGTTTGTGTTTGATGATGATATTCTCACATGGGGTGATGTTGCTACAGCTTCTGGAGTTGGAGAAAGTATTCAAAGAACTAGAGCAACATTAACTTCAAGAGTAACACCAAGAGTTTATAAATCTTCAAATGTTCTTCAATTGGTAGATGAGGAAGACGCAAGTTTAGATGACACAGATGAGGAAGACGTGGATGGATATAAATCCAATGATGAAGAAGAAGATTATGATTTACTTGGTGTAGATGTTGAGGATGACTAAGGTCCTCCTTAGGACCATATGTATTGTTGGTTTGACTTTGGACTTTGGAGTTGTATTGGCTTTTGATGGTTATTTTGCACTTGGAGTGATGGATGCTTTTATAACTTTTAGAAATCTTCTAATATTTATTGCCTTTTTTATTATAATTTGTGAATTAACTTCACTTTGCCAATGTTAATTTAAATTATGTATCTATGACAAAATATCTATTTTTTTATCTACCATGTGCACCTTGCTTCAATGAAGCCCGCGCCTTGCCTTGCCTAGGCCCCGGAATACCCTTGGCGCCTCGGTGCGCCTCAGGCCTTTAAAAACACTGGTGTTGCGGAGGTCTTCATTACAAATAAAGTGGCAGTCTACCTCATTATGTTTAGTACGTTCATGAAACATTGGATTATCACTAATTCGAATTGCACTTGTGTTATCAGCATTGAGAGGTTTTGGTAGACTTTGAGGAAATCCAACTTCAGAAAGTAGTCCCCGAAGCCAAACTATCTCAGAACAGGTAGCGAACATAGCATGATATTCAGACTCCATGGATGATTTAGAAACTTTGCCCTATTTCTTACATTTCCAAGAAATTATGGAATCGCCCAAATACATGCAACGTTTTGTATCAGGATGTCCGACCCAATTAGCATCGGAATATGCCGTTAGAGAGAGTGAGGTTCCAACTGGAAAAAATAATCCATGAGTGGGTGTGCCAAGAATGTTGCGTATAATACGTCGAACAATAGCTAAGTGAAGATGGCGAGATCGGTCATATACTGGCTGACCAAATTGACCGCATAAGAGATGTCTGGTCTAGTAATGGTTAAATAGACCAAGCTACCAACCAAGCGATGATGTAAAGTCGGATCTGGAAGAGGGTCATTGTGTCCTGACTGAGTTTAACATTCACTTTGACAGGAGTATCAACTGTAGTAGAATTCTGAAGGCCAACCATCTCGTTGGGATTTGTTGCATACTTGTGCTGATTGAGGATTAGTCCTTTCTCTGATTGATGAACCTCAAGACCTAAGAATTAGGTCGAAGGACCTAAGTCTTTCATATGAAAAGAGTCATGAAGAGAGGTTTGATGGTGCTGAATCATAGATGTGTCAGTGCCAGATATGATAATGTCATCCACATAAACCAGTAGGACAATTATCCTTGCAGTTGTATTATGAAGAAAGAATGAAGGATCAAAGGAGCTTTGATGGAAGTTTAGTTGAAGGAGAGCTTCCCAAAATTTCTCAAACTAAGCGCGAGGAGCTTATTTGAGACCATATAAAGATCGATGAAAATGAGCGACATCATCATTACTGGCACCGAAAACACCTTGTGGAAGACGCATATATACTTCTTCTTTGAGACCACCATGTATAAAAGCATTCTTTACATCAAATTGGTAAAGAGGCCATGATTGTGAAGCAGCGATTGCAAGAACAGTGCAAACAGTTGTCATTTTTGCAACTGGGGCAAATGTTTCTTGATAATCGATACCATACTCCTGTCTATTTCCCGAAGCCACATGACGTGCCTTATATCGATTTAGAGATCCATCAGATTTTAACTTAATGGAGTACACCTATTTGCACCCAATAGGCTTTACAGATGGAGGAAAAGAAACCACGTCCCACGTATGATTTTCATGGAGAGCATCTAATTCTGCTTGCATAACGGAGCTCCAACATTCTTGCTTGACTGCCTGGGAATAGGAATTTGGTATGTTGATAGAGGGCAAGGTTGCAAGCAAAGAAGTATGGGTAAAACCATAACGATCTGGAGGCTGGAGGAGACGTGTGGATCTCCGAAGTGGAGGAACTAGAACTGGATCAGGAGTTGGATAAGGAGCAGGATCAGGTGTTTCTTGAATGGGCTGCAGTGTGGGAACATCATTTTTGTGCTTTCGCTCATAAACAAAATTCGGTTTAAACCTGACAATGGATGAAGTAGATGTTTTCGGAGAAAAATAAGGAAAGTGAAATTGAGAGTGTAGGTTCAGTATAAGACGATTTTTTTTTTCCAGAAAAAATCACATTCCTTAAAACTCAAATACGTTTGATATTTGGATCATAACAAAGAAACCCCTTTTGATTAGACGCATACCCCAGAAAAGTACATATAGCAGATTGAGCAGTTAATTTAGTATGTTCATTAGGAGGAAGATGAACAAATCACACAACCAAAAGTATGTAGATGTGTGTATCCAGGTTGATCTCCATATAAACGGAAGTGTGGTGATTCATTGTTCAATTTGGGAGATGGGAGACAATTGATTAGGTGAACAACAGTAGACAGGGCTTCAGAGCAAAATCAAGCCGGAATGGAAGATTCAAGGAGAAGCGAACGAACAGTGTCAAGGAGATGTCTGTTCTTCCGTTCTGCAATACCATTTTGCTGAGGGGTATCAGGACAAGACCTTTGAGATATAATCCTTTTTTCTTGTAAGAGATTTTGAAATTGATGAGATATATATTCCCCCCCCCCCGAGTCCGTCCTTAAAATTTTTATCTGAGTAGAAAACTGATTTTCAACGTAACCAAATAATTTTTAAATGCATCAAAGACCTCCAATTTAGTTTGCAATAAATACTCCTATGTGAATCGACTACGGTCATCAATAAAGTTACAAAATATTTATAGTGAGTATGGGAGATTACAGGAGTAATGCCCCATACGTCACTATGAACAATATCAAAACATTTTGTAGCTAGAGTGTCATGCATAGGAAATGGAAGGATCTTACTTTTTCCTAACATACAAGTAGAACAATCCATCACAATATCATGGTGAGAAGCAACATTTTTATTAGGCAAACCAGTTCTGAATAATGATAACGATGTTTTTGAATTTGGATAGCCTAATCTATTGTGCCAAAGTTTCCAATTATTCTGGGAAGGAACACTAAATAAAGCAAACTCAGGATTATTCCAAATATGTGAGCATTGCTGAGGAAAAAGACATCCACACTTAGGCCCCGTCATTATCACCTTCCCCGACACTTGATCCTGCACAACACAACCAGATTGAGAGAATGAAACATTACACTTATTGTCCACAAGCTGACCAACAGATAAAAGATTAGTAGTCAAGGATGGAGAAAGAAAACATCTGTCGGGTAATGGATTAGAACAGTCACCAACAGCAGTCATTGGAAGTTTCTCACCATCGGCAGCTTGAACTTGCAGAGTACCTGTATACTGTGAAACCCAGAGAGAGAAGAAGACAGAAGATAGTTTGTGAATTCGATGATCCCTTTGAGGGTCACGATCTTTCATTATATAGAGATAAAGTTTACAAGAATGTTTACAGTGATTGAGAGAATTAACTAAATTAAAGTAATCATAATCTAATCATAATCTAATTAACATCTAATCAAATCTCCTAATAAGGCATAAAATCAATTACATATCTGTACAAGAGATATTTGTTTTGAGCATCAAGTTGGGCTCAATTTGTCATGGGCTGAGACCCACTGAACTAGGCCCATTAGCCTAGTTGACACCCCCCCTCAAATTGATGCGGGTGAATCCACGAGCATCAATTTGCTAACTAGGAATTGGTGTCGTGGCCGAGGAAGTCCTTTGGTAAATATATCCGCAATTTGAAGTCCGGTAGGAACATGAGGAAGAGCAATTGCGTCACGTACAAATTCATCACGTATGTAATGACAAGCTACTTCAATATGCTTTGTGCGTTCATGGAAGACAGGATTTTCAGTAATCCGTATGGCACTAGTATTGTCCGCATAGAGAGGTGTAGGGCCAGATTGTGGAAATCCAAGCTCAGAAAGAAGACCCCGAAGCCAGACAATTTCAGATGTGGCAGCCGACATGGCACGATATTCTGCTTCTGTGGATGATTTGGAGACTTTATCTTGTTTTTTTACACTTCCAGGAAATCAATGAGTCCCCTAAGAACATGCACCAACCCGTGGTAGACCGTCGACTATCAGGACATCCAGCCCAGTCAGAATCTGAATAAGCTATGAGAGAAGTCGAATTGCCCACAGGAAAGAAAAGGCCACGAGATGGTGTATGAAGAACATAGCGAAGAATGCGCCGTACAGCAGCAAGATGAAGATGGCTAGGTTGAGTCATGAACTGACTAACCAGATTCACCGCATATGAGATATCAGGCCGAGTGATTGTCAAGTAGATCAGGCTGCCGACTAAACGGCGATACATTGTGGCATCAGGGAGAAGATCACCCGTATCTTGTGCGAGTTGAAGATTAGCCTCAACAGGTGTATCTACAGGAGTGAAGTTTTGAAGGCCAGCCGTTTCAATAAGATCCATAGCATATTTGTGTTGATCTAGGATAAGACCTTTTTCTGACTGATGAACCTCAAGGCCTAAAAAATATGTGAGTGGCCCTAAGTCTTTCATATGAAAAGATTCATGTAAGGATGCCTGTAGATAGGTGATCATGTCAGAATCTGTCCCAGATATGATGATATCATCCACATATACCAAAAGGACAGTAATCCCTTTTGAGGAGCGATGAAGGAACATAGACGGATCAGAGGCACTTTGAGAGAACTGTAGACGAAGGAGAGCATCTCTAAATTTCTCAAACCAAGCACGCGGAGCTTGCTTAAGACCATATAGAGATCGTCTTAAGCGTGCGCAATTTCCTGCCAAAACACCCATAATGCCTTGGGGAAGTCGCATATAGACTTCTTCCTTGAGATCACCATGAAGAAATGCATTCTTGACGTCAAATTGGTAAAGAGGCCATGAGTGGGAAGCAGCAATGGCAAGAACAGTACGGATTGTTGTCATTTTTGCAACTGGAGCAAATGTTTCTTCATAGTCAATGCCATATTCCTGTTGGTTGCCCAGTGTGACTAATCGTGCTTTATATCGATCCAACGAGCCATCAGACTTAAGTTTGACTGAAAAAACCCATTTGCAGCCAATAGGTTTTGCAGATGAGGGACATGGAACAATATCCCAGGTATGATTCTCCTGTAATGCAGCTAATTCTTCGTGCATAGCTTTTTCCCAACAGTCATGCTTCACCGCCTGTGAGTAAGAAGAAGGAATAGCAATAGAGGAGAGAGTAGCAAGCAAGGAGGTGTGAGTGAACCCATATTTTTCTGGAGGCTTAGAGAGACGGGTAGAGCGTCGAAGCTGAAGTGGAGATGGAGCATCATGTGATGAAACGTGGTCAAGATCAGGTGCCGGTGAGGGATCCAGAGGGGGAGGCAGTAGTGGAACATCCTTATAACGACGCCGTTCATAGACAAGGAGTGGAGAAGAGATTGGGTCAGAAAAATCTGGTAGATGAGAAAATGATGGTAAATTCGAGGAATGGTTAGGAAAAAAACTTTGATTTTCGAAAAATGTGACATTTCGAGAGATGCGAATACGGTTGACCACAGGATCATAGCAGATATACCCCTTTTGGTGAGATGCGTAGCCAAGGAATGCACATTTGGCGGACTGAGCAGTTAATTTAGTACGTTCAGTCGGAGGAAGATGAACAAAACATACACAGCTAAAAATGCGCAGGTGGGTATAAGAAGGATCTTTACGAAAGAGACGAAAGTATGGTGTTTGATTTGTGAGGCGATAGGATGGTAAGCGATTGATCAAGTGAACTGCAGTGGCTAACGCTTCGGGCCAAAATCTTGCGGGAACTGATGATTCTAGGAGAAGAGAACGAACAGTATCGAGGAGATGTCTGTTTTTGCGTTCTGCAACTCCGTTCTGTTGAGGAGTGTAAGGGCACGATCGCTGTGATAAGATCCCGTGTTTTTGCAAATAAGTTTGAAATTGATGGGACATATATTCCCCTCCGGAATCAGACCGGAGAACTTTAATGCGAGTAGAAAACTGATTTTCAACATATGCCATAAATTTTTGGAAAATATCAAAGACTTCAGATTTAGAGTGTAAGAAATAAACCCATGTGAATCTACTATGATCATCAATAAATGTGAGAAAATATTTGAAATGTGTATGAGAAATTACAGGTGTAATCCCCCAGACATCACTATGAATAATGTCAAAGCAATTTGAAGCCATAGTAGATTTGGAAGAAAATGGAAGAACTTTGCTTTTTCCAAGTTTGCAAACAGATCACTCATCAGAAATGTGACTAAAAGATGTTTTATTTTCATTAATACTACCAGTGTTCAACATTAAAGATAACAATTTTGAATGAGGATGGCCTAATCTATTGTGCCAGAGCCTCCAAACATCTTGAGGAGAAAAACAAGAAAAAGCAGAGATTTGTTTATTCTGAAAGGAAGGCATCACAAGAGGAAACAGGCGCCCACACTGAGGCCCCTTCGCGATCACCGTCCCCGACACTTGATCCTGCACAACACAACCAGAGCGAGAAAAGGAAACATTACAATTATCATCAATCAGTTGTCCAACAGACAGAAGATTTGTACTAAGATGAGGAGATAGAAAGACTTTTGTGAGAGGTAAAGAATGAATGATATCACCAGTAGCTGTAATAGGAAGCTTTTGACCATCAGCAGT
Organism: Litsea cubeba; assembly: GCA_012931725.1. Taxonomy (NCBI): domain Eukaryota; kingdom Viridiplantae; phylum Streptophyta; class Magnoliopsida; order Laurales; family Lauraceae; genus Litsea; species Litsea cubeba. Next base: position 33,650,988 of record CM022955.1, on the reverse strand, counting down.
ATGGACTTGCAACTTCCCTTTGTATGGTTGCAGGTTAGAGAGATGAGTGGTGGAGGAGGTCATGTGATTGGAGGCTCCAGAATCAATAAACCATATGGAAGAAGAGGAATGTTGGTTACCTGAAATGCCAAGTGCAGAAAAGGCATTGATGATCATTTGTTGAATAAGCTCAGGGGTGATCTGAGGAGCAGTAGAGGAGGCAAGAGGTGGCGAAGGCATGACTGGTGCGGAAGGACTATCACTGGAAGTAGTAGCATCAGCAGTGTTGACATGATATGCTCGTTGAGTGCGATTTTGTGGCCGCCGTTTGCATTCATTGATAACATGACCATTGGATTTGCAGTAATTACAAAACTTGGTCTTACACTGTGAGGCATAGTGTCCATAACTCTTACAGCCAAAGCATTGGATTTTGCTGAGATCTCTTGCAGGAGTTTGCCTTTTAGCGGCAGCATTAGTATGATGAAAGATCCCTCCCGGACCGTGAGAGACACCAGAAGTGTAACTGGTAGTGGCAGCATAAGCGACATCAGGAGAGTTTCCGGAGGACTGTTGCTTCAGAACATTCTGAGTGAGCTGACTTTGTTCCTCTCGCAAGAGTTCATGATGACACTCGTTTAGTGATGGAGATGGAACCCTGCTCATCAGATTGGAACGAATGATCTCATATTCAGATCTCAATTTCATGAGGAACTGGTCTCTATGAGAAGTGGCCTGTAATTTTTGAATCTCGGAAAGAGCTGCCTCAGATACATTGAAGTATTTTATTTCATCATATTCTGCCCATAAATTGAGAAAACCCGTATAATAGTCCTGGATAGAAGAGGTGCCTTGGGAATACTGAGCAATCTCCAATTCAAGTTGATATTGACGGGCAGAATTCCCTTGGTGATACACTTGTTTCAGATAATCCCACATCTCCTTGGAGGTCTTGTAAGGTTTGAGGTTTAGGATATATTGTGGTTCAACTGAACCAAGAATCCAGGTTTTTATCTTGGCATCCTTAGTATTCCAAGAGAGTATTTTTTTCTCATCTTCCTTAGGCCGTGGATCCCATCCGGAAACAAGTCCCCACATTTCCTTTCCTTCAAGATAGACTTGAAATTGATACGACCAGGAAGTATAATTCTTTCCATTAATTTGGATCAATTTAATTTCATGCTTTTCCATTTCAGTCAAACAGTAGATCTATCAACTGTGCACAAAAAAAATCTCACTGTTCTTAAATCAAACTGATGGATCAGATCACACACCAATCAGATCACAAGCAAAGAGATCAAGTGACCAGAACTGTTCCCAGAATGAGCAGTGCAACAAAAAAATTGCAAACACAACCCAGACGACCCTGTCGTCAGTGTGTAGTTCTGTACGTGGGGCCCACCAAGTGATCTGTATACAGATCTGAGGGTGAAGATGGGTGAGCAGCAGAAGGTCTCAGATATACCGGATCCAAATCAAAGATTTTGGACGGCTGTGATAGAAAGAAATTGACAAAACAAAGCAGCAACAGAACACAAATAGTGCACAGAATGCACTAACATGCCCCTGACGACCTGAAAATCTGAGGGAGAACTCTAGCGTGGGGTCCACAGATGGATCTAATTGAATATCAGACCAGAAGATAGAGACTAGTATCCAATTCCCTTTCCAGCAATACAAGTTTCAGCCGGATCCAATCAGAATCAAGGATTCTGTGCGGCTGTGATGAAAACTATTTAAAAAAAATGAATAATCACAAGATGGAACAAAACTCCTACCTCTGATCTCTGAAAAATACTGAAAAAATCTCCAAAATAACCAGAAGGGATGGACGACCAAGGCTGGAGTGAAGCTTGAGGAGTTTGAGATGATCACAGGTGGGCCACTGTTGATCAGAAGAAGGAATAGCCACGAAATGCTATCCCAAAGCACAGATCCGTGATCTGTGTGCCAAAAATTCCTCAAATATTGTTCACAGATACTAAAAAGAGCAGTCGACCAGCTTGGTTGAAATATCCAGGTTCAATGATGTTGATCTGGGATGGGCCACTTCTGATCACACCTTGATCTGGTGACTTCCAATGCTTGGAAGATGAAAAAAAGTTCTCCAGAGAGTCTCTTAGAGACTATTACAACTTCCAATGGAGAGGATTCACTCAGAGGCACAGCTCTGATACCATGTGAAACCCAGAGAGAGAAGAAGACAGAAGATAGTTTGTGAATTCGATGATCCCTTTGAGGGTCACGATCTTTCATTATATAGAGCTAAAGTTTACAAGAATGTTTACAGTGATTGAGAGAATTAACTAAATTAAAGTAATCATAATCTAATCATAATCTAATTAACATCTAATCAAATCTCCTAATAAGGCATAAAATCAATTACATATCTGTACAAGAGATATTTGTTTTGACCCACAAGTTGGGCTCAATTTGTCATGGGCTGAGACCCACTGAACTAGGCCCATTAGCCTAGTTGACATATACTAATGGGAATGAGAAAGTAGTTTAGGTGAAAAAGTCATGTGATTGGATGCACCAGAATCAAGGTATCATAGAGAGGGACACTTACATGATATGCCTAGTGCGGAAAAAGCGTTGTTAATCATCTGTTGGACCATGTCAGGAGTAAGAGAAGGATTTGTGTTTGGTGTGGATGGACGGGAGGATGATGAAGAGACAGTAGGAATGGCGTCCCATAAAGCAGCTTCGGTTGCAGCATGATAGGCACGCAGATTGCGGTTCTGTGGTCGTTTTCTGCATTCACTTATGATACGACTGTTCGCTTTGCAGTAGTTGCAAAATTCCTGCTTACAAGAAGAGGGATAATGTCCAAAACCCTTGCAACTGTAACACTGAACAATACTCATATCCCGTCGTGGGTATTTTCCTTTATCACCTGTGGATCTCACGGGTGTTGGAGATGAATTATGGGCCACATATGCAGCCTCAAGGGGACCGTTAGTTTGTTGTGACAAGACTGCCTGAGTTAGCTACATTTGTTCCTCTCACAATAATTCACTGAAACACTCATCTAAGCAAGGTGGAGGATACTCATGAGTCCAGATCTGACAGTTTCATACTCTGGTCGCAATTTCATGAGAAATTGATCCCTATGGCTGAGTTTCTGAAGATTCTGTAGTTCAGGAAGGGCTGCATCAGAGACATTCGCATACTTAGTTTCATCATATTCAGTCCACAAATTAAGAAACCCGGAGTAATAATGCTAGATGGAGAAGGTTCCTTGAGTATATTGAGCGTGCAGAGTTGTTTTTATGATATATCTTCTTCAAATATCCCCACATCTTTTGCTGTCTTGTAGGGTCTTAGTTTCAAAATGAAGTGTGGTTCTCAACAGTATTGAGGATCCAGGATTTGGTTTTTGCATCCTTAGTAGTCCAAGAGAAAATTTGTTTCTCATCCTCTGGGTTTAGGATCAGACCCTGTAATGTGCCCCGACATCTCTTTTCATTCGAGATAAAGTTCAAACTGGAAGGCCCAGGATGGGTAATTTTTCCCATTAAAGCGAACAATTGGGATCTCAGATTTTTCCATCACAATAATATAGAAAAATAGAGAACCACAGTAACCAGAAAAACAGCAAATAGAATATGTTTATGCAAGAGGAAGATTCCCAGAGAGTCCGAAACTAAACAATGCCAAAATGGAGCTTAACCAAAAAAAAAAAAAAAAAAACCTTCTGACGACTCTGTTTTATGTTCTGGTGGGGACTGTGCGGCCCAGTTGAAGATCTGATGATAGATCAGATCTATTGGTTTGTTGGGAAACACTTTTTTCTTCCAGCCAGATCAAGTTCTACTCCAATTGGTTATATATCCATGAAACAGTGTTCGATTGACGCAAACTTATGCACCAAAACAAAAATCCATGAAGTCGATCAGAAATCCTACCTCTGAGCTGCCAGAAATTCTGAAAAAATGGCCAAGAAATCCAAGATGAGTGCTCAACCAAGATGGGATGATTTTTCAGATGCTGTTATATGATCAGAGGTGGCCCCAGATGATTTCCCAATCTGCTGACGATACCACTGACGAGAACAGTATCCTGGGCGGAAACAGATTTCTGAAATCTCTGATGAGTGGAAAAGTTCTGAGAAAATGACTAGAAATCCAAGAATCCTCTGTTGATCAAGATAGACTAATTGTTTGAAGCAATCGTGCTTATCGAAGGTGGGCCGCTGTCGACAGATTCCAAGTTTCTGACGAATAATACATAATCAGTCAAATGCAAAGTGCTAATGACTCCAAAAAATTTAAAAAAAACTCCAAAGATCTCAGTAGGATTAGTTGATCCTTCCTGCAGAGACTTCCAACGAAATCTGGACAATCACAGGTGGGCCACTGTTGGTTGGAGATGATCTACAGTGGATGTACAAGACTGCCTTGCTCTAGAATGCTCGAAACAGATCCCTGATCTAATATTCTCCAAGAGAGAGATTTATTCCTCTCTATCACAACTCAAAGACTGAAAATCAGAAGCCTTAGTGCGGCTCTGATACCATGACAGAAAACTCAATCACACAAAGAAATGGAAGATTTTCTGTGAAAGTTGGGTTCCCCTTTTTTGAGGTTGACCATGGTATTAGTTGATATATCATGCCCAATTTGGGCTACAATCATGCAGAATTACAATCTATTAAATCTCCTACTATGGTATGTATATGTTGTACAAGATTAGTATACATTGCAATTGGGCCTGTATATATGGGCTATTGGACCATGGGCTTTATACAGATGGATCCTTTGACACTTTGACAATAGATACTAGACAAAAACCATTCAAAAACAAGGAAAAGCAAGTTACACCCAAGAAGGCTTAAACAATCACAACATCTAGGGAGGAAACATATCTACAACACCACCTTACTCCCTCCTTGGATAGAGAATCAGCCAAATTGCTATTGTTTTCGATTTTCTTCAGTGTCATTCCTTTTTAACGAAACTATTTATTTATTAAAAAGATGTTCCTTTGCCTTGAGTCTTAGGCCCCACTCTTTGAGCAAGTGGAATGCGCCTCATGCCTCCGCATTTTAAAACGTTTGGTTATGAGGTGTTTGTGCAAATAAGAAAGTTGTTTATGATAATAACATTAGTTAATTAGTTGTTGTTGTTGTTGTTAGCATGGAGCAAAAGATTTGCTGATATGTATTGTATTAGAGCATAATTTGGTCATATCAGCCAAGATCACACTTCTTTTTGCTATTTATCATGGTTCACGAGCTTATCGGAGTGCATATTGGCCGATAAGTTGGGTGCATTGGCCAATTTATTAGGACATATCCACCGATACACCCTGATATGTATTAGATGGCCTTTTTATTCTGCAGACCTCTATATTCTTATTTATTTTTTTTTAAATTCTTTTGTAAGGAAGTGGATATGAGGAGAGTTTCATGCCTTTCTATAATAAAATTTTTTTTTATGAAAAACACTGAATTCAAAGAACTAAAGCCAATATGCCACTCGTAACTTGGAGGGCTTTTTTTTTATGGGAAGAAAAAAAAATCCAACTTTTAACAAATTTTTTAGATTCTATTCATTTGTTAGGGTAGGAATGATCTCAAAATGATTCATTATTATTCATACACATTATTTGAGCAATTGCCTTTTTTTATTTTATTTTATAACATTTCCCATGTATATCCGGGCATTTTTGGGAATTTTTAAAAGATTAGATTTTTTTTTATACTTTGTAAGAAAGATCATTAGTATTTTCTTAACTTAGATTTTTATATTCCATAGATTAATCCCTTATTTGTTTGTGTAATCATTAATTAGTAAGGAGTTAACAGTCGCTATTAATTACTAAATAGCTTGGAGTATATGTATTAAGTATTGAGTAGTAACTAAGTACTAATATACTGAACTATAGATGTGGTAAATACTAAATAGAGATCAAATTTTGACTCAGGTATGACTTTTAACATTTTATTAGGTCGTCTTAACTTTTGAATAATTCATCATTATCACCAAAGCCTTGTCCTAACCATGTTAGGGTTTTCTCCATTCCGATCTACCTAAGCCAAATCCTCAGATAGGTTGCACTTCTTCACATCTATTCTTACTACTTCCATTCATGTCCTCTTTGGCCAACCCTCTTGGTGGACCATAAACCTGTATAGAAAAACCTTTTCTTTACGGTGTCGTCGCTAGCCTATATTCGAGATGCTTGAACCATATCAAATGAGTCTCTCTTAATTTATCCCATATTGATGCTCTACCTTATATGTTCCTGAATGCTAACTTAAGGCCTGTTGGTTTGCCATGGAATAGAGTAAAGGAGGGTTGAAATGGGATCCAACAGTTCGATGTTTTTTTTTACTGAAAAACATGTTTACGCATCCCTTGCAATCTCCCCAAACATGTTATTGAGTAAAAAGACCTAGCTGTTGGATCCCATTTCAACCTTCCTTTTGTCACGCCCCCAAATTTGGAATCCCGAAACCACATGGAACACCTGGTTTGGGGACGCAAACAACAAGGAACTTAGTCCATTGTGAGGTCCGATTTAAAACTTTTTATCACATTTAATAAAGAATATTTAAGCAGAAGCACATATAGAAAAATCAGTGGAAGCAATAGTAATCACCAGCGGAGCAATCTAACCATAGATCCACATATATGTATCAAATGTCATATATCAAACCATAGGGTGCAAGTCAATCTAGCAGTTTTTGAACAAAAGAGTTATTATGTTTTAAAATCCACAAAACCCTATGAAATCTACAACTAAAATCAGCCTCCCAAATGAACGTCGCACTCCGTCTGCCAAGTGATTGGCTACATTACCGGCACCCCACTTGAAGTCTGCCGCTGCCGGCGTCTCATATATCGTCTCACCCTCTGGGACATCAGCAAAAGGCTCGCCTACAGCAACAAGGTTAAATAGAATGAGATTTAAAAGATCCAGTAAGAACAATACACAAAAACATAGGATGATTGCATCGACGCTCATCGTGATTAACTGAGTACCAATGGAAAGATAATTAGGCAGATTGTGCAACATGGGTATAAAGTTTTGAATCAATGTAAATAGATAATCCTACCATCAGTCCATCCATCTAATCAAAATGGCATATCCACACATGCTAGTACTGCGGTAAATTATGACTTTGCGCCCCCCCCCCCCGCCCCGCCCCGCGTACTACACGAGTTGCGGCGGGGATCCACGAGATGATAGCCTAGCGAAAGCAAAGTTTCTGAAATAGCCAGCCAAAGTTTGGTACTGTGCAAAGTTCGAGTGTCAAAAGTGTCAAAGTATGGTAACTAGTGGCATACGTCCACCTCAAAGAATCTCATCTAGATGGCGAAGAGAATTAGCCCCTACCATAGGTGATCAATCCATGGCTAGACTCTTCAACCGAGTGGATGTCAATGGCCAAAACGAAGGATCATACACAAAGGCAATATCTGGCTAGGCTCCCCTTGGGCGAGCAAGGTTTACAAATCCAAACAATAGGGTTCCATTCATCAAACCATCACAAATCCCATGCCATGATACCGGACCCATCAAAGTAACCCATTACATTGTTGAAAATAGGTGGGCCTCGCAGATAGGTTTCAAAAACTTTTGATCAACTTGATGCAGAGATCAACTATTCATGAGGCAACAAACCCAATCCGGGATCCAATCCTCAAGCTCATTATCAAGATCGGTAGAAAACTATCTCTAAGGTAGAATATAGAATCACCATGCAACCATAAATAATCCACAACATACAAGTAAGTAGATTATACATTGGGAGCTCGATTGTGCTCTAATGGAGAAGTTGAACCTTTCTTTAATGATGAACTCTTTCACAAATCAAATAGGAATCTCCAAGACCCAATCGTCTTCCATGCTATGTCCCGTATTAGATTTCTTTTCTCAAGAAGATGGGTGGGATCTCCAAGAGAAATCAACTAGAAACTCTATGGAAACTAGAAGGGAACTAGAAGAGAGAGGAGATGTGCAACAACTTGCACTAGAGAGAAGAGGGTTGGGCGTGCACTTCAAGGGGATGAAGGGGTGTGGATGTCCAAGGGGTTCTTCCCCTTTATAGCCTCAAGCAACCTCTCTTACTAATTAAAATAGAAGTCCTTCTATTAAGAATTAGTAACTCTTTCCCTTTCTAAATATTATTAGAGGTCTCACTTCTATTAACAATTAGTAATTTACTATTACCACTATTAGAAGTCTTACTTCAAATAGAAATAGTAACTTTCTAATTCCTTTCCTTTTAGAGTTAAACTAAAATTAGTAATTATCTAATAATTGGGCTAGCGTGGGGACCACTAGGGATTCCATAGAAAGTTGGCTCCAACTGGAACACGCGACCCCACATCTCATGTGCAATCCGGGCCCACAGTTAATTGCAAATAACTCCACTATATAAATGCAATTGAACTCTAATATGAGGAATAAATTACATAGAAGACCCTAAACTTCCCTATCATCACAAGTAGGCCCCTCCATCTATATCCATGGATCAATTGGACCTGTCCACTAAATTAGATCCATATCTTATTATCCTTGAGCCCCAATTAATTATAATGATCATCGGTACCTATCCAATTAACTCTTAATCGGAATGGGTGTGCACTTACCAATGATAAATCCATTAATTGGCACAAGGGGATAATTATGATAGATTCCATCTTGACCATTGAATGTTCCAACAGCTCTACTACCATATACCCAAACCGCCGAGGTGTTGACCTACAATTGGCCTCACTCATTGGTGATTCAAAGCAAATGAATAAATAGAAACTTGAGTTCATTAATATCTCAGGATTGAGAGCCTATTGCTAGGGAATTATGAGAGCAGACCTTAAACTAAAGACAGTATTCATAAGGTGCTTCTCATGATCCTTCAATACATCTAATGTACCAGCATTATGATCCAGAATCTTACATTCTGATGATCGAGACAAATCACACTATCTCATAGTGATCAAAGTGCTGCAACCTTGTCAGATGAGATGTCCAATCTCATCACTGGTTGTGAAGATATATATGTATAAGATTTGCTATACATGTCTCATGTATGTGGATCTCATCCATACACATGTATTACATCTAGTATACTTATGGACTCCGATTCATATCATGAACCATTATGTCATTTGTATTGGTTATGTGCTAGTAAGTAATGAACGCCATTCATCTCATGAAAGGAAAGCATGATTAGATTGATAAATAAAGAAATGAATCAATTTATTACATCATCTACTAAGACCACATAAACTAACAATCTCCCGCTAGGGCTCAATGCCATTTCATGCCCATCTCGTCTGCATGCTGCTCAAAGTCTTTGGTGGTCAAAGGCTTAGTAAAGGGACCCGCCAGATTGTCCGCAAAGGCTATCTTGGTGATTGTAATATCACCTTTCTGCATAATCTCTCTGACCAAGTGATACTTCCTCTGTACATGCTTTTGGCTCTTATGGCTCCTGGGTTCCTTGGACTGTGCGACTGTCCCGCTGCTGTCACAGTAAACTGTGAGTGGTTGTCTCGCCAACGGTACCACTCCAAGTTCCAGAAGGAATCTTTTGAGCCATATTGCTTCCGTAGCTGCTTCACAAGCCGCTACATATTCAGCCTCCGAGGTGGAATCAGCGGTACATTCCTGTTTGATACTCCTCCAGTTGATAGCTCCGCCGCCAAGCATAAACACATATCTAGAAGTTGATTTCCTGGAATCCTTGTCTGACATGAAGTCAGAGTCTGTGTATCCAACTGGAATCAACTCATCACTGTCATAAACCAACATGTAATCTCTAGTCGTTCTCAAGTATTTGAGAATGTATTTAACTGCAGTCCAATGGTCAGGACCTGGGTTAGACTGATATCTGCTGACTAGGCCCACTGCATGACATATATCTGGTCTAGTACAAAGCATAGCATACATGAGGCTACCAACAATCGAAGCGTATGGTATCGCTCTCATTTGTTCCTTTTCAACAGGTGTCTTGGGACATTGATCCTTGGAAAGGTTCATTCCATGCCTAAAAGGTGTAATACCTTTCTTGGAATCTTGCATAGCAAACCGTACCAACACCTCATCTATGTACGCAGCTTGGGATAAGCCTATCATCCTATTTTTCCGGTCTTGATGGAGTTTGATCTCTAGGATGTAGCTGGCTTCTCCCATGAAGTGGGCCACGTCTCGATCAGGGATGATCAGACACTATTAGGGATGATCAGACACAATCAGGAAGAAGATCCAAGTCAGGGAGAATGACTGAATCAATTTGAGAAGGTAACTATAGCTCTGATACCATGAAATAATGTGAGAAAGAGAGGAATAATCAAAGAAGAAGAATGGGAGAAGGTCATACCTCAATGGAGGATCGACTGTTTGTATTTATAATTAGATTGTGCCTTAATTAAGGCTCTAAACAAGCTAAGTATACAAATTAGAATAATGAAAGAATATCTCCTAATTTATACAAAGAAAGAAGAGGAAAGAAATCAGCTATACAGGGAGAGAGAAAAGCTAATTGATACAATCTAAACAATATCCCACGAGAGAGATTATACATGGGCCTGGATGGGCCAGGGCCTATTTTAAAGGCCTGTTATCTTCTACACAAACAACACCCATTTAAAACCCTAAATGGTAAAACAAGGAATGAGAAAGAGAGAGCTTGCAATAAGAGAGGTGAAGGCTCTCTAGGGTTAGAAAAACACTAATCTAGAGGATGGAGAAGAGGGCTTACTTGGAAGATCCTCAAATGGCAAAAGATAGCTCAAGGAAGACCCTAATGTGGTTCTCCTCCAATAGTATCAAGAGGAATCTCTCATGAAGATGAAGAAGAAGATGAAGCCCATTTCTCCATTTTGCAAGAACGTGTAATGGAGGAGAAGAAGCAAGAAGAAGAAGAAAACCTAGAAAGGTTGGAGGAAATCCTTCCATAACAAGAGCAAGAAAGGGAAAAAGTGAAAAAGGAGCTCACTATATATAGAATGTGAAGGTGGGTCCCAAAACTTAAAAAGATTAATGGGCGAAAAACACGGGTTTTCGGGCCTCGGATGAGTTCGACGAAGAAGGAAGAAATGTTCGTCGAATATCCTAGTTTCCAAAAAGTATATATTTCGAGGGTTTTGGCGAGATTGAAAATAGTGTCCAGATTTTGAGTAAAAAGACTGTTTTGCCCTCAAAGTTAGAAAAGTCGGGTTTTGAGGTCTCGAACGGGGACGGGGTCAACATGAAAGTTGTAGAGATTAACTAGATGAGTCAAACAGAGTTAAAACATGAATTTTGTGGAATCTCGAATAATTCCCCATGTTCACGCAAAGTCACTAAAAGAAACCCCAAAGGGTCCCACTAAATCAAGAAGGCTCTCAAAATTCCCAAAGCTATTCTAATCCCCAAACTTGGGGACCGGCCGCAGAACCGGAAACAGAATAGAGATGTATATATAAATATATGACTAATCTGCAGATAGTCGAAGTGTTTAAGGACCCCTGGACAGTGGATCAGATCTAAGGGGCAGTCCAAGCTTAGTGGTATTCACCTGAAGTCATGAATGCACAAAACAAAATGAAACATACGCAAGACAGATTGAAAATAGGGGAAAAACACTTATCAAAACAAAGCTAAGCAGAACAAAACAAAAGTAGCATAAGCTATGAGCATATCGAAGCAGAAGAAGTGACCCCCTTTTTGGTTCTTGAAACAATTCAAAACAAAGCTGATATTTGCAATCAAAACTGGTGCTAACGATGTTCATCGTGTCAAAACTGAAGTTCCAAAACAAGCTTATCAAGTATATGTTAAGACCCTTCATTTCACCCTCATGTATTTGAAACCTAAATGTTAGAATTTAAAAGCGAGTTGGTGCCCCCGAAGCTAGATGACATTTTAGATTTCAAATGCACGATATCAAGCTAAAGGCCCCTTAACATATTCTGGTTTTCATTCTTACAGAAATCCTTCTAAAACAGATCATTTTGAAAATTCGGTCAGCTCTTGATCACCTGTCCGCTAGCCGCCAGCTGACTGACGGCTGACCGCCTGGCTCCAAAATAAAAATGCAGCATTCTGGAAAGCGAACCGAGCTGGAGGTCGGTTGGCATCGGTTAAACGAGGTGGTGCAGTTCGGCTAGCCGTTAGCTGACCGACGACCCGCTTGACACGATGCAAGCTTCTGGAAATGGAACTGACATGGGTTTGGTTGGCTGTCGGTTACCTGTTGGCTAATCGACAGTTGACCGACCCTGTACAGGCAGTTCAGTTCAGGTTTAGGTTTTTCACCTTTCTTCTTCACATTTCCCTTCCTTTCATTCTTAAACAAGCATTTACCCTTCCAGAACCTACAAGACTTCCAAGGGAGCCAATTCCCAACATTTTCTTAAAGCTTCTCCATTCTTCACCACTTATCCACCTTTTCCATATTTCAACCAAAATAAGATCAAGTTCAAGACAAGTATTGAAATTCACATCTAACACAGTGGAAAAGCATTTGGTGAAAAATCAAATGACAGACATGTAGTCAAAGAGACCAATTACAAAGATTAGTTAACCAATAGCATGGTTTGAAAACTAATTAAACATAAACATGCACTTTGCAAGCAAAAAGGCATTAGATGTCTTCCATGCAACAAAACCTAGATTAATCACTTGCCTTGATCCAAAAATGCAAATCAAACCTTCTCAAAGATCCCTCTCAAGAGCTGAACCAAGATCTACAAAAACCCCAAGAAAAGAACCTTAAAAAGCAACAAATTTGAAAGACAAGAACCCATTTCGAAATGGGTGTTGCATGCTAGAAAAACAGGTTTCTTAGGAGCCAAAAGGACTCCATTAGAGACATGGAATGAAGCTCTCACCTGAAGCTATCCAAACAAGAAGCAAACAACTGGATGGAGATGAAAAACTTGCAGGATTTATGCACAAAGAAGGTCCAGCTGGAGCTTGAAGGAAGAAGAAGATGATGATGCTCTCAGATTCTCAATCCAAGGCCTAATGGTAAGGCCTGCAAGAGGAGAAAGTTAGAAGAAAGGTGGGTTCTCTCTTCAGCCCTGGGTCTTTGAAAAGAAATTGCAGAAGTACAGTTCTGAACGTGAGGGAGGGAGAGGGTGGTTTTGAGTTGAGTGACAAGTGCGTCCATAATGCTCTAATGCTTGCAATGGCTAAAACATGTTCTTGCGGGCCCCGGACGAGCTCGACGAAGATGGATAAAATGATCCTTGAAAATCTAGTTTCTAAAATGTATAAATTTCACAGGGTTTTGAGATTTCGAAATTCATGTTCAGATTTGAGTGTGAAAAGTCAAATTTACCCCTTTGGGCTAACACAGGTTTCTGAGCTTCAAACACAGACGGGCTAAATATGAAAGTTGTGGATAATCACAAAATCATTCAAAAGCAATCAAAATCACAATAAAATTAGAAATCCAGAATTTCCTCATGCTCACATGTGCACTCAGGGCCTCCCTGAGCGTGTCTAACTAACACAAAACGCTCTCAAAACTCCCAAAGCTATGTCCAAGACTAAGTCCAATCATGTTGTAATCCAACGATCACTAAAACTCACTTAAGTCTAAGCGCACACTTAATTAAGCACTAATCGGGCTAATCTGGGTCGGGGTCTGACAACTAGCAAAATAGCACAGCTACAGCAGCACGGCAATAGCATAGCTACAATAGCACATCAGTCAGGAGCACAGCTACATATATGCTTTTGGCAGCTAGAGCACCTTTTGGCAGACTTTTGACAGGCACACAGCTAGAGCATACAACAACTTTTTGGCAAATAAAGCGCTTTTGGCAGATTGACCATGTATGCTTTTTTTTTTTTAGTAAGGGATCCCCCCCCCCTCTCTCTCTCTCCATTTTCTCTGTTTTTTTTCTTCATTGTTTCAAGTTGAGCCAGCCAACTCGGCCGAGTCCCATTGCTCCAATACCGAGTCGGGCCGACCTGACTCAGCCGATTTTTTAAACCATGGCTGTGACAATTGGTGATCTTCAATGGAGATAGGAGGGAAATGAGAGAATGACATGAAAGGAAGGAAAGGGCCGTTGGGTAGTTATTTGTGACATTGCAATGGAAAGTAAAAGACCAAAATGACCTTATTTGAAGTGTTTTGAATTTAAGGCTCTTTAAGGGTGTTTTTGGAAAGACTCATGGTTTTATACAATTTCTCCGAAGGACCCTAGGTTAAATTAAACCACACCCAAGGGCATAGCCTCCTACATTTTCTAAAATTGTAAAACTACCCTTTACACTAATCTATAATTACAAATAACCCCCTAAACTCCTGCAATTAAGTCTAAAACACCCTTTAACTCTCAAAATCAAGCCTTTAACACCTCTAATAACGCCCAATGTCACACAAGCACACATCATTAACTTAAATAAATATGGAAAAGGGTTGGGACCTTACATTCCTCCTTGGTCCCTAAATGTAAAACATACCTCTGGTAGAAGATGGGGATACCCCTTCTACACGTACTCCTGCAATTACCATGTTGCCTCCTCCGGACTATGATACTCCCATTGCACTTTGACCCAAGGGATCGTCCTCGTCCACAACACTTGGTCTTTGATGGAAATGCATCTTGCTAGATCTCCAAGGGCTCGTAGTGTAGCGCATTCATCGGGTCTTCGACATAATTCTTCAACATCGATACGTGGAATACATTGTGCACACCCGCTAACTCTGATGGAAGCTTCAACCGGTACGCAACATCCCCAACTTGCTTCTTGACCTCAAAAGGACTGACAAACCTCCGTGCTAATTTCCCTTTTTGCCTATTGAAACATCCCTAACTCGTTCCTTGAAACACATTACCTTGTTAGTCAAAATCATCATTTTTACATGAATAAATGAGTATATCCAACACTTTTAGTTTCATTTAGATTTTATGGAAGTTTTTTCACAAATTTCTCAATATCCATGAAGAATTAAGATATGAAACTATACGTCTTGATGTTTACTATTAATACAAGAATATTGAATGATTTGGATCATGAAAAGTCCATAAAAGTAGATAGATCTATAAGTTGGGGCTTTTTCAGAAATTACTCAAAATCTATGAAGATTTTAGATAGTCAACTTTAGGATCTTGAGGTTTATTAGTTCAATAAACAAATTATATGGTTTGGATTACAAATGTGGGGCCCACAGGAATTTAAAAAATGAAGGGCTTTAATGGACCCCATGAGTGAAAAAATCACTGTGCAAGTCATTGTACTAGCGCAATTTTGGTTGAGGGGGGTGTGAATCACTTTCACACCTCGTGCGAAGATTTTTGTCTAAATGGCCATATTTACACCATTTTCACACCTCATTTATGCACCACATGCGTAAATCATTGCAAACAAACGTGATGATGCATAATCATTAAGCATGAGAATCATCTACATATGTAAACGAGTGCAAACAAATGAACACTTAGGATAATTAAATGACATAAAAATATGTTGTTTTAATATCATACAGCGATACAATATCTGCATGACAATGTAGGGTCCAATGCTTACATTTATTTTTGTTGCGAATGAAAATATAAACATCAAAATTTAACTCTTCCTAATATTCTGATTTTTTTGGATTATCTTTCAGATTTTTCTGACCTTAAAACAAAATTCATGCCGATACGTAATACATATGCTGCAAGTAATACATATTGGTCTATACACATCATTTTAGGGCGTGGTGAATATGTCCTCTACAGCCACTTTCTTAACACTTGGTTGTTGGACTTTCATTATTATTGTTGTTGGTGGTGTTGATGCTGGTATGGTCATTGCCGTTGATGCAATTGCTAAAGTTTGTGTTTATTGATGCTAATTGGATGTCTTCTTCTTCTTTGTGTAGGTATGGTTATGTTACTCCAGATGATGTCCCAATCTTATTGGAGCAGCATATAGGGAAAGGAGAAGTTGTAGGCTATCTCTGGAGGTATGTTCCTTTTTGCAACTACACTATCCTTACCCAGTTCCAACTTTTCAAAATTTAATGATATTAGTAAAGTATTTAAAAGAAATATTTTCACTTGTTCATGGTTTAAATACTGGCCGAGTTTGAGTTGACTTGAACTCGGCACCTGAGAGTAGCACCCCACCCACACCACCAACCAACTAAAACTGGTTCCAATTGAAAAGGGCCAAAATTGGATCTCGCCACACCACCAACCAACTAAAACTGGTTCCAATTGAAAAGGGCCAAAATTGGATCTCGCACGCAACCCCCCCCCCCCCCCCCCCCCCCCCCTAGGAGATGTGGGAGGTTCTTGGGTTCCTTTTCGACTAAGTTTGGTAGACGTACATTTTTTGAAGATTTTAGTATTTAAAGATCAGAGGTACTGTAGGCACGTGCAAAATAGGGCAAGAACATGAGCGCACGTAACCGGTCTCTAGAGTCCACTGACGCATGAAAGCCCGAGAAAGACCTGATGATCCTCCATGGAAGATGCCCCTGCGTAGGCTCACGGAGGCGGCCTAGAAAGTGCATATTTTGTGGATAAAGCGGGGTCCACACGAGAAGGTCTATCGAAAGGCACCTATCTTAAGAGGAAAAGGCAGGAGAGAGAGAGAGAGAGAGAGAGAGAGAGAGAGAGAGAGAGAGAGAGAGAGAGAGAGAGAGAGAGAGAGAGAGGAGCTCAGTGCTTCTAGAGAGGTAAAGGTAGAGACTCCATTGGAGCTCCCTTCACTGCCTTTGCGAGGTTTCTCAACTAGCTTCTGCCTTATTACTCCTCAGAGTTATTCTCGGTTCTACTCCCCTAGCACTTATATTTTCTTGGACTTCACTGATCTCTTTATGGTAAAGGGGTGCCGGCAGTTTGCATCAAACTGACCGGAAGCTTAGTGTTGGCCTGGAGTCTTTGGTTGTATATTCATGGAGTCATACTCCACATTCTAGTAGTTAATCCCAGCACTTTACTTTCAGCACATTTTTTAATTTTATTTTTAGCTTTTCTATTATTTCCTTTTAGTTTCATGTTTACATTCTTTTGGCGACTCCACTAGGGACTCGGGGCTAATCACTGGTTTAGTCTTAACACAACAAAAAGATGTAAGAATGATTTCTAGTTCAGATTTATCCTCACTCTCCTCCAGGAAAAAGCTAGTTCTAGGCTTTGACGAAGCTCGATATCAGGCAGTACTTCGCTCGCAGGCCTCTGGGAAACTGGTAGAAATACCAGACAACAAAGAGACTCCGATCAAAGCCTCCCATGAGAGGGGATCACCCATTCGTTGGAGCGCAAAAAGGCTTCCTCGGAAGAAAACTCCAGGTAATTAATTGGCTATGGCCAAGAAAGTGTTGGCCAGAATGCAGGCTGCTATAATTGCCGCATGCTGTGCCATTCGTCGCACAACCGCTTCACCAAAAGGTAAGAATGCTCAGACCCACATAACCTCCAGTGAAATGCCACCGGAGGAGGACTGAGGATTTAGCTGCTCTCGATCATGAGAGAAGGTCAAGAGAAGTAGGGAGAAGACCAAAAGGAGCCACAAAACAATGGCTATGGATATTTAAGAACAAATGGAGATGTCAGCATTAGAGATACAGTAGCAGATGCCCTCTTTCCTTCATGATATTGCTGGCTTTTATTTTTGTTCCTCTCACTCGGGACTGGAAGTAACTTGAGTTTTGCTTAATGCTGGTGTAAATGCCTTTTGATTATGTAAATTTTGACACAGTTGACCAATTATGGAATTATGGCCAGATTAGCTTGTTGTTCAAAATATTTAACACAGCATCATCATATGACACCTAAAATTCTTTTTATGAGTTTTACATGGGCCTCATTAAATTTAAAATATTTTATAATGAATGCCACATTGAATTTCTATAATAAATTACCTTTTTCTAGGAAATACAAGAAATGTCCTCGTAACAAGCTCTTATTTGTAAGGGCATTTCTTGTATTTCCTAGAAAAAGTTAATTTATTATAGAAATTCAATGTGGCATTCATTAACCTGAAGGATAATGAAGAAGCCCAACTAATCTTGCTCCTCTACCTTCTCAATGGGATGCACATCCCAGAAAGAGGGGAGGACACTAGGGTGTGGGCCGCCTCTAAAGATGGGACATTCTCCGTCTCTTCTTTCTTTTCGGCTTTATCTAATAGTCTGAGGGGGAGAAGCGAAGTTTGCAACATCTGGAAGTTGAAGGCTTCTCCTAGGGCGGTTGTTTTCCGGTGGTTGGCACTCAAGAAAAGAATTCTTACTGTGGATAATCTATAGGAGGAAGGGGATGATTGTCGTTAATGGCTGTCCCATGTACTTACGAGATGAGGAATCTGTGGATCACCTCATGTTGAACTGTAAAATTGCTCAGTCTATTTCGAGGATGGTGGTTGGGTGGTTTGACTGTTTTTGGGTCTTCCCAAGTCTTTCATAGAGTTGTACCAGGCTTGGAAGCCTCCAATAGGGGATCCCAGGGGAAAAGAAACGTGGAGCTTGACATTCTTAGCAGTGCTTTGAACAATGTGGAAGGAAAGGAAATCAAGATGCTTTGAAGGGGTTCAATCCAGCGTTAACAGCTTGGTGGAGAAAACCAAGTTCTTAGTTGCTCTCTAGGTGTCTGTTAGCCCGACTTTTAGGGATTACTCCATAGATCAGATAATGTGCCACTGGAAGGAGATAGCCTTTTCATGGGCTAGGCTTTAGGCCTTTTGTTTTTGGGCCCTTTTGTTTTGTGTGTTTCTGTTTTTCTGGTTTTCTTGTTAGTACTCATCTCTTGTACTGATTGCTTTCATTAATACAAGTAGCCATTCAAGAAAAAAACAAAAAAAAGAAGCTCTTATTTGTATGTTTACTAAGTTTTTTTTTTTTTTTTTATATATAGATATATTTGAATCAAATATACTGCATGTTCTACCAAAGGTCTGTTTGTAAAAGGGTCTATTCGAAACAGATCTATTTGAGTCACATTTATTTCAAATAGGAAAGACCTGCCAAACAGACTCATAATATATATATTTTTTTACACACTTTTTTACAAGTCCAAGTCATATGCGGAGTCTTTAGCCTGTTCTCCAAGGTGTGATAGTTGAACAAGTCACTGTTTTAAGTTTGTTTTATTTTTAGTAGTTACAAAAGTGGATGGATAAACTGTTGTAAATACGTGATTTGTTTTTCTAATGATTACTAAACTTTGTTGAATAAAGCTAATGAGCACAAGAACTATATTTCTGGAGTAGTTCTATCACAGAGAACCCAAAAAAATAAAAATAATAGAGAGAGAGAGTAAGAGCTATTTTGAGCTAGATGTTATATAATGTTGAATTCCTCCGCTGCCAAATGATCTGTCACCGAGTGGGCACTTCCCTCTACATAGCTAAATGGAGCATCCAGGAAGGCTCCACAAGGCCCATTAATAACTACCTCTACCTCATTTGTAAGGCTCCACAAGGCCTATTAGTGCTCGCAGCCCATCTTATAGTTATAACACAGAGCTTACCACGATCTGCTTCATGTTCAAAGCGCTTTGCCTCTTGGATACCTGTTAAAGTATAAACTTGTATGATAATAGACTCAGCCCACTTGTATGATAATAGGCCCAGCCCAACTGTATATATGGGATCTAGTCAGAAGATAACTACGTATATACTAGGATGTCTTTCCATTCTTAGAGATCTAATTAGATCTTGATTCCATGATTTGTAGTGATTTGTAGCCTAAACTTAGGCAATGTAAAGTCTATATAAAGAAGAGAAATCCAAGAAGATGGATCATCGAATGAGAATACATTTTCACAGAATTCTATTCACTCTCTCGTTTAAGTATTATTTCAATATGCCTGCAACTGACATGGTATCAGAGCCTGAGGTCTAGGAGATCTTCTTCCTTCTTCATTCTGAGAGAGTTCTAAAGCTTCGTTTCTTCTCTTCCGAGTCTATTCCTGCCATCTGATCGTCTGTGATCATCCCTGATCACATCTGATCAGACGTGGCCCACTTTTTGATCATCATCATCATCACAGCAGAAGCAGCCCACAGTATTCGTCTTGTTATTCTCATAATTATGAAGATTTTTTCATGATTTTTGGATCATCAGAAATAGGGTTTCCAACCCATTTTGTGATATTTCAGTTTTAACGGACAGTTTCCATCACAGCCGTTCATCTTTGTGGATCTTGCTCCGTTTTGCATAGGATTTTTCCCCTGGGTTGCAGAAAAACATTGTTCTTCCATCCCCAACACTTGATCCAGTGCCTGATCATCTAAGCTGGGCCCACGTGGAAATCGATCCACTGACGATAGGGACGATTTCGGCCAACACGTCTCTGTTTCGCTCACTTACAACTGTGGCCCATCTGCGATCATCATGGATCATCAAATAACAACTACAGCAGTGGTCGACTGGGATTTCTAAGATTTCTGGTGCTTTTTTCTGGATTTTTCAATCATTTTTGAGGTATTTTCCAGTCACTTCTTCATCTGTCGACTGTGATTTTTCTGTATCAAATAGTTTTCATCACAGCCGTCCAGTTTTTTGGATTTTCATCCAAATCTCATCAGATTTTGGCCTGAAGGAAGAATTTTTGGACTTCTTCCAGATATTCTTATCTGATCTATGATTAGATCGGATTCTGGGGTCCACGCACAGCTTCTACACCTGATATTAAGGTCGTCTGGGCATTTTTTTAGCAATTTTTGTTGCTTTCTGTTGCTGAACTGATTAACAGACTCATCTTCTGCTATTGTGAACCATCGTGGAACATCTGTATCAGTGGAATCTATTGTATCAATCCAGTTGACTGGTGGTTCTTCATTATGGAGAAAGGAGATATTAAATTGATCAAGTTTAATGGTAAAAATTATACCACTTGGGCTTTTCAATTTCAAATTTACCTTAAGGGTAAAGAACTCTGGGGACATATTGATGACTCAGATCCCAGACCTACTGATGACAAGCTCCTTGCTCAATGGGAAGTTAAAGATTGGCAGATCATGACATGGATATTGGGGTCGGTCGAGGCTCAGTTTATCCTGAACCTTCGCCCTTACAGGACTGCCAAAGAAATGTGGCTTTATTTAAAGAAGATATATTTGCAAGAAAATTCCGCTCGCAGGTTTCATTTAGAACATGAAATTGTAATTACAGAAAGAGGAAGAGACAAAGGTTGAAGATGAACCGATACCTCAATAGAGGATCGTATGTATATTTATAATATCATTACACCCTAATCAAGGGCAATCAGAATAATAAACAATCAATCTCCTAATCTATACAAGGAATTAACAATTAATCTCCTAATCTATACAAGGAAATAAATCAGCATCAAATCAGAACATTATCCAAGAGGATCTGATATACAGTTGTGTACAAGCCCTTGGGCTGGGCCTAGTGGGCCTGAGCCGGGCTGGGCCTAGTGGGCCTGAGCCGGCTGGCCTAGTGGCCTGAGCCACATTATCTTCTACACTCCCCCTCAAATTGATGTGGTAATGCAGAAAACAACAATTTGCGAGTGAGTTCATGATGGCGTGGCTTGGGAAGTGCTTTGGTGAAAATATCCGTCAACTGGTCATGAGTAGAGACATGAGGCAATGTTATCTTCTCAGTGACCACATGCTGACGGATGAAGTGACAATCAAGCTCAATATGCTTCGTCCGTTCATGAAAAACTGGATTATTAGCAATTCTGGTAGCACTGGTATTGTCCCCATGAAGAGGTGTAGAATGATCAACAATGATACCGAATTCACAGAGAAGACGGCGGAGCCAGATGATTTCAGCACTTGCGGACGACATTGCTCGATATTCAGCCTCTGCAGAAGACTTGGACACAGTTGTTTGCTTCTTGCACTTCCATGAAATCAGAGAGTCACCAAGAAACATACACCAGCCAGTGGTAGATCGCCGAGAATCAGGGCAACCAGCCCAGTCGGCATCGGCATACGCTGATAAGCGCAGAGAAGTATCAGAAGGATAGAAGAGACCATGAGTAAGAGTGCCTCTAACATAGCGAAGTATACGCAAAGCAGCAGCAAGGTGGGGTTTGTGAGGATTGCTCATAAATTGGCTAACCGTATGGACTGCATGAGAAATATCAGGTCGAGTCATAGTTAAGTAGAGCAAACTACCAACTATTCGCCGAAAAATAGAGGGATCACCCAGGGGAGGGCCATCCTCTGCACTGAGTTTGTTGTTTAATTCCATCGGTGTATCAAAGGTGTGAGCATCATCAAGTCTTGCTGAGGTGATTAAATCGGTAGCATATTTCCGCTGATGGACCCGAATGCCTGATTTGGTACGTGAAAACTCAAGCCCCAAAAAGTATGTGAGAGGACCGAGATCCTTCATTTTGAAGTGGCGAGTGAGATGGTGCTTGAGATCCGTAATGCCTGAAATATCATTGCCACTGATAATCATATCATCAACATAGACTAAAAGGAATGTATAACCCTTCGGTGTCCATCTAAGAAATAGTGAACTATCAGAATGACTCTGACGAAACCCAGCTTGAAGAATTGCTGCCCGGAATTTATCAAACCAAGCCCTGGGAGCCTGCTTAAGTCCATAAAGAGATTTTCGCAACTTGCAAACATGCTGTGGAGGACAAGCATATCCCGGAGGAGGTCTTAAGTAGACAGTCTCTTTCAAGTCGCCATGAAGAAAAGCATTTTTGACATCCATTTGCCATAGAGGCCAGTTGCGTGCTGCAGCGACACAGAGGAGAGTACGAACAGTGGTCATTTTAGCTACTGGAGCAAATGTTTCCTCATAGTCAATGCCATACTCCTGCTTGTAACCTTGCGCAACCAATCGGGCTTTATAGCGATCAAGACTCCCATCAGAGTTAACCTTTACAGAATAGATCCATTTACTGCCAATCACAGAGGTGCGTTCAGGAGTCGGTACCAAGTCCCATGTGTTGTTTGCTTCAAGAGCAAGCAACTCCTCAGTCATAGCATCCTGCCAATATGCAATCTTCGAAGCCTGTGAATAAGAGGTGGGAATAGGAGCACTATCCAAAGAAGTGAAAAGAGCAGGGAAGCCATATCTGTCAGGAGCAACAGAAGGACGACTAGAGCGTCGCAAGGGTATAACACTATCGGTGGAGGAAGTATTAATACCTGAGGGTGTAGGAGGCAGTATTGGGAGATGATCAGGAGAAGGAGGCCCCACAGGAGGAACCTTGTTACGCCGGACATAGACCTTGGTAATAGGTGGTGGTGGAGAAGTAGTTGCAGGAAATTGTGGCAGATAAGAGACAGCAACAGGATGTGTATCCAAACGCAAAGAGAAGAAAGGAATGTGTTCTAAGAAGATTACATTACGAGATATTCGCATGCGTTTCTCAGATTGGTCATAGCATAGAAATCCCTTGTGTTCAGTACTGTATCCTAGAAAGAGACATTTGGCAGCTTGAGGTGATAGCTTAGTGCGTTCTGTAGGTGGAAGATGGACAAAGCATAAACAACCAAAAACACGCAAGTGAGAATATGAAGGAGTATTACCAAAGAGAGCTTCATATGGAGTAGTCTTTCCTAGAACGGAGCTAGGATGACGATTGAGGAGATATACAGCAGTCTGTGCAGCATCACACCAAAAGGTGGGAGGAACTAAAGATGCAAGGAGGAGAGAACGAACAGTTTCAAGAATATGTCTGTTCTTCCTCTCCGCAACACCATTTTGCTGTGGAGTATGTGGGCAAGATTTTTGGTGAAGAATTCCTTTATCAGAAAGGAAGGCAGAAAATTCATGGGATATGTATTCTCCACCAGAGTCAGACCTAAGAGTTTTTATTTCTTTCTGAAATTGAGTTTGAACCATTTTGTAAAACTTTTGGAAGAAAGAAAAAACTTCAGATTTGAAGCGCATGAAATAAATCCAAGTGAAACGAGAATGATCATCAATGAATGTCACATAATACTTAAAGCCTGTCCGACTCAAGGTGGGTGCAATTCCCCAAACATCAGTGTGAATAACATCAAAAGATGATAACGCACGAGAACTATGAATAGGAAAAGGCAAGATATGACTCTTACTCAAACAACACGTTTCACACTTAGATTGAAGGAAAGAGGACATCACTTTATTATTAAAAGTGGGTTCTAAAAAACCATTTTTAAATAGGGAAAGTAAATACGCATTATTCACATGACCAAGACGACTATGCCACACAGTCCACAATTTATCTAACTGAGGAGAAGAAGAAGAAAAGAGAGAATGATGTCCAATGTCCAGCAGAAATAGTCGACCGTGTTTACTCCCTGTTGCGATCACCTTCCCAGTTTGCCGCCCCTGTATGACACAACCAGTGGAAGAAAAGATAATATGGTACCCATCATCAATAAGTTGTCCTACAGAAAGTAAATTGGCTGATAATTTGGGAACAAAGTAGACATTGGGAAGGTGGCAGAGACTGGCCAGAGACACCAGATAAAATAATGGTACCAATTCCAGAGATGATTAATTGGTCTCCATTAGCAGTGGTGATTTTTTCTTTTCCAAGGTAAGGGTGAGATGCTGTAAAGCTACTTTCTACAGAAGTCATGTGGTTCGATGCTCCTGAATCTAGAAACCATGTGGATGGGGTGATGGATGAAGACAGAGATATTGAAGAATGAAAAGCTGGGAATGCTAGAGGAGAGTGAGATTGATACCGATCACCATTAGCATCATAATTGTCCATAGTAGAAAAGAGGCAGGAACAATACTAATAGCAGCAAAGACAGCAACAGCAGCAGCAAATATGTGGCGGCAGCAAAGAGGGCTAACAGTGGCAGCAGCAACAGTACTTTTGAGGCGACCAGCTTGGTGCAGAACTTGTGACAGTTGCACAATCCGAGGTGGGCCCCAGTTCTTGATCAGACGGTCAGATCAATAGATAGCTGCATGGAGAGAGATCAGAAATGTTTTCTTTGTTCAGATCCTTGAATCTAATGCCTGAGATGAGGTCCAATCTGATGTTGAGATGAGATCTGATGCCTTGAACCAATGGAGGAAAGGAAACAGAGATTATGGTCTCTGTTGTAGCACGACAGTGATATGGTCCAAAACTCAGTAGTAATATTTGTTAGGTGGATGCTGGTAGCCAGAGGGTGAGGAAGGTGCAAACAGTAGTGCACAGTAGCAGCAACAGAGTACAGGGAAGCCCTGTCGTCCCTATCTTCAGTGGGTGAATCCACATGTGGGCCCCACAGAATGATCGAATCACAGATCAGGTTTGATCGCTGTAAAGTGGATCAAATGTACTTCCTTCAGGTCCAAATCTGATGAGATTTGGAAAAAGATCCACAAATCTGGACGGTGATGATGAAATCTGTCTTAGAAAACCGTCAGATGAAGAAGATGTTGGAAACTATCTCAAAGGTGATGGAAAAATTCCTGAAAAATCACCACAATTCCCAGAAAAATGAGTCGACCAACACTAGGTTGACAGTTGGTGCTGTTGCAGTGGTCGCTAGTGGTCCAATAGTGAAACAGAGAGCAAACATGAAACAGTTTGTCGAAATCGGTAAAAACCGTTAAGTTTGGCAGTGTGTCGATTTGAACAGGAACTTCATGAGAGGATCAACAGCAAGATCAGAGGTAGGGGATGGAAGGACAAGATATTTTCGCAACTCCAGGCCAAAGTTTCACTCAAATCGGATCAAAATCCACAAATTTGGACGGTTTTGATGAAAACAGAGGCAAGAAATAGAAATATCACAAATGTTGCTGGAAACCTCACCTCTGATGGGAGAAAAAATCCAGAAAAATGCTCATAAATACCAGCAATGCTGGTCGACCAGGATGAAGGTGGTTTTGAGAGATGTTGAAGTTGATCTGAAGTGGGCCACGTCTTGATCAGGGATGATCAGAGAAGATCTGGCTGAAGAAAATGATCCCAGATGACTACTAAGGAGATGTTCAGAGATTAACCTTGCTCTGATACCATGTAATTACAGAAAGAGGAAGAGACAAAGGTTGAAGATGAACCGATACCTCAATAGAGGATCGTATGTATATTTATAATATCATTACACCCTAATCAAGGGCAATCAGAATAATAAACAATCAATCTCCTAATCTATACAAGGAATTAACAATTAATCTCCTAATCTATACAAGGAAATAAATCAGCATCAAATCAGAACATTATCCAAGAGGATCTGATATACAGTTGTGTACAAGCCCTTGGGCTGGGCCTAGTGGGCCTGAGCCGGGCTGGGCCTAGTGGGCCTGAGCCACATTATCTTCTACAGAAATCTCGCAGTTTGTTCAAGGGACCTTGTCAATACAGGATTACTACTCTCAGTTTACAAGTTTGTGGACTGATTACTCTGAGCTTATTTATGTTGACCTCCCTGCTGCTGCCTTAGCATCTATTCAAGGGATACATCAGACGAGTCAGCGAGATCAGTTTCTAATGAAATTACGACCACAATTTGAAACTGTCTGCTCAAATTTAATGAGCCGAGTGCCATCTCCTTCACTTGAATCATGTCTTGGCGAACTCCTTAGAGAGGAACAACGCTTGATGACTCAGACGGCACTTACACAGAATGCTCCTCAAGTTACTTCTATCGATGTTGCTTATGTTGCCAGGGGTAAGCCTCCAGCCCGGGACATGAGCAAGGTCAAATGTTTTTGCTGCCATAAAATGGGACATGTTTCCACTCAGTGCAACCAGAAGTTTTGTTCCTACTGCAAAACCAAAGGTCATGTTCTTCCAGAATGCCGGACGAGACCTCAAAATCGGGCACCGCAACAGAGAGCATACTCTGCACATATTCCTGAAGCTTCTTCACCAGTCATGCCTGCACCACATACTGAAAGTTCTTCTTCTACCCTCACTCCTGAAATGGTCCAGCAAATGATCATAAATGCTTTCTCTGCACTTGGCTTATCAGGTAAACCAAAATCTTCGGTTTCTACCTGGTATATTGATTCAGGGGCCTCCAATCACATGACACACTCTCCTGCCAATCTGACTCATATTAGAGAGTATGATGGAGACCTCTGCATCAATACTGCTGATGGTGGTAATATTCCAATTTCTGCTGTTGGACAGGTCCCTCACTCCTTACCTTTGCATAATGTTTTTCTTTCCCCTCGCTTAACCACAAATTTGTTATCAGTTGGTCAACTTGTTGATAGTGATTGCTCCATCTTGTTTTCTCGCGCT
Source organism: Litsea cubeba (assembly GCA_012931725.1). Lineage (NCBI taxonomy): Eukaryota > Viridiplantae > Streptophyta > Magnoliopsida > Laurales > Lauraceae > Litsea > Litsea cubeba. The sequence goes on along the minus strand of CM022955.1, from coordinate 33,623,932 downwards.
GGTTGTGTTGTGCAGGATCAAGTATCGGGGAAGGTTCTAGCGAAGGGTCCTAAGCAGGGGCGACTGTTTCCCCTTCAGATTTCGTCAAAACAACATCTTCCTTCAGAGTCTGCTTTGTTTTCCCATTCTAGTCATAATAAATGCCAGTTGTGGCATAATCGTTTAGGACATCCTAATTCCAAAACTTTGATGTTTTTATTAAATTCTGGTTTAATTAATGATAATAAAGTTTCTTTTCAGGATGTTTCTTTTAATTGTGATAGTTGCAAGATGGGGAAAGGGAAAACCCTTCCTTTTCCTCTTCATGATTCTTTAGCAATGAAATGTTTTGATATTGTTCATAGTGATGTGTGGGGTATTGCACCTGTTATCTCTCATTCTCATTATAAATACTTTGTTACATTCATTGATGATTATAGTCGTTTTACTTGAATTTGTTTTTTGCATGCTAAGTCTGCTGTTTTCTCGGTTTTTAAAGTTTTCTCATCTTATGTTGAAAATCAATTTTCCACCACCATTAAAATTCTTCGGTCTGATTCAGGAGGGGAGTATGTTTCTAAGGACTTCCAAACATTTTTGCAATCCAAAGGCATTATCTCTCAGCGATCTTGTCCTTACACCCCTCAACAAAATGGTGTGTCTGAGCGAAAAAACAGACATCTCTTGGATATTGCTCGATCACTTTTGTTAGCATCTTCTGTTCCAACTAGGTTTTGGCCTGAAGCTCTCTCAACCGCTGTGCATGTCATAAATCGGCTACCTTCATCTAAATTAAACAATCAGACACCGTTTTATAGACTTTTTCAAAAGAATCCACTCTATGATCATCTTCGTCCTTTTGGGTGTGTTTGCTTTGTGCTTCTTCCTCCCACTGAGCGCACTAAGTTAACAGCTCAATCCTCCATTTGTGCTTTTCTTGGTTATGCTCTTAATCAAAAAGGCTATATCTGTTATGATTCAAAAGCCAACAGAATTCGAGTATCTCGCAATGTCGTGTTTTTTGAAAAACAATATTTTTTTCAGAGACATGGTGATTCGATTGACTCAGTCTCGTTCTCCTTTTTACCATCATTTTCAGATACAATGCCTTCACCTGTTACTCGTTTCAAGCCGAGTTTTGTGTATAAACGACGGAATGTTACAGGTGTTCCTGCCTCTGGGTCTCTCGCTACGCCTACCCTGACTACAACTGATCCTGAACCTGATCCACCTCCGGAGCCTTCTGCACCTGATCCACCTCCGGAGCCTTCTGCTCCTGATCCTGCATCTAATCCAACCCCGGAGCCTCTTGCTCTTCGCCGATCTATTCGCCACACAAAACCACCTGATCGATATGGATTTACTCATGCTTCTTTATTAACCACTTTGTCTTCTATTTCTATCCCTAACTCGTACTCTCAGGCAGTGCAGCATGATTGTTGGATAAAGGCTATGCAGGAAGAAATTACGGCTCTTCAAACAAATCATACATGGGACATTGTTACCTGTCCTTCATCTGTCAAACCCATTGGATGCAAGTGGGTATACTCAGTAAAATTGAAGTCTGATGGATCCTTGGATCGCTATAAAGCCCGTCTAGTCGCACTTGGAAACAGGCAGGAGTACGGTATAGACTATGAGGAGACTTTTGCTCCGGTGGCCAAAATGACAACTGTCCGTACAGTTCTCGCAATAGCTGCCTCTCAGTCATGGCCTCTATACCAGATGGATGTGAAGAATGCATTTCTTCATGGGGATCTTAAAGAAGAAGTGTACATGCGCCTCCCTAATGGCATTCCTTCTTCTTCCAAGACCGATGTCGCTCGTTTAAGACGCTCCTTATATGGCCTTAAACAAGCACCCCGAGCCTGGTTCGACAAGTTCCGAACCACTCTCCTTCAGCTTTCTTTTATACAGAGCCCGTATGATCCTTCGATGTTCACACTTCATTCATCCTGAGGATCCACAATTCTCCTTGTGTATGTAGATGATATCATTATTACTGGACCTCACAGTGATATGATTCGACAAATACAGGCCTCTCTGCAAGATAAGTTTCACATGAAGGATTTGGGACCTTTAAATTATTTCTTGGGTTTGGAAGTTCATCAATCAAAGAAAGGCTTGTTTCTTCATCAGCACAAATATGCTACTGACCTAGTAGATCTCGCCGATCTCGGTGATTCTAGCCCAGTTGACACCCCATTGGAAGTAAATGCCAAGCTTCGGCAACAAGACGGCGATCTCCTTCCTGATCCTACATTCTATCGTCGTTTGGTTGGTAGCCTTGTTTACCTAACCATTACTCGACCAGATCTCTCTTATGCTGTTAATCTGGTCAGTCAGTTTATGACAGCCCCGCGGCATCATCATTTGGTGGCAGTCAAACGGATTATTCGATATATCCTTGGTACCTCTACCCGCGGCTTATTTTTTCCAGTTGGCACACCACTTACTCTCACTGCTTATTCTGACGCGGATTGGGCCGGCTGTCCGGACACACGCCGCTCTACCACAGGATGGTGTGTTTACTTGGGAGACGCCTTGATATCCTGGAAATGTAAAAAGCAAGATAAAGTTTCCAAATCTTCCACAGAATCAGAATACCGGGCCATGTCTTCAGCTTGTTCTGAGATCCTATGGCTCCGTGGTTTGCTCTCAGAGCTTGGATTCTCCCAAACTCAATCGACTCCTCTTCATGCTGACAACACAAGTGCCATTCGAATCGCTGAAAATCCTGTGTTTCATGAGCGGACCAAGCATATCGAAGTGGACTGTCACTTCATTCGGGACGAGTATGATCGCAAAGTCATTTCTCTTCCTCATATTTCCACTGAGTTCCAGCTTGCTGATATCTTTACCAAAGGTCTTCCACGGCCGCGGCATGAATTCCTGGTTCGCAAATTGTTGCTGGTTGATTCTCCGCATCAATTTGAGGGGGGGTGTTAAAGTATAAACTTGTATGATAATAGACTCAGCCCACTTGTATGATAATAGGCCCAGCCCAACTGTATATATGGGATCTAGTCAGAAGATAACTACGTATATACTAGGATGTCTTTCCATTCTTAGAGATCTAATTAGATCTTGATTCCATGATTTGTAGTGATTTGTAGCCTAAACTTAGGCAATGTAAAGTCTATATAAAGAAGAGAAATTCAAGAAGATGGATCATCGAATGAGAATACATTTTCACAGAATTCTATTCACTCTCTCGTTTAAGTATTATTTCAATATGCCTGCAACTGACAATACCAACTCCCAAAGCAATCAATTCCACCTTATTATTAGCGCAAATGCTAGTGGGACCTGAAGACACTGTTGCAAAAATCGGCCTAGGCAGCGCCTAGGCGCTAGTCGGCGGTCGCCGCCTAGGCGCCGCCTAGGCGCTAGGCGGGGATTAATCGGACTAGGAGGGGATTAATCGGGCTAGGAGGAGATTAATCGGGAATTAATCCCTAGTCCATGCCCACCGCCTAGCGTCCGCCTAGCGATTTTTACAACATTGCCTGAAGAAGATAAATAGTCACACCTGCCCCATCACAAATAATTCTTCCCACCCCAGCTGCTCTCAGATTACCAACAGCACTCCCATCATTATTCAACTCGAACAGACGTTGGCAGAGGAGACCTCGACAATTAAGCTTTTGTGAGGAAAAGCCAAGCTTATTCCATCCCCATATAATGGTCGAAACATGAAAATCCTGAAAAAGAGAAGAATAGAACCCCATGACGCCGCATAAAACTTCATGAAGATTTATCCTTAAAATGCTTTGTGCGTTTCTTCTTTCCGGATCACCCAAATATTGCAGGGAAAGAAAGGCTCCACGGAAACTCTTCCTTTGGAAGAACCCACATCCATTTGTCATGCCTCAAAAACAAATGTAGAAAATGATTTGGGAGTACCCAATTATAATCAATCAATCTTTAAGCTGATTTCCAAAGGATTTGAGCCACCTTGCAATTAAAGGGAAGATCCACAGATCGTGCATCTGCGAGGCAAGCATCTACAATAATCTTCTTACACCTCCACACATGAACCTCAGTGAGGATAGTAGTAAGAACTGCCAACCAACCAAAAGCCAAAACTCTAGGAGCTTTCAAAGACCAAATACCACAGAATTGAAAGTCAATCTCCTGATAAAGCTTTAAACAAAGGTGTAACTGAGAAGGAACCATCCATATCCCTCATCCGCCATCTTGTATCGACTGTAGCAGTAGGGATGTGAAGAGACAACAAATCATGAAATCTGCAGACCACGTGATCTTTTACCCTATACATGTAACTGCTCACCATTGCTCTCTTATCTCAAGCTATGCTAAAGAGGGCTGGAAACTGATTAGCCAGGGATGCATCCCCAACCCAACTGTTCACCCATACTAGTGTGAAATCTGACCGAATGCAAAAAAGGCTCTTCACTGACACAAACCTTCAATACGACTAATTATCAAATATTAAGATTCAGATGTCCCAACCATTTCTAAGCACACCATATTAGTTAAGAAAATTTGTTTCTAAAGATTTGTCGAATTGTCCCCAACCCTCCATAGCCACTTCTCTAACCCCCTGATTCATCTGATGTAACAGACTAAAACCCAAATCACCTTCCTTTTTGGGGTTACTAACAGTATACAAGTCCACTAGATGGAAGCCTTGCCATGGAAACTTTTATCTGTGGTCTACCAATACGTTTTACTACTGCCTCCAGGCTTTTAAACAAGGACTAAAATAAACTAGAATTTTCAAACAGGCCAACTTTATGAGAGTGATTTTGCCCCCCAAAGAGACAATTTACCTTCCCAGTGGCTAATTTTCATTCCACCCAATCACTAGATTCCAAAGAACTTTGGGTGCAGTACGCCAGTACCTAAACATAGTGGTATGCCAATATATGAGGCTGGAAGAGAACCTGCTTTACACCTCATGAGATCAGCTAAATCAAGTTGTCCATTCTCTATTCTGTCACCAATCAACTCTCAGAAATATTAACCTTTACTATTCTAGAGACTGCTTCAAAGCAAAGCAAGTTCGCTATAACATTCTTAACTTGGACATGTCGTTGAACATATCAAGTCATGTCGCTTTCTGAGTGGTAGCGTGTGAGCTCAAATTCAACTTAGCAAGTTTCAATCCATTTTTTGGGTGGCATGCCGAGTAGTTGGTGACATAAGAGAGGTCTCTGCAGGCTTGACAATACTCATCTGTCCATCTTCTATATGAATTTTTGCTTGTAGTGGTGCATGCCAGTATTTTATTTTTATGTTGGCAATTCCATTTGACTTCAGGGGTCAGATGGGTCTGTCAAAAGAAGACCAGAAAAATGCCCTGGTCCTTGAGCACCAATCAAACTTCAAAACTGGTGTGGAAAAAAGTGCAAAAGAATCTAACCAAGCCATCAAGATTAGGAGGGATGGAAACGAGGCCCAGATTGACACAGTTGGATGCTGCCAGGGAACTGGAAACTCATCTTGTTGCCAGAATCCATTGGTGGAGAACAAAAGGATAAGCAATCACATAAATGAGGGGATGATAAAGACCAGGGAAGAGAAGATTAGCAAAGAAAACAATATTAGTGGAAAGGGGGCTTGCGCACGCAAAGCATGTGCAATGCCAACGTGGTTTGAGAGCTGGGAACGCGAGGATACATATGCTGCCCTTGCCGTAGTCTGGGCGGCTGCATCAGTTGCTGTTGCTTATATCTGCTACAGACAGTTGAGCTGAAAACAAGGAAATCCGCACATGGTTTCAAAAGCTATACTTGGTAAGATTCTTTTGTTCTTTATTTATTTTCTTTGTGATCATTCATGGTATATCGTGTGCTTGAATGATAGGACAGGATTGTAATATAATATGTAATGCTGTAACATCCTAGAAAATAGAGAAATCTGAGAAAGCATATTTAACCACTTGAAAAGGTAGTAAAACGTAGTTAAGGCCTATTAGCTAGAGTAACTTGTTTGTAAAAATCACCTGTATGAAATTTAATTTTCCAAATCTAAATTCCATGGGGTTATTCACTGAATCACCTGTTTTCTAGACTTGAATTAAACGTATAAAAGAATAATCTGTTGCATTCATCTGATTGGTCCCACCGTCTCAGATAAATTTAATTATGTGCTTTGCGATTTAAATAACAGAGAGCAGAAGAGGATTGGTAACAGTCATCTCTGAACGGGTTGCATAAGTACCCACCAACCCGCATGGTTTGAGGACACTGGTATTTATTATACAGTGGAACACATTTGGGTGTTGGGAACTGTTGACAATTTTTGCAGTTTCTCCTGTTTTACCTTGGATCTGTATATGAGCCAATGCTTGATCAAAATCTTTACTTTTCCAAATTGTCATTAATTTCACGGTAAAGAAAACTGTTGGATGTAATTTCTTCATGATGAACTGAGTGAAACTTGATCTTATCATTTGCAGTCGTATTCTCGAAAAAAATAAGATGGAACTCATTCTTCTGTGGCCTCAGAGATCATCATCTCTGCCCGGAAGGCCATAGGTTCTGCAGCAGTCGACAGGGAAACTTGAATACCTGTCTACTAGATGGCGGGATGATAAACCCAATCTGTTTGATCACTCTTGCATCATGGGTGATTATAATTAAGTATATTCAGAGTTGCCTTAACATGGAGGTTCGGATTCTAATTGTAAAGATTGCAGAAGTTAAATGCTAAAGGATAGGGAAGAATTAGTTGTAAGAACAATAAGGGCACGTTTGCGTGGTGTTGCAGAAAATAAGACCGTTCCTCCAAAATTTGGAAAGCTCCTAAAAGATTATAATGATAAGTTGAAGGCAAGAAGAATTCTGGACCCAAAGATCCAGAGCAACTAGGCTAAAAAACACAAGATGCTTTCATATTATAACCCAGATCATGCATGCCAAATCAAATCATATTTATTCCCTGAAAGATGAGGCTGGCAGAATTATAACTCAAGAATAGAAGAAATTAGCTTGCTGAAATCATTTTAAAGAAAGATTCACTCGACAGATGAAACGGATATAGTTTTCTTATGCCAAACTTCCCTGCTACGCTGATTGGTCAACAGGATAACCATAATTTAATTAAGATCCCCTCTAAAGAGGAAGTTAGGAGAGCAGTCCTCTCTATTGATAAAAGTAAAGCTCAGGGCCAGAAGGTTACAACGCTGACTTCTTTCATGAATTCTATCCATTTATTAAGAATGATAATCATGGCCTTCATCAGGTTTCTTCCAGTTTAATGTTTTAGATGTGAGTGTAAATATAATAAACATTATTGATAAGTGCTTAATTGTTTGCAATCTAAGCCCTAATATTTGATTCATCTTGTGCTAGTTAGAGTTATTTTATTTGATTTTACATAGTCTTTGTTAATTTTTATGCAAAGGTAAAAAGGAGCAAAAAGAGAAGAATTAATGAAGAGATGGGCGTGAATCATCAAGTAGGGCCATGGTGGGTCCCATCCAAGCTATTCCAGATTTCAAGACTAATTTTTACTTCTTTGGGAACTTACAATTCAAAGAAGGAAAGAATTATAGAAAGAAATTCTAATCAAAGAAGAAAAGTGAAAGAAAGAAGGAAAGAAGAAACCCAATCTGGGGTTACACGCCCAAAGGGGGCCCACATCTATTACAAATAGAAGAATTTCAGAAATTAGAAGTCTTATTCAAGTTAGAAGTGGAGTTCAAGAATGGAGAAAAACAAGGAGAGAAAGAAAGGAAAATTTGGAGTAAGAGTTCAAGTCGAGATAGAAGTACTAAAAGAGGAGTCCCACACTTATGTTACACGCATCAAATAGGGCCCACTTTTATGTCAAAAGTTCAGATTTAATTCCTTGCAGTTAATCTTAGATTTGTGGGTCCATGTGAATAAGTTTCTAGAAGATACAAGTGGGACCAGATTTAGAAAGTCTTGCTAAAACAAGAAAGAAGACTCCTAATTCAATCTAATTAGGAAGCAGAATTTTAAAGAAAGTTGGAGACCTATTTCTACAAGGGAACTAAGTACTAAGAGGGTTGTTTTCAAGACTTATAAATAGCATATGAACAGTGCACGTCCAGCCATACTACCAGCCATAAAACATCACACAAACCATCCACAAATCAGCTACCATCATCCACAAACCCTAGCAGCCGTACAACACTATTGGGAGCACCTTTGGAGCATCTTTTGGAGAGCTTTCAGAGCGAGGAAAAGGAGAACAAGCTGCTGGCCATCCACTGCAACTTCATCATCTTCTAGTTTTCTTCTTTTGAACCTCTTTTCTATGTTATTTTTCATTAAAGACATGAGTAGCTAATTTTTTTAGGGCTAGGGTGTAATTGAAACCCTAGCCTAGTTCTATGTAGTCTCTTTTGGCGTCTTTTAATTCAGATTTCAGTTTTGTTGGTTGAGATTCTAAACCATGTTATTAACTGATGAGTTGTGTATATGCCATGCCAACCATGTGATGTTCAATTAATTTTAAGAGTAGCTAACTTAGTTTTGATTGATCTTGATGTTATGCATCTTAGGTTTAGAACCATGAATAATCTAAGTATATGCCATGCTTAGACTCATGCATTTATCTTTCCCATTGTTTTTATGCATTATGTTTGTTTTGACTAGGACATATGCCATGCTTAGTTTTTGCATCATAATGAGCAATTCATGTAGTATGCCACTCATGAATTAGGTTTAGGGGAATAATAATCTAGACGCATATGCCATGGTCTAGGTTGATAGATGTCACTAATAAAATCTGATTTTTGATTAAAAGATAATAAGGGATATGCATAGGATTGGTTAGGGGAGTAGATGAAATCCTAGTTCATTCATTCATTATTACTGTTTTTCAATTCTCATACTAGTTGTGATTTAGGTTCCAATTAGCTTTTGATACTTTAAATTACTGTTTTAAATAGTTTAATTCCACTTTTCATCATTCAATTACCATTTAATATTATGATTTTTAGTTAATTTTTAGTTAGTTTTGACATTGTTTTATCACAAGTCTTCGTGGGATCGACCTCGTACTTACAATTCACTACACTACATAGTGATCTTGTGCGCTTGCGAGTTTTTAATTGTGTGCATACTAGTAACTTATTTCTAGGTTGTTTGGTGCATACCAAGTTTTTGGCACCTTTGCTGGGGACTTGTTTGCATAGATTCATAGAATAGTGTCAAAACTGGTGTTTAGTGTAGTGTCATAGTCTAGTTTCGGTTTTAGTTTAGTTGAAGTTTTAAAGTGCTGTTATTTGTTGTTTTATCATAGTTTTTCAGCTATTTAATTTCAGATTTCTATTTTTCTTCTTTTAGCACATTAACTCTTTTACAGGTGCTTACTTCCGGTCATAAATTCTGTATATGCAAGGTAGGCGATCTCTGGACTTAGCCATCATTGTCTACGATCCTGAAATTGAACGAACTTTAAGAAGATATCGAAGACAAGCTCAAAGGGCAAGAACCAATACACAGCCCTCATCTGACTCAGAGCTTGAAGAAACCAGTGTTAACGGAGGAAAAATGGCTGACAGAGAAGAAAACGAAAAAGAAGTGGTAGTAAATAATCAAAAAAGACCAATGAAGGAATCTTACATACCCTTGCACACCGAACAGCCGTCCACCAGTCTTTATCCACCTAATACGGCTGGAAATTTCACCCTCCATGCACAACTGCTGAATATGGTGCCACACTATCATGGGTTACTTAATGAAGATCCTTATCTTCACATTAAGGAATTCTTGGAGTTGTGCGCGACACAACAGATACATGGAGTTACTGCAGAGGGCATTAGGCTACGTCTATTTCATTTCTCTCTTAAGGATAAAGCTAAAATATGATTAAACTCCTTGGATGCTGGTTCTATCAACTCTTGGCAGCAGCTAGCCAGTAAGTTTCTGAAGAAATTTTTTCCGGCTCAAAAGACAAGGCAGTTAAGAAGAGAGATCCAAACATATCAACAGAAAGATGGAGATCAGTTCTGGGAAGCGTGGGAACATTTTAAAGATTTATTATTAAAGTGTCCACATCACAACCTCACCAAAGATGATCAGGTTCAAGCTTTCTATGAAGGACTGAACGAGCCGAATAAGGGAATAGTTGACTCTGCATGTGGAGGGGCCCTGATGGAGAAAAATAGTGAGGAAGCTTATGATCTCTTTGAAACTCTTAGTGAAAACTCACAACAATTTTCTTGTCGAAACAAACAGATGGGTAAGAAGCAAGGAATATATGAGATCCAGTCTCAAGGAAATATAGCTGCTCAAATGGCGGCAATGGATAAAAAAATGGACATGCTCATCAAAGCAATGGCTTCCAATAGCATGCAAGGACAGACACCAAAGGAAGTTTGTGCTATATGTTCTCACGAAAACCATGCTACTGAATGCTGCCCCATGTCATCTTTTACAGACCAGGAACATACCAACTATGTTGGTAACACTTTTCCTAAGCACAACAATCCCTACAACAATACTTACAATTCTGGATGGGGGAATCATCCAAACTTTTCTTCGGGAGGCAATCAGAACAATCAAGGAAATCAAGGGAATCAGAACTGGTATCAAGGATAACAGAGAAGCTACCAATAGCCCCAGAATAATAATTTTTCTCAAAACAGTGCACTAAAACCACCAGAAGATGAGTTCAAAAGTTTGGTGACCCAGTTTATTCAGTCATCTCAGGCTACTTTTCAACAACATAGCCAAGCAATTACAAATACTCAGTAGAGTTTGGCAAAGCTGGAAGCACAGGTGGGTCAGATAGCTAATGCCTTGAGCAAAAGGGAGGATGGTAAGTTTCCAAGTCAGACTGAAATAAACCCTAAAAATCAGGAGCATCTGAAGGCCATAACAACCATCACCAAAGAGCTAGAGAAGGTCTACAGGAGAATGAGGCAGCATGGTACAGCCATAGACACCAGCGTGAATGGGCCACATGAGAATCCGAAAACTGTAGAAATTGAGCCACAGGACAGTGCCAGGCAAAATGAGACCGATGTGAACCAGAAAAGTGACAAAAAGAGCACAAACACTGCGGCCACTCCTATTCAGGTCACACCTTCTAAAGAACCAGAGAGTGTCTATAAGTCAGTTCCACCTTACCCTCAGAGGTTGAGACAGGAGAAGAAAAGTCAGTTAACGCAGGACATCTTTGAGACACTGAAGAAGGTAGAGATTAACATTCCACTGATTGATGCTATCAAGCAGATACCCTCTTATGCAAAGTTTATCAAGGAGTTATGTACAAATTAGAGGAGATTCAGAGATCATGAAGAGGTTAAAGTGCCGTTCTTTCAAGAAAGCTTCCTCCAAAATTGAAGGACCCTGGGAGCTTTACTATACCTTGCAAGATAGGAGAGCATACTTTTGAGAAAGCTTTACTAGACTTAGGTTCGAGTATCAATTTGCTGCCATTCTCAGTCTATGAGCATTTGAGTTTAGGAGAGCTCAAACCAACTTTAATTACATTGCAATTGGCAGATAGGAGTGTGAAGCACCCAAGGGGCATTCTGGAGGACATTTTGGTAAAGGTAGGAGAATTTATATTACCTGCTGACTTTGTGGTACTGGACATGGAGAGTGTATCACTGCCTCACCACCTTTCTATTATATTAGGCCGACCTTTCATGGCCACTGCGGGTTCAAAGATAGATGTACAGAAAGGCACAATTGAAATGAAGGTCAATGGGCCGAACATTGAGTTTAAAGTGTTCGAAGCTATGAAAATGCCTAGAGATGAAGATTGCTTTCAGATTGAGGTATAAAGGTGTTTCCAAGATCACATGGGTGCAAGGAGGAGTTGGACACATGCATTCAGCAAGGCGTCATCCAATCTGAAATCGTGCAAGATGGTGATGAACTTGAGGCAGCACTTGTGGCGATTGTAAATCAACTAGAACTACTCCCCTCTATCCCAAGTAAATATTCTAAGTCTTATGAAATTCTTGGTTCTTCCACAAAGCAACCCGTTCCTTCTGTTATATTAGCACCCGAGTTAGAATTGAAGCCATTACCTGAACATCTCAAGTATCACTTCCCACTATCATTCATTGACCCCTTCGAGGTTACTCAGGTATTTGAGCATGGGGAATTGAGATCTATACTCCAAAGAATGGTAACAAGTTCAAAGTCAATGGACATAGGCTCAAACCCTATTGGGAGCAGATTTTTGACAAAGATGTGGATGTGATCACATTTACAGATTCCCCTTCTGCTTGATAGAAAAGCACAGTCTGGCTGAAGACTCTAAAGCAAGCACTACTGGGAGGTAGCCAAGATCTTTGCAAGGAAAAGTTGAGGATGATGATTCAGAGTTGGCAATGTACTCCATATCGAGCTGAGTTCTTTTACCCTTTACCTTGTGTGTCTATTTACTTTTCTGTTATGTTTTTAGTATTTTCTTCTTACTTTATTTTACAACATTGGGGACAATGTTTAATTTCAGTTTGGGGGAAGAGTCTTAGTCATTAATAGAGTCATTATAGTCCAAAAATACATAAAAATTTTAAAATTTTTTTTCGAAAATCACAAAAATATTTGTTTTTCTTTGTTTTTCTTTGAGTCATAGTTCCTTCCTACCACAGTGATGAGTAATGATGATTTGTCTTGCATGGTTCATTGAACTTATTTATACTGGTTATTTATATTTCAATTGATGAAAATCGCAGTTATCCACGTTGACCTATCACTGTGTGGATTACAATGCTGATATAGTCTGAGGTTGAAAGCTTGCGCATAATTGAATGATTAGATGCTTTTGGTGAAAACTTGTGCAACCTAGTAAGATTTGAACCTAAATGCTTATTCTTGAGAGGGTTATATGCTGAGTGATATGATCTTTCATTTCTTGATCTATATGATGCAGTCGATTTCATTATCATTCTTTGATCACATGTTCTGAATTTTATATGGAAAAACATGCTAGAACTCTCATTTTTATCCGATTGAGGCAAATTTCTACTACATGAACCATAGGAGATGATTTTAGGCCATGTTTGACTAGTTTGTGCTTTTCTATCCATCCCCTTTGATGTTTACCGCTAGTTATCCATGTTGAGCCTTAATTAAGCCATTTCTTGCACCCATACCAACTCCTAAGTTTGGGGGAGTTACCATATGTATAGCCTTACCTTATCTAAGAAAGTATAAAGATGAATTCAAGGTTCATTACAAAATGTGTGCAAGGCTTGAGAAAAAGAAAAAAAAAAGTTGCCGTTACCCTGTATCTCCATAGTTTCAGTTTTTTTTTTATTATTATTGTAAAAAAACGAGGAAAAGAAAAAAAAAACATATATAAAAAATAGAAAAAAAAATAGAAAAAAAAAGAATAAAGGAGGTTACACGCGTGACTCAACAAGATGGAAATTCAAAATGCAAGCCGTCGCCGCCAAAATCAGAAGTGTATAAGGAACCTGAAGTGTGATTCTACGCAAATTCCTTGGATCTTGTTATCCATTTCCTTTCATTCATAACCCTTCACCCTAACCCCATGATAACCTATGTGTAAAAGTCCTACTTGATTCTAGGTGAAGTGTAGTCCCAGTGTGGAGATGCGATGGAATGGGAGCCTATGGTGTGTGATTTCACTTCAAGCATGCGGTATTTTTCATGAGATCATTGTTTGTTCAATCTTAGCCAATTATTGAGTGTTTTTATTATGAAATCCATGGTGATGATTAAAGTTAAAATGATTTGCAAAAATGATTGTTTGGTAGTGCGAGAGCCCAAACTGAAAGTTATGTTAGTATTGTTTTACACACGACCCTTTGAGCATGTGGATTGTGAACTGGTTGAGACTCTTGTTTCTTTAAATCATGTATTGATCAGACATCTCTGAGACTAATGGTGGAAGGATAGGTTTCATATTTTAGTGTTTTAATTTTCTACCTTGTTTATTTTATTGTTTTGCTCGAGGACTAGCAAAAGGTAAGTTTGGGGGAATTTGATAAGTGCTTAATTGTTTGCAATCTAAGCCCTAATATTTGATTCATCTTGTGCTAGTTAGAGTTCTTTTATTTGATTTTACATAGTCTTTGTTAATTTTTATGCAAAGGTAAAAAGGAGCAAAAAGAGAAGAATTAATGAAGAGATGGGCGTGAATCATCAAGTAGGGCCATGGTGGGTCCCATCCAAGCTATTCCAGATTTCAAGACTAATTTTTACTTCTTTGGGAACTTACAATTCAAAGAAGGAAAGAATTATAGAAAGAAATTCTAATCAAAGAAGAAAAGTGAAAGAAAGAAGGAAAGAAGAAACCCAATCTGGGGTTACACGCCCAAAGGGGGCCCACATCTATTACAAATAGAAGAATTTCAGAAATTAGAAGTCTTATTCAAGTTAGAAGTGGAGTTCAAGAATGGAGAAAAACAAGGAGAGAAAGAAAGGAAAATTTGGAGCAAGAGATCAAGTCGAGATAGAAGTCCTAAAAGAGGGGTCCCACACTTATGTTACACGCATCAAATAGGGCCCACTTTTATGTCAAAAGTTCACATTTAATTCCTTGCAGTTAATCTCAGATTTGTGGGTCCATGTGAATAAGTTTCTAGAAGATACAAGTGGGACCAGATTTAGAAAGTCAAGTCTTGCTAAAACAAGAAAGAAGACTCCTAATTCAGTCTAATTAGGAAGCAGAATTTTAAAGAAAGTTGGAGACCTATTTCTACAAGGGAACTAAGTACTAAGAGGGTTGGTTTCAAGACTTATAAATAGCATATGAACAGTGCACGTCCAACCATACTACCAGCCATAAAACATCACACAAACCATCCACAAATTAGCTACCATCATCCACAAACCCTAGTAGCCGTACAGCACTATTGGGAGCACCTTTGGCGCATCTTTTGGAGAGCTTTCAGAGCAAGGAAAAGGAGAACAAGCTGCTGGCCATCCACTGCAACTTCATCATCTTCTAGTTTTCTTCTTATGAACCTCTTTTCTATATTATTTTTCATTAAAGACGTGAGTAGCTAAATTTTTTAGGGCTAAGATGTAATTGAAACCCTAGCCTAGTTCTATGTAGTCTCTTTTGGCGTCTTTTAATTCAGATTTCAGTTTTGTTGGTTGAGATTCTAAACCATGTTATTAACTGATGAGTTGTGTATATGCCATGCCAACCATGTGATGTTCAATTAATTTTAAGAGTAGCTAACTTAGTTTTGATTGATCTTGATGTTATGCATCTTTTGTTTAGAACCATGAATAATCTAAGTATATGCCATGCTTAGACTCATGCATTTATCTTTCCCATTGTTTTTATGCATTATGTTTGTTTTGACTAGGACATATGCCATGCTTAGTTTTTGCATCATAATGTGCAATTCATGTAGTATACATGAATTAGGTTTAGGGGAATAATAATCTAGACGCATATGCCATGGTCTAGGTTGATAGATGTCACTAATAAAATCTGATTTTTTATTAAAAGATAATAAGGGACATGCATAGGATTGGTTAGGGGAGTAGATGAAACCCTAGTTCATTCATTCATTATTACTGTTTTTCAATTCTCATACTAGTCGTGATTTAGGTTCCAATTAGCTTTTGATACTTTAAATTACTGTTTTAAAAAGTTTAATTCCACTTTTCATCATTCAATTATTCCATTTAATATTCTGATTTTTAGTTAGTTTTGACATTGTTTTATCACAAGTCTTCGTGGGATCGACCTCATACTTACAATTCACTACACTACATGGTGATCTTGTGCGCTTGCGAGTTTTTAATTGTGTGCATACTAGTAACTTATTTCAAGGTTGTTTGGTGCATACCAATTATTTTTATTCTGACGCCTCGACTCTAAATGGTTCCAGGCCAATTAGTTTAAGTATTGTGCAACATAAAAATATTGGCTGAAATCCTTGTTGATAGGCTGAGATCTATTCTGTTTAAAATAATCTCATGTGACTAGGGAGCTTTTGCCCGAGGTAAAAGAGCAAATGATCATATAATCGTTGCCAAAGAGATGGTCCACATCATGGCCCAAAAATGGAGGGAAAAGAAGATATGTGCGGGTAAGCTTCATATTCTATAGGGCCTACAATAACTATGTAGTTGCAATTTCTTGAAGCTTGTCTGCGCAAATTAGGCTTTGACAGCATTGCGGTGGATAGAATTATGAAATGTGTTAGATCAATCAATCACATGATTAAAGTGGCTCCTTTATTGACACCATAATTCCAAACATAGGTTTAAAGTGAGGTGACCCACCCTCACCTTACCTCTACTCGATATGTAGGGAAGCTCTTAAACCAATAGAGTGAGAAGGATATTGCATCCTAAGATTGCTCTACAAGGAGATAAAATTGGATTGCTCCAATACGTTGATGATCTCCTAATCTTTATTTCTTTTTCTTTTTTTTTGTTAAAGCCTCATGCGAATAAGATTAACAAAATATTAAGTGCTTTTGAAGACAAACAATAACTAGACTCATTATTTGGGGAATAGCTTAGCCTTAAACTACAGACATAATGAGGATGTTAAAAAGACCATTAACCATTGTTGGCCAAGGACTCTTTGCCTCATGAAGTGGAGAGGTATTGTGTTCAACACCTACCTCCATTGGCCACCTCCTACAGTTCTACCCAGTGCATGCGGATAGGAGAGTTTGCATGTGCTCCTAGGGATTAGTTCTCAGTTGTCTAGAATCGAGTGTCCATCGGGCTCAGGGCCAAAGGCTCCTGGGCTGGGTTGGGAGGGAGATACCCTAGGTTATAAAAAAAAATGTTAAAAAGATCATTAATCACATTGAATGAAGCCAAGGTCACCAGACACTAATCCTATTTAGTGCTAATTAATTTTTTTAGATTTTGATTAAGTAGGTTTCTGTGTTAGATTAGGAGTTTGATTAGCTTGGTTGTGATTAGACTGAATTTGAGCTTGGCAAGGGTAGTTTTGTAACCTAAGTCATTGTGAGGGGTATTTTAGTCATTTCAGAAGTATGTTAATACTGGGCTCTTTGGTAGAGGGAATTATTTGGTGTAACTTTTGTTGAGGAAGCATATCCTTTCAATGGCCAAAAATGAGCCAGAAATCCTTCTCACTTCTATTTTCTTTTCAACCTACTTTATGAGATAATGGCAAACTTGTAATTCCAAAAAGGTCCCATATATAAAAAAGGGCCTTGTCCCTCCGTTTTCTCCTCTTCTACTTCCTCTCATTTCTTCTCTTCCAAGCCAATAATGACCCAGCTGGCGTGACCCTTTCAAGCTCCTCCATCTCTTCATCAAACGAGAATCTCACTCCATGGAATAGCTTTATCTTCTCCGCACGATCCTCTTCATTCTCTTTTTTCTTCCATTTCCCACTTAGCAACCCCTATTTCAAGCATTTTCATGCTCATTAGACCACCTAGGGGTAAGATCTCACTCCCATCTCTTAGATGCTTGCTTATGCCTTCATTTTATCTGTGGATCCCAGCATGTAGAGCATGATCCCAGCTTTTTCTTAGTTTTCCATTTTTATAGAATTCTAAGTTAGAATTGGAGAAATTTTAAGTTAGATCTAAGTGTTTTGATGTGGTTAAATTGTATAGAATATCTTTGATGTTTAGATGGAATTGGAAGGTCAATTCAACTGGTTTGGATCAAGATCTGCACAAGTTGTAGTTTCTGCGAAGCTATGGTTAGTTGTAGGTTCCTAAAGAAGTTAACAATGAATGTGCTTCGACAAGATTTTTCAGAAGTGTGGAAATGGGCATTTTGTTTTACGGCAACCTCATGACTAGCCGTAGGGCTACCCATGGTGAGTCGTAAAGCTAGCCCTAGTAGACTCACAGCTAACCATAATAGTGCTTTGACTAACCGTAAGTATGTGTTTCCCAAAGTGCAGAATTTGTATCTTTTGACCCTTATATTTGGTTTGGAACGCTTCTACCTGTCTTATGGCTTTATTTGGAGCACTTATGATATGTAAATGATTGAGCTTAGCATTTACTCATCGGCTGTACAATGTAGGGCACCAAGATTCGGCTAATGGTGAATGTGTGACCTTTGGATGTTTTTGACCTGCAGGGCACCAAGAGTTGATTATCTGACGTCTGAAATCCTCATTTGACCATTATGTTGAATAACCCAGCACTCATACCTGAAAGACAACCATTGACCTAGGTTTGGCTACCTTTGTCCGTTCTTTGATTGAATTATGAAGTGATGGCCTATATTGTCTTGTATATCATTGATCATGTTTGTATCTTTGACACCTTTAATTAAGATGATGATAATGGACCTAGGTCTTACCTAGAGGATTTACTTTTCTGTGATGGAGGATATGGATGACCCATGTCTTGGGCTAGGTTGGCTATTCAATGGCTTATTTGGAAGGGACTACTTTTGGTATTGGGTTTGAAGTTTGATGGACTTTGATTTGGATGGATTTGGATATTTTTGGAGTATCTTTGGATATTGGGAATAGTACTTTTATTTTGATGGGAGTCTTACTCACACAAGAGAAGCCTAGCCAGACACCATTCTTTTGTGATTTATTGAGTCAGGCACCACTCAGCTGATTAAGTCTAGCCACGGTCTTGGATCCCCAATTGTAAGGGCTATCTTTTACTTTGACATCTATAGATTGGGTCTCGAGGTGGACATATGCCACTAAGTACTACTTTGATATTTTGAGTACTAAATTTGCCCGGCTTTTCCGTGCAACTTTGTTTTGGCCGAGCTTGTCATCCTATACATCCCCGCCACAACTCTTTTGAGTACGGAAGGGTAGCGACATAATTTTCAATGGTACTAGCTTATGTGGATGACTCATCTTTTGTTAGGTTATTTGTATCTTTGTAGATTATCCTTTATATTGATTCTTATCTTAGTCTTTATGTATAAGTGCCTAGTTCTTCTACCTTTGTTAATCTACTAATCTTCTCTATTGTCTTATATTCTATTTGTTGCATGCATACTATCTTACTTATATATTGTGTCTTGTCAAATTTTCCTAACTTGATGTTCTCTTCTACCTTGGTGCTGTAAGTATTGGATCCCCTTCCTCAATCTCGAAGGGTTGAGGCATTCTATAAGACACAAAGTGCTACAGAGTATGATGGAGCGCCAGTGACGTAATTTGAGTCACCGAGGTTGCCTTAGGGAGTCATATGATCTCTTTGCGAGTTCATTTTAGATTCTATAGCTTTTGTTACACTATTGGTTTATTGTAATAAAACATGTTTTTATTTGAAAGTTGACCATACATAGATGGAGACTTGTTTTGCTATATTTGCTGTATGAACTGATACCTATTATGGAGTTTATATTCATAGCTTCCGCTCATTGATATTGTTGCTTCTGCTTAAATGCTGTTCATGAAATGTGAGAAAAAGTTTTGAATTATCCTCAACAGACTGCAATCCTGGTTGTATTTACTAGTCGCTGCCTCAAGATTTGGACTTCCGTGTCATTTTGGAAATCCGAGTTTGGGGGTGTGACACCTACCGCATTTTTTATAGAATGTCAACATTCTCAGTATTTTACAAGTGGCCTTTATATTTTATCAAGACAACCCATCTTGTGTTGATTGGTTGTTTTCTTCTACGAGAATCTCACCTCGATAAAAATGAATCTGTGAAGGCTCAATACGGTTTATTCGTTGGAGATAGTAATATAAGGTTAACTCTCACTATATCGTTCCTAATAACCCCAAGACTAATTCTCCCAAAACTATGTTGCCATTTGCTTTAAGAGAGGACCGTCATGAAGAACTTGTTTGGAGATAAGCTAGTTTAGTATAGTGATTTCAACATTGGTCCTCCATAATTAATTTACTAAGCATCCTTCTTGAAGAGGATAGAACCTAATTCTCCTTTCAATGCACTTGTTCAGCATAAATGTGTCCATGGCTTGATACCAATTGTAAGGCCTGTTCTTTGATTGTGTGATTAGATACTAAGTAATCATGATTAGTGGTTAAATTATTAAGTTTTGTGTGTTGGATTAGAGATTAGATGGTTTTGGGGAGTTTGGATGCAGTTTGCGACCTAGGAGGACCTTTTTGTAAACCTTGTAAAGTGTGGGGGTTATTTGAAATTTTAGAAGTTTTGTGGTCTTGGCCTTCTGGACAGGGGGGATCGTGTGGCGGGAATTTGATTCATCCTTTTGATGGATAGGGAATATCTTGTAAAGCCCATTTGCTTGAAGAACTAGAGCCAAGGACTTCTTTGTTAATACGAAAACTCACTTAAACTATATAAACTCATTTCATTGCATTTCAATTTTTTTTTTTTTTTTATAACAAAGCTCTCTTCTTTCTAGTTCTTTTTCTTCCTTTCATTCAAGAGACCAAGGGACTCCATCAATTCCAAGTTAGGGAAGATCAATCCAAGCTCCTTGACCCCTCTAGTTCTTTTGATAAGCAGTTCTCTTCCAAAATCCTTTTTCTTGCCTAATTGTAGGTTCTACTTGCTAGGATCTTTGCATACAAACCCTTTTAGCTACAATTCCCTTTGTTTGTTGTGTAGTAGCTCCTTTTTAGGATAGATTTGGGGAGTTCTTCGGAATAGCTAGAGATCTTTAAAGTACTTAAAGACCTTGGAGAGTTTCAAGCTAGATCTAGTTGAGGGCAAGTAAACATCTATAATTACATAACATGCATTATAGTTATCCTTTAATTGATGATGGATCTACTCTACAATACACTAATTCAAGTTCTTTTATGGTTTTGAGTTAATTACTTGCTAATTGGATCAATTAATGGCTAATATGTTAGAATCTCGTATTGCATATGATTGGAGATGTCAAACGGGCCATGCCGTTCCAGCACGGCTACTGCTCGGCCCGGCAACAGCACAAGCCGTGCCTGTTTCGTGCTGAGCCGTGTTGTGCCTTCGTGTCCCATCGTGCTTCTTGTTTCGGCCGAGCCACTGATGTATCTTTATTTTCGTTTCAGTTTTACACTTAAATTTAAAAATTAAAATAGACACATTGAGAATAGAATGACACATGTATTTATATGGTTCGGTCAAACTCGACCTACTCCACTAAGAAGAGAACCATTTGAATCTTTCCTACTTAAAGGTTTTTCAATAAGATTACCTTCAAAACCTTTACAATCTTTTTAGAGAAGAAAAATATTAAAAATAAAAAAAAAACTTTTATATTTACAAATTACAATGACGAAAAAGTAAAGAAATTAGACTTGTAGTCCGCTAATGTATTTGACTGGGTCATAATCTTCAATTTCTTTAACCTCTTGCTTTCTCTTGTCAACCAAATACCCGTCTCGTAGGCAAACACAACACTCCATCGTTTCTTCAGATAGATTTGTTCTTCTGTCATCCATCACACGTCCACCTACACTAAAAGCCTGTTCTGATGCTACAGAAGACATTGGAATAGTTAGTAGATCACGAGTCATGACGGCTAACACCGGAAACATATTTTCGTGTTGTTTCCAACAGGCTAAAACGTCAAAACTAGATGCATTCTGCATATGTAATATACTAGAGTCAAGATACAAGAATAACTCTGGCACTGTATTACTTGAGCTGAAGGCTCTGCCCAGTCTGCTATAAAATAGATCCCACCCAAGTCCACCTGATTGTTGGACTTGTTGAGGGGCCATAGTAACACATGTTGTATCCATTTGTTCACAATAAGATTGATAAAGTGTTTCTAACTTTCTCCTAAAATCTGAAAAAATATGTAAGTCTTGGTGGTCCATATTATTATTTAATTCTTAAATAAAAAATTGTACACAAGTTAGTTTTAACCTAAGATCTAATGCAGCAGCTAAACAAAATGTCATTGGAGCAGCTTTCCAATATTTATTAAAATTTTCTTCCATTTTTTTAACATCTTTAAGTAAAAAAATGATCTCTAAATCTTTTAAATTATAAAGCAATTTCCAAAAGATAATTTAAAGCTCCTGTAGATGTGGGATAATACACCCCATAGAAAAATAATGTTGTAGTAGAAAAACACTTGTAATAAATCTCTTATGTAGGCACACAACTCCCAATGTTCCTCGGTCATCAAAAAATCTTGTGCGTTAAAAGCACAATATTCATTCAAAATTGCTTTTCTATCAATTGCATTATTTAACAAATCATACATAGAATTCCATCTATATTCAACATCTTTGGGAAATTTTATAGCTGATATATTATGCCTCGCGCATATTCCGGAATATAACTGCCTTCTTTGTGCGGAGCAGAAAATATATGTACTAGTTTTTCTAATTATTTTTATTGTAGTGTTAATATTCTGTAAAGCAACTCTTGCAATGAGATTTAAGCTGTGACATACAAATCTATTTTGGAAGATAGAACCCTCTATCAAAGATGCAAGTGGCATCTGCAATTTTATTAGTTCAATAGCCACTATATTATTTGTTGCATTATCTAAAGTTGCAGCTATAACTTTATTCTATTAGAGATTTTGTATATTGCAATTTGATGAATGCATTATTCATTTTATTCATCATTTGAATTATTTACGCATGCATTGTTTTTGAAATACTTGAAATCTTGATTTACACATGCATATTGTTTTTAAGACTTGTAAAAATAATGATTTATGCATGTTTTGGATTTAAATCTTGGATGCATTCATTTTTTAAAAGAAGTTTTTAAATCAAGCTAGCCTATGGTTTTAAAAGTTTCAAATCCTTTTAGGCTTTTTATGTTTCATGTTTTTAAAACACTTAGAATGATTTAAAACATGTTTTTAAGCTTGATTTAATGACCCAAAAATCCCCATAAGAAAAATCATTGAAATTGGCAAAAAATGGGGAAAATGGTCCAAGGGTCCCGGTCGACCCACAGTGTGGTCGGTCGACCGACCCCATGGTCGACCGAGAAAATATCCGTTGGCACTTATTCAAACGGTCGGATTTATGACCGTTGAAGGGTAGGTCGACCGAGTAGTCAAGGGGGTCGACCGCGGACTCGCAGAAATCCATTTTTTGGGTATAAATACTAGTTCATTCCTTGAAAATTTTGAGTAACTAAGAGGCCCTTCTTGAGGTTTTTTGAGGCCAAACAAAGGGGAATGAGCTAAGGAATACTAAGGGTCATTAAGGAAAGCTAAAGCTTGGAATCAAAAGTTAAATCATCTAAGTAAGCTTGCCTTTCCTAATCATATGTTTTCATGCTTTGCTTTAATTATTGGTAAATCTTTGCTAGCATGTTAAACTATGATTTGTTGTGTCCTTAACATGTTTATGTTTTGAATTGATTCATTGTCTTGGATATATCACCTTGATTCAAACCAAGTAGTACTTTATTTGGTATATCTAAGTAAATCATGTTTTGGAATCATCTTTGAAATTATACGTTACATGATTCCTATACTTGGTTGAATCTTTGGTTGTTGTTTTTCATCATAAGAAAATATCTTTCAAATCTATCTTATGTTTTGGATTCAACAACTTCACAAATCACATGAATTTTGTTTTAAAGTTTCACAACTTGTTTAGCTTTGAGTGGTATATCCTTTCTCAAGTTGTATTTTTAATTACATGTGTTTTGATCATTTTATTTCAATCAAATCTATTTGTGTGTTTGACACTTTCAAATGCTTTAAGCATACATATATTGAGCTACATTGTTAATTTGATTGAAATCCATATGCATCACATGTTTTGTTCTTTGAATTTCACAACTTGTGTCACGTCCCCAAAATAAAAATTGGGGAAAAACGTGAAAAATTAAAACAAATTCAAATTCCTGTGTTTAATACAACACAAGCTTCCAAAAGTGGACCCACATAACATCACAAACCATGGTGAGTCCAAATAAAATTTCATTAAATGCAACGGAAGCTTCATTCAATTGGTATTCAATGACCATAAATAAGATCCAACACGAAAATCAAATAAACATTAATAGTTAAAGTTACAGAATGAATAAAACAATTACGAAGGAAAGGTTTATCATTAAAGAAAGTTCATCTAGAGGATTGCTAAGATGACGTCACTCTCATGCAGGCTCAGACGGCTCCAAAACCGTCTCCGGCATTCCACTCGGGTTCGTCAGTTGGCTCAAACGCTTGAAACGTTTGATCCTCCTCCGTCTGCTCGGTAGGGTAGGGATTGGTACCTATGCACCAATAAACAAAGTAAATAGCAAGTACGAACACAAGATCAATGTGAGTAATGACATGTAATAATCATAAGAGAATAACAATATGACAATGATGAAAAGAACGTATAACCTAAATCCAATCTACACAATAGAACAATACAATAATCACACAGAAACAGTGCAACTGCTTTGGGTGGTCAACCCTAACTATCTAAATCACATCGGCGGTCATAAACCGATCGATAATCCGGAGTACCGGTCAAACAATCAATGCGGATATTACAGTGTCCGTTCACATCGGTGATCAGCCGTCCAATTACAGCTACAGTCGTTCAATTATGACCCAATCGATGTACATATATATACATATCATAATAGAATAAACCTAGTGATCTGTAATGCTCTGACATAGAAACCTAAGTCAAAGTGAAGGGCTGGCTGCACAACAATCCACAATCAATATCGATATCATTCAAATAAACTTCTATAATTTCTCAATCGATTGCCAAGCCACATCACGGTCCATATCCAATCAATATAGGGTATGCAGCTAATAGACCAACATCAATATCAATCATGTATGCAAACCCGAAGGTCAAAGAATAACAACAACCAAATCCTAAAGTCAAACATAAGGTCTCGTACCCAACAACCACAAGAATCTCTAAATAGATAAAAGATTAACACATCCCTTCTCAATTAATGGTGCATAGACCCAATTAAGGGTTTTCCAATAAAGATGGGTTGAGCTCGAATCTATTAGGATCTCTTCGAGGTCATACCAGGCACTAAAACCCACGTTAGTAAGATACCGTTTGCCCGGACGATATTTACTCGGTCCAATGATCCGATTAATAACCAAAGATATCATTTAATATTAATTTACAAATAATAACTTTAATGTATAATTTTAGAAAACCTAAGAATTTTATTTATAATATTTTCCAAATTCAATTCTTTATAAAAATAGGCCCAATGGTCTAATTAGGTTTATAGCATAATTAGGCCCTAATCTCGAATCCCAGAATGCTAACATCTTTATGACAGAACTCAATGTTCTGTCATAGTCACATGGGTTCCCTCATCAAAAGGGTGCCCAGGTCAACAATCCTTTCACTTCTTTATCCCCATACATATGTGAGGTCATCAAGTCATCATAAGGTCACGAGGTCATCACCTTTATTTTATTCCTATATAAGTAAGGTCAAAGTCATCCTCTCCTCCACTCAATACAGAACACAGTTCTGCACTCAACATAGAACACAGTTCTATAATGGAGATTAACGTCGACACAATTGGGTACTCAAATAGTGGGCCCCACCGATCAACACCCTTGATGGAGCTGACCTCCAAGGTCGCCTAGGGCCCCACAACAGGATCTATGGTCCAAATTAAACATCAGTGGGGTCCACTTGTGTCCCATAATCCAAAACACGGGTACCGTTTCTCACTGTTCCGAGTCCGGGAGCCTGTTGCAAGATCTGGTCCTCCATGGGGTTTCAATGGGTAATTTATAAACCTTAATACACAAATCTACAGAATCATAGAAGTTGAAAAAGGGGGTTTGAAACCCAAATAATGGTTGGTAATGGCTGAAAGCAAACCGATGGAATATCTTCAAATCTCCGATCTCTCTCATAAAATCAATTAACATCATGCAAAAAGGGCATCAAAGGGTTTCTATATGCATCCACACACGAATCAATGAGAAACACAAGCATTAAATTTACAAATTATGGTTAAGCACTTGCCTTTCACCGGGGTTTGAAGAAAAAGCAACAGATCCTAACCAATACCTAATCCGAGATTACCGGGGCGCTCGATCACAATCCTATCGCCAATCTGACATAAGAGATGGGAAAGAAATGCCCAGATGAGAAGATCTATGGTATTCGTACCCAAAACCAAACATTGGAAAGAATAAGAAGATAACCTAAGAGTACAGATTTACTCCTAATGGTTTGAGGAGAAGGTTACCTATGATAAGAAAGTTGAACCAGGAATGATGGTATCCTCTGATCTTGATTCTGATGGTTGGATCCTAAAGTTGCAGAGGCTTGGGAAGTTGAAAGAGGAAGAAGACGAGGAAGAAGAACCGGGAGGAGTTGCAGAGATAAATGGGAAGAGATAAGGACGTGCGTTTAAAATAGGGATTAGGTTAATGGGCTTAACTTATTGGGTCGGGTCAAACTGAGGGTCAGGTCATCTACCCATCAACCCAACTCACCAATCCACACATCTAATCTAACGCGTGCCCCACTTAATCCTAACCACTTAAATAACTAAAACACATTCAATTAAAATAATACTAATATTCTAATTAAAATATAATAAAATATTAAAAAAAATAAAAGTGGGACCGAGATCTTACAACTTGTTTGGAATAAATAGGTATTTCTTTTACAAGTTGTTTTTAACATGTGATTTGCATTCTTTCCTCAATCATAAATGTTTTGAGCTAAAACTTTTAAAAGCCTTTGGCATACATTTATTAGCTTCTATTTTCAAATTGATTGAGGACATCATGCATACACTTTGAGCATACATCTTTGTATTCATATAGTGTTTGTATGAATTAGATTTTCACTTTTATATCCGCCTATTTAAGAGGTAATGTATTGAGCCAAAATTGTAATCTCCATCAAGTGTATTATAGACACTACTTAGAGAGATAACCAACCTTTTGGTTGTAGAGGTTATTGCATAGCCTTGAAAAGCATAATGTAGAGGTTATTGCTTAGCCTTGAAAAACATATATAAAGGTTATTGCTTAGCCTATTGAAAAACATTCATAGTGGAAATTCGGTGGGGTTTGTGAACACAAGCCGGTAGTGGATGTAGGCATTGAGGCTGAACCACTATAAATGATTGTGTGATGGTGCATGCTATGTGGTGATTGTGTTTGTTTA
The DNA here is from genome assembly GCA_012931725.1 of Litsea cubeba. Classification (NCBI taxonomy): domain Eukaryota; kingdom Viridiplantae; phylum Streptophyta; class Magnoliopsida; order Laurales; family Lauraceae; genus Litsea; species Litsea cubeba. The sequence goes on along the minus strand of CM022955.1, from coordinate 33,597,055 downwards.
AGCTTCAGCATTCTGGTTGTCAATCATCATTTGTGACTAGTTAATTTAAATAAGTTAAAATTTGTCTTAATTGGTCACTAATTTGTAGCTCACCCTATTCACCCCCCTCTAGGGTAAGGATCATGGACTTACAAATGGTATCAGAGCAAGGTTACTCCATTTAGGGCTTAAACACCCGGAGTTGATCCTTATTAGCTAAAATTTAGATTTGAACCCGAGTGTTGTGTTTTATTGCATATCATTAGAATGATTTCCACTATGATTGAAAATGAAAATTTCTTTCCTATCTCTCTATTTCCCCCAAGAATCAATCTCACCACTCTAAAACTTTTTCGAGTTAAAACTCCAAGAGTTGGTGGGCCTTCAAAATGAACCCTCAAGGACAACCTTTTCAAGACCTTTGGTGAATCTTCAAAGGTAGAAAATTGGACTAACCTTAAGGCCTTGAACCTCACTAGACCAACCTAATCTTTATAGTTAAATATTATTGTTGGTCATGTTACATTTGCATTTTGTTTCTATATAGTCACATCTCTTAAAATGCAGTGTTTCTTCGTGATCATTTGATTTTGTCATAATGAATTTTTAGTTATATCTCATGGTTTTCAAAATCCTTTGATTGTAATATCCTCTTATAGATTTGCATTTTGTTCCCTTATAGTTATATCTCTTGTAATGCATTTCTATTTGATGATCAATTGATTGTGGTTACAAAAGCTTTCATAGCTAGTTTTTTCATGATCGATTGTTGTTAGAAAATCATTTGATAATTGTCTTAATTAGATCTTTTTGGTAAATCAAATAATTTGAAGTACTAAGTTTTCCATTGATTTTTAAAGTTATACTTTCCAATGGAAAATTATTGTTTTACAATATCAACTTGTATGTGTTCCAAGTAGTTACAACTTTTGAAATACAAGTTGAAAAATTGTTTTGGTGATATTGGGGATTGAAATATGTAAAAATGATTTTCATCTTGCACTTGTTTATTTAAGTTTCTTTTAAATGAAAATCAATTTTCTTGGGGTATTGAGTAAATGACTACATGTGGTAAGAGCTCATTTAATTGATAAGAACTTTTATAGTTACATATTGTGATCGATTAAATTGAGTAAAGCTTGTTGAATTTAATTAATGTCGTTTTTTATTATTTGCCCCTATGTTCCCCATATCTTGTTTTCCATGAACTTACAAGTTATATATTTTGGTATGAAAAATGTGTAATCAATTTGTATGAGCATTTGTATTTATATATCCTCAATTACAAATTGAGATTTGATATTAGTTCACTTCATATTTTTCAAAGTCACTTGATCATAATTTTATAAATGGCTCATTATTGGATTTTGAATGTTGGAGTGAATTAAAAGATCTTTGGAAGCTTTATTAGTTATATTTATTGAAGCATTTTCCTTGAATTTATCTCCTTATGCTTATCATTATAACATTTAGAAGGAAATACATGTTACAAGCAATTTACGTGTTTGCTCAACAAAGTTACATTCTTTCAAATGCAAATTGATCTTGATGTTATGTCTTACATTGTTTGGATGGGAATGGTGTCATTGATTTGCATGTTTTTGCCTAACTTTGTATATCCTTTCTTTAATGGAAATTGATGTTGTTTATGCTCTTTATAATAAAATCTTTTGTTTAATGATCATTTGAGCTTCATAAGTACATATGTGATTTTGAGTACTAAGCTCATTTGGTATGATTCTCATATCCATTTTCCATTGCATTGTTAATACATTTGTTAAGTGTGGGTATTTCACATGATAGATTGATGGATCATTTCAGATGAATTGAAATTAAACCATTGTTCTTCATAGGTATACCCATATATGAGATCCATTTTCATCTATATGCAATTCATGATATCCTTCTAACTTCATATTATAAGACCCCGACCCCCAATTTTTGGGTTTAGTGTTATTTTAATTGCGGTTTAACTTTTTGAGTAAGATTAGTAGTGTGTTTGACTTGGTTTTTGAATTTGATAGATTTTTCTTTACTTTGGAGATTTTAAGGATCGTTGACTTTGGTTTGACCCGGCCATTGTGAAATGTATTTTTGTGATAAATTATTCTTGATTTCTAAAAACTCTAATTTTTATTACTTTTGACTTATTTTATCGATCTTAACAACTTTCAAGTTTTATCCGTTTGGATTTGAGACTCAGAAATTGCGTTTTTCGAGAAAAAGGGTAAAAATGACATTTACACTAAATCTGTACCTGAAATTCAAAAATTTCAGAAATTGGGGAAAATATACTTTTTGGAAATTTCAACGATCGATTTTGTCTTCTTCGTCGATCTCGTCCGGGGCCCACAAGACCATGTTTTAACGATTTTAAGTTTCAGCTGAATGGGCCCCCATTTTCAAACTACTTAAGTTGTCTTCTCCATCTTCCATTTTCATTTCTTTTTCCTGCAACTTCTTGACCTAGGGCTGGGAGGAGAAAACCCTCTTTTTCCTTAAGCTTGTTTCTCTTGGATCTAAGGCTAGGAAGCTCCAATCTCAAATCCGATTTCACCATTCTCTTCCTCTCATCTCAAGCTTCAGCTGGGCATATTTTTGGATAAATCCCTGCAATTTTTCTTCATTTCCCTGTTGGTTCTTTCTTGTTCAGCTAGCTACAGGTAGGAGCTTGAAACCACCTCTTTAATGGAGTCTTTTTAACTCCTTAGGAAGCCCTTTCCCTAACTTTCAAACCCATTTTCGAAATGGGGGTTTTTGGTGACCAAAATAGTGATTTTGTGTGCTCTTTTTGGGGCTTTTTGTGTAGATTTCGTGGCTCTTCTCTTGGGTTGGAATTGTGAGAGTTTTGACTACCTTTTGGCCAAGGCAAATAATCATTTTTGGTTTTTATGATGCATTGTGATTTTTGGGCATCTTGCTTTAGGAAACTATTGCCATTGTTACCAAGTTCTTCATTTCATGTTTGTTAAACCTCTCTTAGCATGTTTAATCATTTTCAAGCACGATTACTAATTATTTTCCTAATCTTGAGATCTTGTTTTGAATGGAAGCATGTATCTTGTTTAATGCTTTACAAGTTGTTCAATAACATGATTTAATAATAAATGATTTCGATGTTGGAAGGTTTAAATTGCGTCATGGATGATTTAAAATGTTTGAATTACCCCTTGGAAAGCATGAAGGCTTGGGGAGTGCAGGTGGTTCATAAATGAGAAGGAAGGAGGGAAGAAAAATGTAAAAATCTGAACCGAAATGCACTGTCCGTGCATTGTCGGTCAGGTGTCGGTTGACCGACGGTCGACCGACAGCCAACCGACACCTGTCGGTTCCATTTCCCGAGAGCAACATTTTGACAGAAAAATCCGTCGGTCAACTAGCGGTTAATCAACAAATCTGTCGGTCCGTTTTCCAAAGAGTATCATTTTTTGCCCAGGACTGTCGCGTCAGCTGACCGAGGCTTGCAAAAAGGCGCTGTTTTTTTATGGATTTCTTTAGAAATAAAAACTAGATTAAGCATTAAACTTTCACTTGACATTGTGCACTTATTGTTTTTTATGTGAAATGTACTTTAACTTCGGAGGCACCAAACCTTATAAAATTCCGACATTTGGTTTCCAACTCCACGAAGGTCAATGAATGTTCTTAGCCTAAGCTTGATAGACTTCGTGTTTGAACTTTTGTTTTGATGCTACGTCCATCATCGTGTACTCTTTGGAATTTCAAGAATAAGCTTGTTTAAAGATGAGTTTCAAGAATCAAACAGGAATCGCTTCTTAAGTTTTGTTAAGCATATATTTTATACTATTTTACTAGTCTTGCCGTATCTCGTTTGATAAGTGATTTTCCACTTATTTTGACGTGTTTTAAATATATATCATTGTGTATTGTTTTGAGTTTCTAGTACAAGCTCGTTTAAAAAATTATTTAAAGAAAAATAGTCGTGCTCTCGCTTTCAAATTTCAAGTACAAGTTTGTCTGAAGTTTTATTTTTAAGAATAAACAAGGGGACTACTTTCGTGTTTTTGACATGTTACTAGTTCATGCTATCGTGTCTTGTCTTGCTTGCATCGTCCACCTTGTGCGTGGTCGATGAGGGAATTATAAGAACTCGATCCGGGCGGCACCCATAACCATGGGGCGAAGCGTGTCAACCACGGGTTTCAAACGGCAAGTCTCTACTAGCTTGACAAGTAGTTTTCCCCTTTTTTGTGTGATTTATCTCGCAAGTATATTTTGTCTCGTGCATTCATGAACTTAAGTAAATACCACTGAGCTTGGACCGCCCCTTTAGTCTGATCCACTGTCCGGGGGTCCTTAAATTTGTGGACTGTTTACAGACTAGTCGTGTATTTTATACACATCGTGCGTGTTCCGGTTCCGCGGCCGGTTTCCCCGTCTACCTCGTGTAGCGTGGGTTCGTGTTCTTACGTGTCGTGCTTGTCGTGCGTGCTTGCTCTAATCATCATGAATGATGGAGAAATGATGAGCTCTTTGTGGATAACTATTCATGATATTATATGTATTCATGTTAGTTTTGATTCGTATATCATTCGTGGAATCTTGTTTTCTTGATAAATATCTTGTTCATGCACTGTTTGAAACCTTGTAAATATGTTTCAAGTTCAGTAAAATGTTTTAAGCATTGTTTCTTTTAAGCTTTGATTTTTGTTTATGCTCTTGCCTAAATTGATCACCTGCCAGACCGTCGTGTCTGATATTCTACACTTTGGTGCTCTAGGTAGCAGGTCATCGTCTTGAGCTAGTTCGTGTGCAGTTGGCTTTTGAGTCACGAGTTTTGTAGGCTTGTTGTGTCAGCGATGTCATGTAGACGTCTTGCTTGACTCCGGAGTTACGTTACACACTTGGGTAGTATTTGTTTAGCTTGTTATTCTGTACGACTTTTGTTAGCCTTTTTCTTGGGATTGTAATTAATGCACTTGTTAAATTTGTAACTTGAACATGTTTGGGTAATGATAAGCCTGTTACTGTCAGCTCTGTATATGTTATTATCTTGTCTTGTTCAAGTCTGAATTTGAATGTTGATACGATAGTTTTACGCTGAAAGGTTGAGTGCGACGCGGAATCCGATGGCCGCGGACTCCGGGTCGCAATGCCTTGTAAGCTTCCGCGAAATGTTTTGATGTGTTTGAGAATTTTTCCTTCCTCACTCACGCGGATCTTGGGGAGAAATACAAATTTTTAATTAACCCCAAATTACGCTCCCCGAGATCGGATCACTGCAGGATCCCGGTTTTGGGGTGTGACACATACCTTATTGTGCTTCCATAGTTATATTCTTTATTGATGATATGGTATGAGTTTGATCTTGAGTATTGATTTATCCTCTCTAAGAAAATGTCAAATAGTTCCATGTATGGTTGTGCTCTTAAGTTGCATTATTAATACAATACTAGAACTCTTAAATCCATCCTTTGTACTTCATAAGCTTTGCTATAGATGGATGGTTATGATATCGATTTATGCATAATTTCATAGTAATATCGCTTGTGTATTTTTCAATATCATTATTTTGTTCATATGAGACTCATCAAAATCCATTCTTTGTATCTTATAGGAATATCTATTTTTGATGGATTTACTTCATGTTGAGTTCATATGGTTTTTTTTTTTTTAATTTTCAAATTGCATGTATCACCTAAACACATTTCATTTCATGCAATTTGAAATGTTCATCACTATGCTCACTAAGTTACTATATCTTTATAGTGATGATTTTCCATTTATGATGCTTGATGGGATTTTATGTTTGTCACTTCCATGCTTTTAATCATGTTGACATATTCAATTGGTTTCAATTTGTATCAATTTCGATTGTTGTCATATCCAAATCCAATTGATGTCATATCTTGAGAATGTGATAGAACTTGTGTACATTGGATTGAACTTGATAGTAATATATTTAGTTCCATGCCACATTCCATTAGCATCATAACTTTCATGTTTGCCACCTCTCATGCTCATATAGGTAAATCTCATGACCACCATATTTATGTGTTCATAATCTTGGTTGGTTGAGGTAGCTTCATGATTGAATTTCATTTCATTCATCTTGCACATGATAAGTCATATTTTATGATAGGATGAAATGATTTCAAAATCTTCATAGCATATGATTTTCATAGTTATATTAATTGATGCTATGTTTAGTAAACCCCATCTCATCATGGATAGCTCTAATTTGGATTAATCCTAGTAGTTATATTCTTTTTAACTCCATTTTAGAGTGATTGAGATAATAGTCATATCCTTAAATCTCAATTGGTATTCTTGTTTCCTATTGATATCCATGATTGCTTTTCTCCATGACCTTGCTCATTATTTTGGTAATTTGATCATATTGAGCTCTATAGTTAAATGATTCTAATCCTTTCCTTGAAGTTTACCCTCAATTGGTAAAATCATCTTCTTCTTGAACCAAATAGTTAAATCCTTGTCAAAAGTTTGACAAAAGGAGAAAATGGATTGAGGGGGAGTATAAACCTTTATAGGAAGTATTAGTTTTGATCAAATTCACCATTGAATTGGCTCTATACCCTTATAGACTACTACCATACATGATACCTGTTATATATTTCATTTTCGATTTCTTTTGTTAACAGGTGCTACTAAAAGGTATTTTCCTTATTTCATGTGTGTAGGTACCTTTGCAATTTAATGTCAAAGGGGGAGAATATTCTAAATGATAAAAGGGGAGAATATAGCCAATTTATCTAATGGGAGATTTTGTATTATCTTCCAAAAGGGGAGAAGATGTATATCTTGCCAAAGGGAGAGAGTGCATGGTCAAAGGGGGAGAGATGATAGAAGAAGGAAGAAAGCTTGGGAGCTAAAGAAGATGCTTGGCCAAAGAGAGAAAGATGAAATAAAAGCTTGAAGAATGATCAAGCTCCAAGCATCAAGAAGATTGAAGAAAAAGAGCTAGAGCCCAAGCTAAGTGAAGAAGCATCCAAAGAAGATTTCAAGCCTTGTCCAACCAAGGAGGAGCTGAAGACTAAGTGTGATGATTTGGTGTTGAGTAAGGTTTGCCATCAAATTGCAAAGGGGGAGATTGTTAGGGATTTTGTGTATTGCAATTTGATGGATACATTATTCATTTTATTCATCATTTGAATTATTCACACATGCATGATTTTTGAAATACTTGAAATCTTGATTTACACATGCATTGTTTTTAAGACTTGTGAAAATAATGATTTATGAATGTTTTGGATTTAAATCTTGGATGCATTCATTTTTTAAACGAAGTTTTTAATCAAGCTAGCCTATGGTTTTAAAAGTTTCAAATCTTTTTAGGCTTTTTATGTTTCATGTTTTTAAAACACTTAGAATGATTTAAAACATATTTTTAAGCTTGATTTAATGACCCAAAAATCCCCATAAGAAAAATATTTGAAATTGGCAAAAAAGTGGGGAAAATGGTCCAAGGGACCGGGTGACCCACAGTGTGGTCTGTCGACCGACCCATGGGCTCGGTTGACCGACCACACAGGGGGTCGATCGAGAAAATGTCTGTTAGCACCTTTTCAAACGGTCGGATTTATGACCGTTGAGGGTCGGTCGACCAAGCAGTCAAGGGGGTCGACCGCGGACTCACAGAAACCCATTTTTTAGCTATAAATACTAATTAATTCATTGAAAATTTTAAGGAACTAAGAGGCCCTTCTTGAGGTGTTTTGAGGCCAAACAAAGGGGAATTAGCTAAGGAATACTAAGGGTCATTAAGGAAAGCTAAAGCTTGGAATCAAAAGCTAAATCATCTAAGTAAGCTTGCCTTTCCAAATCATATGTTTTCATGCTTTGCTTTAATTATTGGTAAATCTTTGCTAGCATGTTAAACTATGATTTGTTGTGTCCTTAACAAGTTTATGTTTTGAATTGATTCATTATTTTGGATACATCACCTTGATTCAAACCAAGTAGTACTTAAATTGGTATATCTAAGTAAATCATGTTTTGGAATCATCTTTGAATTTATATGTTACATGATTCCTATACTTGGTTGAATCTTTGGTTGTTGTTTTTCATCATAAGAAAATCTTTTTCAAATCTATCTTATGTTTTGGATTCAACAACTTCACAAATCACATGTATTTTTTTTTTTAAATTTTCACAACTTGTTTAGCTTTGATTGGTATATCATTTCTTAAGTTGTATTTTTAATTACATGTGTTTTGACCCTTTTATTTCAATCAAATCTATTTGTGTGTTTTACACTTTCAAATGCTTTAAGCATACATATATTGAGCTACATTGTTAATTTGATTGAAATCCATATGCATCACATGCTTTGTTCTTTGAATTTCACAACTTGTTTGGAATAGATAGATATATCTTTTACAAGTTGTTTTTAACATGTGATTTGCATTTTTCCTCAATCATAAATGTTTTGAGCTAAAAGCTTTAAAAGCCTTTGGCATACATTTATGAGCTTCTATTTTCAAATTGACTGAGAACATCATGCATACACTTTGAGCATACATCTTTGCATTCATATAGTGTTTGTATGAATTAGATTTTCACTTTTATATCCGCCTATTTAAGAGGCAATGTATTGAGCCAAAATTATAATCTCCATCAAGTGTATTATAGACATTACGTAGAGAGATAACCAACCTTTTGGTTGTAGAGGTTATTGCTTAGCCTTGAAAAGCATAATGTAGAGGTTATTGCTTAGCCTTGGAAAGCATATGTAAAGGTTATTGCTTAGCCTATTGAAAGCATACATAGTGGAAATCCGGTGGGGTGTGTGAACACAAGCCGGTAGTGGATGTAGGCATTGAGGCTGAACCACTATAAATGATTGTGTGATGGTGCATGCTATGTGGTGATTGTGTTTGTTTAAGCTTCCGCATCTTGGTTGTCAATCATAATTTGTGACTAGTTAATTTAAATAAGTTAAAAGTTGTCTTAATTGGTCACTAATATATAGCTCACCCTATTCACCCCCCCCCCCCCCCTCGGGTAAGGATCATGAACTTACATATCCTTCATATTATATTCATCTAGTTTTTTCCAAAAAAAGGGCACTTATTCTATTGCCAGCGTGTGGCCATTTAAGTTTGGCAAAACTAATTACTTGTTTATTAATAACCCATTCTGAATCAATGTTATGGATAGTAATACAAAAATAACTATCATCTCCTCTAGATGACCTTATATCTATATTTATAGCTATTCTACCAGGAATATTTGCAAAGTAATTTTTAATATTTTCCTTCTCACTTAGACAAAGACTAATAACATCATTTCTAGGAGTATTTCTAGAAATCTTTCTAAATTGTCGTTGAAGATTATTTTGGATATATTCTTCAAAAAACTCATTTTTAGCAAAAATAAATGATAATTCGGCTACAATGATTGTCCATTATAAGAAAAAGCTCCAAAGTACTACCACCAGTAGTAGAAATTTGGGTATGTGTCCCTGACGCCCTTCTCCTTGAATCCCCACAATATGTTTGGGTTCACATTTTTTCCTATCCATTAATAAATAGCCGGTACCCCCAGCTGAATTGGTAAGATAAATCATACCACAATATTTACATTTAGCCTTTTCGACCTCCTTTCCATCTTCAATAACCTTAATAATTTCATAAGCTTGCCAATCAAGAGAAGTTCTAGTTCTCTTGGATGGTCTACGAGAACTAGTGGGTTACAGTGGGACTTCACCTACTTCTTCCTCTTCCAATTCAGCAACATCATCTTCTCCCCTAAATTAATGGAAGAAGATTGTGTGAAAATTCTTCTAGAAGATCGTCCAGCTATATTTAAAAAAAAAGAAATTTGAAAGAAAAAAAGTTATATAATAATAGTAATAGCCTTCCTTTTGTGATAATTAATATAAGAAAGGGGAGAAGATGAGAGTTGGTATAAATATAATATAAACTTATAAATATGGAATCTCTAATTTAAATGATATAAATACCTCCAAAATCTTGAAGGCCCCTTTAATCTTGTCTCTTGACGACTTGATCTTAGGCCCTCCAAAAGCTTCTTAGTAAGAGTGAGAGAGTTGAATGCTTTGACAGAGAGTTAGAGAGTGTAGAGAGAGTGAGATAGTTGTATAATTTTTGTAAGAAATGAGAATGAGAGGGGTGGTTATTTATAGATTTTGTAAAATTAAAAAAGACACAAAATACCCATTATATGACTGTCCGTTAGGGGGTAAAATGTTACCCTTTTTTTTTTTTCAAAATATAGCCGTTGGGTGGGCTTGTCAAGCCGTGCCAAACTGGGCTGGCCGTGCCAGGCACCTCAGCCTAACATATATAGCTCGTGCCGTGGGTTGTGCCTCACGGGCTGTGCCGACTCTTGTGCTAGGCCGTGTCGTACTGTGTCGCCCGACCCATTTAACATCTCTACATATGATGGATTGGACCTTGGGTACCCTTATAATGATGGAATTCTACAAGATCTAGTGTTTGGAATAAAAACCCCCCTTAAATTAGATGAATTTAGTTCAGCCTGTAGAACTGCAACTTACGACTAACCATGAAGTCCTTATAGCTACTCGCAAGACTTCAGGAGGCTCACCTTGACTCCTCTACAACTACATTGTTTAGATAGCCAAGAATCAATGATTTTATTCCTATGCTAACCATAACCCTCTTCTACGACTAACCATAGGACTAACCATGGCCACGCGTAGGTCACTTACGGTTGACCCGTAAGGTAACCCACGGCTAATGATAGATGTCCTAGGTCTTATTTTCTTGGGGGACCTCTAATCTAAGATTTCGGAGATAGTTTGGGACCCATTGACCATGACTCCTAATTTGCTTGAGGGGCCATAGTAGGTGGTGTTTTAGTTGACATTCACTTGCGGATTGCCCCGAGTTCGTTTAGGGCCTTTGATGTCATTAAACTTCAGAACACCGGCTATGTTACATTGTAAACATTAGGGACTCTAAGGCTACACAAGGTCGAACGACATTGTCTAAGTGCAATCTAAAACCTAAGTTGTTAGTTGTAATTCATCTTTGACTTGTGTTATCTTGTGAGGTATGTTCTATTGTATTTCATTACTTGCATGGCTTGCACATGCATTTTTATTTAATTATACTTGTTTAAACTTGATGTTGTGACATGATTGATTGTACTTGTACCTAGGACAAACCTAGTGATCCTTGTTATAATGGGCTTATTGTATCTCTTCATTTACTTGGTAGCCCATTTCACAACCCCAGACCGGATTACTGCTAACATGGTCGGTAATCTGAGGCCACGGCTGTGCATAGGGCAGCACCAGAAAAACTTTGCCCCACGCACAATTTCACACAAGTTTCCATGTGTGACGATGAATCAAATTCTCTTAAACACAAAGCTAAATATTTCAGCAAAAGCTTGTAGCAAATTATGCTTAAACAGACATATATAAAATGAAAAGATAAATATCAGAGTGCACAGAATCTAAGGTGGCGTTCCCATTAAAATTAAAGTTGCAAATATACAATAGATTAGATTTTAATTACACTTTCCAAAAATAAAAGCCAATACAATTGAAGTAAAACCAAAATACAAAAGAACTCCCCAAAATGTGATTGGCATCTCAAGTGCAAAAACTTACGTCTAAACCAAATCATTAGCTCACCATTCCCTCACGGCCTCTGGCTCTTCATCCGTCTCCTCAAATTCCTCAAGGGCAGGGGGTTCAGTACCTACAACACAAAGTGTGGTTAATCAGGCACAACGACTTAAAAGGTAATCAAAATAAATGACATAACATGTTTACATTCAAATATGAATAAAAACACGAGATTAACAGAATACCAAATATAGGTCTATAACTAGGCATACGGCCCATATGAATAAAACTATATGATGATGAGCATAGGACCAATGTAAGACGGATCTAACATAGTCGCATCCTAGCAAACCTGCAAAACCACTCAAAACTATTTTCTCTCAACTACATGGTCATAACCAATGAGAAAGCCAAGCAAGCAAGTAACCAAAATATATAATAATAGTATGCCACACTCCCCGAAGCGAGTTTACTACGTGGCCATCAAATCGGATTCCGTGATTAGTACCAACTGTCAGTAATTATTTAATCAATGGATATCTGAAATCTTAATGTGGGGAGATTAATAAACATTTAATAACAAGAAGCTCGAAATATTATTTTAAGAATGAGGATGGGAGTGCAATTATAATTCTCTAGTGGACTGAATTGTAATTTATGGAACTAGGATTCTAATTTGGGTCGAATTAGGGTTTCCTGATTCCATAAGAAGCTTATTCCTTATTTACTTCTTAGGGTCCCTATTGTAGCCTATATATATGCGCTATTGCTCTCTAGGTAAAACACACAAGAGAAATCTCATTTTTTAGAGCAGAGAGGATTCGCAGAAGAGGCATACTCCTTGGTGCGGATTCTAGCATAGAGGAATATAGTAGAAGATCTTGGGATTTTCTATTTGCTGTGTTACCGAGGTCAAATCAAAGAGATCTGTAGGAATCATCTTCGATCATCATTGTTTCCGCATTTAATCTATACGCGATATCTTGAGATTCTGGTGGCATCTTCTAACAATGGTATCAAAACCAATCTTGATAATGCGTATGGATTAAAGAACACATAGTAAGATTATATGATGCTGTAAAAAACGTGATTTGACTTTGGTGCAACTAACCCTTGTTTTGTAGCTATCTATCTAATCTCTATTTTGCAGCGATTAATCTGGCTATCATGGTCACCATGTGTGTATGTTATGTGAATGGATCCCATGAATTAAAAATCGTGGTTACTGTTTTACACATTTTATCTTTGAACATGGTGATGTTATTATATTGAGATAGCATGTGAACTTCATTTGTACCACCGCCACAGAACGATGGATTGGGTGCAAACCCAGTTTAAAGCATGTTCGGATTTGGTGTAGTCCAGCACATGTGTTGAAAGGGAACACAGATAAGTTGGAACCAAGAACGGAAGTTTGCATTTTCGTTGGATATCCAAGAGGAACAAAAGGTGGTTTGTTCTATAATCCTAAAGATCGAATAGTCATTGTTAGCACCAATGCTCGATTCTTAGAAGAGGACTATGTAATGGACCACAAACCCAAAAGCAGAATTGTTCTAGAGGAATTGAGAGAAGAAAGACCTACCCAAACTTTTCCATTAATAGTAGCACAGGAAGAGACACCTACACTTGCCGAGTCTCAAGCTGATGGTACTCCAGGTGAAAACAATAACATGCTAGGTGACGAGCCGGATCAGCATGTAAATGATGGTTCACCAGGAGTAGTTTTAGCACCACATGACCATATTAATACACAGACACAGGATGTGCCTCGTTGTAGTGGAAGGGTTATTTATCAAACCGAGAGGTATACGTTCTTGGGAAAGTCATTTGAAAGAGTCCCTGACGAGCAAGATACCGAACCCTGTAACTATAATGATGCACTCCAAGACAAAGATGCAGATCTATGGCAACAAACTATGAAAATAGAAATGGAGTCCATGTACTCTAACCGAGTTTGGGATCTTGTAGAACCACTAGAGGGGATAAAACCTATCGGTTGTAAGTGGGTCTATAAGAGAAAAAGAGGGGGTGGATGGAAAGGTTGAAACCATCAAAGCTAGGCTTGTTGCGAAAGGGTTTACTCAGAAAGAAGGAATAGATTATGAGGAAACTTTCTCGCCAGTAGCCATGATGAAATCCATTAGAATTCTTTTATCAATTGCGACTCATTTTGATTACGAAATTTGGCAAATGGATGTTAAGACAACTTTCCTTAATGGAAATCTTGACGAATGTATCTATATGGTACAACCAGATGGATTCGTAGCTGATGGTTGTGAGCACATGTTGTGCAAGCTTAAGAAGTCCATTTATGGACTTAAGCAAGCATCTAGATCTTGGAACATTCGTTTTGATCAAGCCATTACCTCTTATGGTTTTGAGCAGAACACTGATGAATCATGTGTGTATAAGAGGTGCAATGGCAGTGTAGTGACTTTCTTAATACTTTATGTAGATGACATCCTACGCATTGGAAACGATGTTGGGGTGTTGTCTTTGGTCAAAGTATGGTTAAGCAGTCAGTTCGATATGAAGGACTTAGGAGGCTAGTCACATTCTAGGGATTAAACTCTTGCGAGATCGGAAACAAAGAATGTTAGGCTTATCTCAAGCGGTTTATATTGATACGATTCTTGTCCGCTTTAGCATGCTAGATTCCAAGAAATGATTTCTTCCTTTCAGGCATGGAATCACTTTATCCAAGGATCAGTGTCCTAAGAGACCTGATGAGATAGAAAAAATGAAGGAAGTACCTTATGCTTCGGCGGTGGGAAGCCTCATGTATGCAATGCTATGTACTAGACCTGATATTTGTTTTGTCGCTGGCATGGTTAGCAGATACCAGTCTAATCCAGGGAGAGAACATTGGACTGTGGTAAAGCATATTCTTAAGTACCTTAAGAGGACTAAAAATTATATGCTTATTTACCAGGCCGAGAGTTTGATACCCACTGGGTACACTGACTCGGACTTCCAGTTAGATAATGATGCCAGAAAGTTGACCTCAGGATTTGTATTTTCCTTGGAAGGTGGAGCTATAAGTTGGAGGAGTGTTAAGCAATCTTGTATTGCTGACTCTACCATGGAAGCCGAATATGTGGCAGCTTCTAAAGCAGCCAAGGAGGCAATTTGGCTCAGAAACTTCTTGACGGATCTAGAAGTGGTGCTTTTGGTAAAATCACCTATAATTCTTTATTGTGATAATACCGGAGCGGTGGCTAATGCAAAGGAACCCAGGATGCATAAGAAGAGTAAGCACATCCAGCGTAAGTATCATCTCATACGAGAAATCATACAGAGGGGTGATATAATTGTGACCAGGATTGCATCGGCGGACAATCTGGTAGATCCTTTTACAAAGAGTTTACCAGCAAAGAGCTTGGATAGTCATGTGGAAGGCATGGGGTTGAAAAACATGTTAGCATGGTTTTCAGTCTAAGTGGTAGATTGTTGGAAATTTGTATTAAAAGAGAAGTGATATTGGCACTCCTTTTTTTTATGGAGGCGCTCCTTTCCTTTCACAAAATTTTGGAGTGCCTCCATCAAAAAAGGGGAAAAGGGAGTGCCAATATCAATTACCTATTAAAAACATACTTTTATGTATTTGTCTTTGACTGATTTATTTATTAGTATGTTTTATTATTTTATCTTTATGAGAATTATGTATGGGCAAATGGTTGTGTTGTTTAATGTTATGCATGTGTGTCTCTTATTCTATAAAGTAGACAAGTTAGTGTGTAGAGTTCAACTTATATACGGAAGACTTGTTTGTCGGTTCTTATAGAATAGAAGCAGTTGTTCACAATCTAGATGTATTTGGACAAACCACCGGTATGATTGTAGCATAATGTTTCAGCAGGCTTGTCTTGGCTGTGAGAAACAGAATAGTTTTAACTCATTGTGCTAGTACACTTTGTGTGTATTGAACAGGACCGCTTATGGGTTTATTGTCTGTATACTGACTATATAAGAAGATCAATATCCTAATGGTTATTATGAGTGCTTGTACTCTTAATCCCGACATAAATAATATACACATACATTTAGTGTTTCACATTTTGATTTACAAAGGAGTGAGATCTTTTATGGTTCAATAATCTCAGTAAATTGGATGACTACACTACGTGTATGGTGCATATTAGTTTATTGACGGAATCCACGTCCCGTGATAGGGATTGATGATATCCCCTTGATGAAGCTTATAAGTTTTGATAATGTCAAACCCTGCAGGTGGACTTTGTGTCCGAGATATCAAATAAGTTGAGCGTTAGGTTTTAAGGAATTATAAAGATATCGATTAAGTGGGAGATGTCAGTAATTATTTAATCGATGGATATCTAAAATCTTAACGTGTGGAGATTAATAAGCATTTAATAACAAGAAGCTCGAAATATTATTTTGAGAATAAGGATAGGAGTACAATTATAATTCTCTAGTGGACTGAATTGTAATTTATGAAACTAGGATTCTATTTGGGTCAAATTAGGGTTTCCTGATTCCATAAGAAGCCTATTCCTTATTTTCTTCTTAGGGTTCCTATTGTAGCCTATATATATGCGCTATTGCTAAAACACACAAGAGAAATCTCATTTTTGAGAGCAGAGAGAATTCGCAGAAGAGGCCCACTCCTTGGTGCGGATTCTAGCATAGAGGAATACAGTAGAAGATCTTGGGATTTTTTATTTGTTGTATTACCGAGGTCAAATCAGAGAGATCTCGCAGGTATGATCTTCGATCATCGTTATTTCTGCATTTAATCTGTACGTGATATCTTGAGATTCTGGCGGCATCTTCTAACACCAACAAGTATGTGTATCAAGCAAGAACAAATCTGCATATAGTGATAAGTACAAGTCAAAACCCCACTGACGGCCGGATCCTATCAAAATGGAATCGGAGTTGAGTGGTGCCGACTCAATGAGTTAAGACTAAGAAGGCTAACTGGGTTCTACCTCAAGAATCGTAGTTAAAATAGGGGACTACAAAAATGGACTAAAACAAGTCAAAGCACACTTGTCTCAATAAGTAGCCTTTGATATCATGTAAGATACCATATACCATAGGTGGAAGGCCCAAACAGGTATATATGAAGCCTTGCCAAAGGCATTACTTAGGCGATGTGGGATGTGAGGCTTGACTTAACCAACACTCCCCCTCACGTGCAGGCCCAACAAATCTCATGGAGGGGCTTGCCAAGTAGCTACACAAGAACAACGGGATCGAAACCCGCTATGATACCATCTTAAATTTCGTCTGCTAACCATTCATACCAAAACCTCGAGGCGTTAGTAGAGGCATCATAAATACTTTTCAATAAATAGACAAAGGACTGACTAAAAGTCGGGAAACTAGAAAAGTAACGAGTAAAACCAGTAAAAATGAAGAAAACCAAACTTAAACTGCCAAGAACTAAGCTAAACAAGACTGAGTACAAATGGGCAGCATTTCAGCATGAAATGGCTAGCCCTAGAATGGGTAAAAGGGATTTAGGCGAATCTGGGTAACGAGGAAGGTGGCATGAGGGGTGTAAGACCTCGGCCCTTTTTAATCATTATTAGTAGCTAATTAATTATGATTAGATGCCAATTAAGTCTTTTTTAAATTAATTAATTGGTTAGGTAGATTAGAGGGGTTTTGGATCTACCTAGATAGCTAAAAAGACCTTTTTGTAATCATGGTAGCTAAGTGAGGGGATGTTTGTAATTTCAGAAAAAGGATAATTTTGAGTTCGTTGAGTAGAGAATCCCCTCCCGACTAACTTTTGTGTTTTGATTAAGTGTTCCCTCACTTCGAGTGTAGAGTTGCGGTGTAGTAATAATCTCGGATAGTACGGGGTCGACTATAGGGAGCAAGTAGCACTTAGCTTGAGCCTGTCCTAATTAAAATTCTAAAAAATATGAATTTGAACCTATACAACCAACAATAATAAATATGAAACTAAAAATCAATTGCAGTCTTGCAAGCTTTGAAAAGAACCCTAATCTAAAACCCTATGTTAAATTGTCCTAAACTAAAAGCTGCAAAAGTCGCAACCAAAAGAAACGTCACCAAAGCAACCAACTGCTGAAATTATAAAATTTAAAAAGTTGATAAAATCAAATAAAATAAAATCTTCTAGGAATTGTGGATCCTCTTTTTTTTCCTAATAATTGGAGGTATGCATACAACGTGATCTCTTTACCGTGAATAGGTTGTCAATCTATTACGTAGAAAGAACTTGCCTGACTTGGTCCTCGTCTTCAACATACTTTAAAATTCAACGTTATTGGCTTTTGCGTGACGAGAAAAAGAGGCCTTGAACGAGGACTTGCTAGAAGGTGGTAGTGGTGCTGTGGTGGTGGAACAAACCCAAAGTGGTGGTCGGCCAAGTGGTTGGCCCTTTAGGTGAGCTACAATGGAAGAAAATCTTCAAATATTGCAAATTTGGATCTATACAAGAGGTGGGGCCCTTTTGGTGTGCAACATCTTCGAGTGGGATCCCTTGGATGTCCCATGTGTGGCTTGATTTCTTGCTCTTCTCTTTCTTTCCTTCTTCTTCTCCTTTTCTTCTCCCGTTCCTTGCTTAGCTTTATTGCTTCCAAAGTCTCTTGATTCCTTCCTTTTTTGGACTTAGATTCAAACTCACCAAAGAATATGGGAGGATCTTCTTGGATTGCAACAAATGAGTGGGACCCCATGGACATACAAGCATGGGAATTCAGGCCCATGGGAGTGTCGGTTCCAATTGGGGTTTTTCTTCCATCTTTTCTCTCTTTAAGTCCTTTGGCTTTTCTTCATGAATTTCCTTCAAGGCGGGCCCCAAGTTTTTGAGTTTTCCTCCACAAAGTTAAACAATAATCAAAAGAATAATTTTTCATGCATAAAAGAATAATCCAATACATGGGGTTTAATTCACCGTATGAATATACCATGTTGCTCAAAATCTCGTGAAGAATGAAGTGGTGCAAAGAAATCATGCATGTTATCTGTGAATTAAAAGCGATAGTCCGATAATCAAAAAGAATAATTTCATTAAAAAATTGCAATTTTTATAATTTTGACTGATTTTCAACAAAAAATCAACTTTTGACAACATGATGCCTGTTTTTATGAAATTCAATAAGATTAACCCTACATAAGTCCATAAATCTACATGAAATGATGCAAATGAAGTGCAACTTTATGGACTTATCACCAAGTCCATTTGAAGATTTTAACTTCCATTTCCTGCCCAATGACTAAAAACCACATTACCACTTAAACCATGGACCTGCTTGTAATTAATTTCAAAAACTTATTCTAATAAACCCAATTTCGCTTCATTTCCTCATTTTTCTCTCGTCTAATCAATCCTCAGCTGGAGCTCTCCTTCTTCACCTTCTTTACCTCCCTTGCAATCTCCCAAATAGCCAAGAAGAACCTTACGTGTGAGATTCTTCTAGCCAAAGTTCATCATATTCATTTTCTACATCTTGTACATGTTCTTCTCGTCCACATTTCATCTCTACGTGTTCTATTGGTAAGAAATTATCTCCAAAGTACTCGTGTTTGAAATCATCTAGAGAAGCTCGAATTCATTGCATGCAAGATCATCCAACTCCATTCTACCTCTTTTACTATATAGGGTATAAAAACTTATAGGTATCAATTGAAATTTAAGACCCTTAACACTATTTCTTGTGTAAGGATAATAGCATTAGACTTGCGATCTTAAATCAAGAGAGTGGGGACCGGCTCAAAGGTACAATCGCCACTAAAATAATTGTAAGACCGGAATAGGGTAATTTGATCTATGTACACAATTGGGATTGGTTCCTATACCCAAAAATATAAAGCCTAGCAAATTGTGTTCATACTATCTCATTAGCCCTATGGATGGGTAGGATTCATCCACGATTGATCCTAGTGCATGTTGTAGTCTCAACCCAAAGGAGGGACTACGATGATGAATTGAATCACTCACCAGATATGCTTCATTTATGCAACGAATCATTCTGGATTAGTGTTTAGCGTGATCTCAAAGCATTAAAGTAATTGAGCCTTTTTTCCGTTTATATTTCAGCATTGGCTCCCGCTTCCTTGAATGGACATCTCTCGAGCATACCAGTTTTTAATAGCTCAAATTTTACAAATTGGGAAGATCGACTTTTATTAACCTTGGATTGCTTAAACTTGGATACCACAATAATGGAACCCAAACCCTTTGATCTTACTGAAAATAGCTCTCAAGCTGAGAGAACATATTGTGAAAAATGGACCAAGGCCAATCGTCTAAGCCTCATGATGATCAAATGACCCATAGCTAAAAATATCCGTGGTTCTATCCCGGATAATGAAAATGCAAAGGCCTGTCTTGAATATATGGAGCAACAATTTCAAGCGTCTGATATGGCTTGGGCAACTACTTTGATTGCCAAATTACCCTCAATGAAATATGATGGATCCAGCAGTGTCAGGGAACGTATCGAGGAGATGAGGGATATAGCGGCCCAACTCAATTATCTAGAAATGACATTTTCTAAAAATTATATAGTCCAATTTATTTTGAACTCCTTGCCCACTCAATTTGGGCCTTTTAAAGTTTTCGTATAATACTCATAAGGAGAAATGGACTGCTAATGAGTTGGTCTTAATGCGTGTCCAAGAATAATGCAGATTTAGGCAGGAAGGGTAGTTACACAAAGTAAATTTCATCTTCAATACCCCTTTGAATAAGAAACAATATCCCAAGGGTAATAAAGGCAAGAAATATGCTTCGATTGATCAAGTCGGGAAGAAAGGTAGTGAACCAATGTGCTTCTTCTACCGTAAAAAGGGACATAAGAAAGATCGCTTGAAGAGACAGAAATGGTTTGAATATGGAGATACAAATAATTCTTTTGTTTGTTATGAAACAAGTCTTTTAGATGTTCCTTCAAATACTTGGTGAATTGATTCTAGTGTCACTGTTCTTGTGGCAAATTCCATGCAGGGCTTTTACTCAGGCCGGAGTCCAAGTAATGAACAAAGAAAAGTTTTGATGGGGAACAGGTTGGAGGTTGATGTGAAAGTTGTGGGGACTTACAGACTGATTCTTGATTCTAGTTGGACCTTAATACCACTTTTTATGTTCCTGCAATAAGTAAAAATTTAATTTCTTTATCTAGACTTGATTTGGAAGGTTATACCTTCTCTTTTGGACAAAGGTACTTTTAGTATTTACAAGAATCAAGTTTTAATTGGTGGTGGTGTTTTATGTGATGGTCTTTATAAATTGAATCTAGATCCATGTTTTGCTAGTTCCTTACTTACCTTGCATGAGAATAATGTTATGAATGTTAAGAGTTAAGAGAGGAATTTAGAATGAGAATTCCTCAGTTTTGTGGCATAAAAGGCTAGGACACATCTATCAAGAGAGACTAAAAAGATTAGTAAATAACGAGGTATTACGAGCCCTAGATTTTACTAATTTTGGTGTTTGTATAAACTGCATAAAAGGCAAGCATGCCAAATATATCAATAAACATAAGGCCACAAGACATTTAGAACCACTTGAATTAATCCACGCAGATATTTGTGGTTATTTTCCCATGTCATGTTATAGTGGTCAAAATACTTTATCACCTTTATTAATGATTTCCCTAGATATGGATATGTCTACTTGTTATATGAGAAATCATAGTCTTTGAAAGCCTTCGAAATTTATAAAGCTAAAGTTAAAAAATAGTTAGATAGAAAAATAAAGGTTGTGAGATCTGATATGGGTGGAAAGTATTATGAGAGGTATGATATCGGTTCAAAATCCTGGCCCATTTGCCAAATACCTAGAAAGTCATGGCCTTCATGTTGAATATATATTGCTTGACTCTCCAAATCAGAAGGGTATGGCTGAAAGACATCATAGAATGCTTATAAAAATGGTACGGAGTATGTTAAGTAATTCTAAATTACCTGACTCTAGGTGGGGAGATGCCCTAAATATAGCTGCATGTATCCTAAACCGTGTACCCACTAAGGTTGTTCCTAAAACTCCATACGAGTTATAAACATGTAAGAAGCCAAGTTTAGGACATCTGCATGTTTGGGGTTGTCCAGCGGAGGCTAGAATTTATAACCCACAAGAGAGGAAATTGGACCCTAGGACTATCAGTGGGTATTTTATTGGAAATCCTGAAAGGTCCAAAGGTTTTACATTTTGCTGTCCTACTCATACTACTAAAATTGTTGAAACCGGAAATGCCAGATTCATAGAAATTGATGACATTAGAGGGACCAATGCACAATGAAATTGGTGAAAAGGTCTATTTATAATCAATATTTGCCTTTGAGTAAGTCCCTTAGCTACAAGTCTGGCCTTAAATCACTCGATTTTGCCTTCTGAGTCTCACTTGGTCTTAAAGACCCATTTACATCCTTTAGAAGCGGACCCTTGAGGTAATTCGATGAGATCCAAGACTTTATTTATAGAGATGGATTTTAACTCTTCTTGCATGGTATCATCGCTTGTAACGGCTTGTGAAAATTTTACCAGATCTTCTTTAACACCTATATCAAAATCAGATTCTTGAAGATAAAAATATAGTCATCCGATATAGCGACCTCCTAGATCTTTGAGATCTTCTTAAAGCTTCTGGTCCTACTAAATCTTAATTCGAATGAGTAATATCTTCAATGATATCATTATGAGTGACATCATCTAGTGGTGCATCTGGTATGGTAGGTTGTATTTCCATCATATCATTCTGAACGAAGTCATTTGGAATACCAACTCTAACCATTTCAATCGGTACTTGAACAGGTGTCCGATGTTCATCAAATACCACATTTTGTGGTGCATTGCTCCCACTAGTGTCATCACTTTCTATGAAAGGTCCAAAGGTTTTATATAGCACTTGGTGCATTGCTCCCACTAATGTCATCATTCAATTAAAACTTCATTTTGAACCCACTTCTAAAGCCTGATCTAGCAGTGTAGGCTTTATGGCTAGCAATATATGTTTTACTTTGAGAACACCTTGAATTACACAGGGATGGCTTTTACAAAACAAAGTTTTCAAACTTTTTGTACTACGGCTAACCGTAGGTGTCCTCATGGTTAACCATAAGGGTAATTGTAAGGTCACCTGGGAGGCCATTTGAGTCCCATGGTTGCTAAGACAGACCATGCATTTCAGGCCAAATATTATATAGCTAACTGTGAGGCAACCATAGGTCACCCTGCGGCTAACCTTGCAGGAACTATAAAACCCCAGCCTGAGTGTTGATTCCTAGGTTGTAACACTACGGCTAATCGAAAGTGATTTATAGCTAAAAGTGGACAACATCATGGCTATTAGTCAGGTAATCGTAAAGAAACCTAGGAATCCTCAATCCCGAGTGTGGGTTTAGTTTTATTTGTTAAAAACATATGTAGTGTAGTATATTTTTTTTTTTGGGGGGGGGGGGGGGGAGGGTGGGGGGGGGGGGGGGGGGGGGGGGGGGGGCATATTAGTGCTTTGCTCCGATGGGCATATCTATAATCCTTGTGGTACCAAATTTGTTATCTGCCCATGCTCTCACCATGGTCACACGGTATGCAAACCAATGTTGGGAGAACATTGTACATGTGGATTTGCTAATTTATTAGGACACATTTGTTAGACACTGTCACATATGATTCTTTATGTTGCATGCTTATTCATGCAGGATTATGCCTAGTATATACTTCTTTGTCATCTTTGTAATCAAATGAAAACAAAGACAGATTATTATAAAGATGACAAAGAAGTATATACTAGGCATAATCGTGCATGAATAAGCATGTATAATATGCATAAACATGTTTATGCTCTGTCACTTATTTCTAACATGCTATGAGTTGTCTATGAATGTACGATGACTTACGAATTGCATGAGTTACATAAGCTTCTGAGAAAAGGTTTCAGTTGTGATGGAATTTGTATGATGCCTCACATGTGGAATCCTGTGGGAACTCCTCACTAGCATGGGAAAAACCACGCACATGAGTCAGGCAGAGTCAAATCTCCCAGCGAGTCGTACCTCAGGGCCAGTGCCCACCTACGGAGACCCGAGCCAAGGGCTTGACAACAGGATATGCATCACACCAAGTAAACCCTACCAAAGATCCCATTAGTCCAAAGGAGGCTTGGGCAAATTGATACACCCGAGATCCAAGGACCGACTCACAAAGGTCAAATAACTAAGCTAGGTTCGGGTAGGTCACAAGGTATGGCAAGTACACTAAACTCAATAAAGATATGCACACTCCGCGCATGTGAGTTAATGGTTATAAACCATGTAAAATTGATATTAATTGATATAGCATTCAAGGAAACCAATGCAAGTCAAAGGTTGCCATTTGTCATGACCCCAAGCCCGTGCCCTGCAACGGCCTGACCTCGGGGAGCACGAATTGGGAGTTAAGTAAGAATTTTATTTCTCCTAAGATCCACGTGTGTGAGGATCACAAATCCCAACACACTCTGAACATTTTACGGAAGCTTTTGTGGCATTGCGAATCGGAGTCCGTGGCCATCGGATTCCATGTCGCACTTAACCGCTAGCATATGAATCATATCAGACTGGAATAAACCATCACAATAAAAGTACAGAGCTGACAGTAATAGAATATTACATTGCCATATATGTTCAAGTTACAAATAACAATGTGTATTAATCACAACCCTGAGAAAAAGACTAATAAAAGCCATACAATAACAAGCTAAATAACACTACCCCACATGTGACGTAGCTCCGATGTCAATCTCAATGTCTACGCGACATAGCCGACACTACAGCCTGCAAAACTCATGGCTCCACAGCCAACACAAGTACTCAGCTCTGGGTGAAGAAATCTAGACCTGAGTACCAAAATATATAGTGGGTCAGACACAACGGTCTGGTAGGTGGGTGAAAGGATATAAACAATATATTGAAGAATAAAACATGTGATAAATCATGTTATTTGATCAAAGCTGCACATAATTAAAATGTGTGGGAAAATTATGGATATATGACAAAATCCTGTATTCATATAAAATGGTTGTAAAACATGAATATTTGACAAAACATGTATTACTTTAAAGCATGTATAAAATATGGATATTTAACAAATCGGGAATTCCTTATATTACAAACCCAGTCCATAGACGGACCTTGCAAATTGCCCTTCTACAGGGGAGCCACAATCGTAAGGACGGGAGGCAACCACATTAAGCTAAATCCTCTATCACTAACGTGATGAGAGCAAATCATGGAGGGACCGCGGTAACGAACCGGGTATCAGGACAGGACAGGATCCAACTTCAGCTGGTGGGAACGGGCGGGAGAACTTCCAAGTCGGTGGATCAAGCCGACAAGGTCGTCCAAGCTTAGTGGTGCCGAAATATATGTCATAAACAAGAAATCGGGACAAGCACATATATAAATGGGACGGGATGCCCATAGGCACAATAACACATTTGCATTAGGTCAAGCATAAACGGGCTAGCAAAATACTAAAAATGCAATTTCAGTATTTTTCGGGCATGACTAGTCATGAAGTATGAATTTCGGGAAGTACACATAAAAACTCGGGTAAAACTAGAACATAGATGAATTTCCATAAATTTCTGGACTAAACATTGAGGGTTCAAGATTAAATCAGTGTGGATAAGGTTTCCGTATGTTGGTTTTGATATTGGCTTGGTACTCCGTAAGATTGGAGACATTTCGAGCTCCCTATACACATTGACAATTCAAAAACCCTCAATGAATCTCCGTTATAGGGTTTGTTTTTTAATCGGGCTCCATACATCATCTTCTAAGTCTCACCATTGCATTTAGGCCCCAAACAGAGCTCTCCCAAGCATTTATACCTCAGTCCCATGTCTTTAAAACCGTCCAAGGTCCATAATACACATGGCACAAGCAGACCCAAAGTTCGCTTGAGCCATGGGCTCTCTGGAATGGGTTTGCTCGAACGGACTAGGCTCTGGCTTGGTTGGCTCGAGCGACCAAAAGGTTGGCTCGAGCCAACTAGGCTCTGTCTGGGGTTCGCTCGAGTGATCTGTCAAGCTCGCTCGAGCAAACTGTCACAGAAACCTATTTTTGATCTATTTCGGGTTTCTTTCTTCCTTCTCTTGCAACCCCTTTGAACCACCATTCTTTCACATAAAAGAGTGGCTTATAACCACCTCAAAACCACACTTCATCCTCCATTCAAAACTCTCACAAAATACATGAAATCATCACCATTTCATCCACATTCATGACAAAAGAAACCCATCATCCATGGAGTTAATATATATATATAAACATGAAACAAACTTTCTCAAAGTAGAATGCATACTTTCAAGAAACTAATTAGAGTGAAAGACTCATCAATATGCCTTTTCAAAAGCGATAGAAAATCATAGTGAAAAGCATAATTAGAAACAAGTATTAAATCACTAAGCACAAGTAATGAAAATCCATATTTTTCTAATAAAACTAACACTTAAAAACATCCATTCATCCACTTGCCTTGGCTTCCAATTAGCTAATCAAGCTCTCGAAAACACTCTCAAGCAACACCTACAAGCATTACCAAAACCCCCAAAAAAAAAAACACAAACCCATTAAGAAACCTACAAATTGCAAATCAAGAAAGACAAGGAATGAGTTCAAATAAGGCTAAGAAATAGAAACTAAGGGGATGCCATTGCTCAACAATAGAAGATGGGAAAGAGTCCTTACCTCTAGGGCCATCAATCACAAGAAAGAGCTTGAAATAGGGGCTGCCCAGCTGAGATTTGCACAACAATGGTGTCCATGGAAAGCTAGGAGGATGGAGAAGAAGAAGATGAGTTCCAACCTCCATTTTTGCAAGGTTTGGAGGTGGATTGTCACGCCCCCGTACCAAGAGCCCATTAATTAAGTCATTAATCTGGGGTTGTGGCATGGCGAGCCAGAAAACTCCGCCTGCACACGCAAGTTTCCCACAGGTTTTCCGCAGTAAGGATCCTCGAAGTTCGATCCATTACTATCTAGCAATCACATTCGCACTATATAAAACTCGCGGAAGCATTGTAGCAAACAATTGATTCCAAACATATAAATAAAATGGACATTTAGGACTAGTATGAAAATGAGAAACATATCATATATGGGCCCCAAATTTAATTTAAGTTCATACAATAAAAGTTGTTTAATTACAAATCCCAAAAGAAACAAGCCAACAATGGCTATAGACAAAAAACCAACAAAAAATTTAACCTCAAGGTGATCCGCAGCTCAAGTACGATTCGATGTTTAAACAACATCATCGGGTTACCACTCACGTTCAATCTGCGCTATAGCCTCCTCCTCAAGCTGTGCCTCAAAGGCCGAGGGGTCAAGATCTGGTACCAAACAATAAGAGGAGGGGGGGGGGGGGGGGGCAGACACAACGTTCTGGCAAGCAAATAAAACAGGTAATATAATGATAGGATTTTTCAAACATTATAAAAAGAATATAAATACATTCAAAATTATCCTAATCAATGATAGAAACAATATAAAGAACATTTATGAAACATTAAACAATTCGTAAAGTATAAAGATTCGAAGAAACAATGGCAATTTAGTGAAACAAAACCATTCAAATAAAACGATGATGTTCGAATAATACAACTGGCAAACCACATAGACTACATTCCCCTATTACCGAAGTAAAAGGAGCACTCACTCAGAAATGTACTGCAAAAGTACTCAATCAATACGTACTTCATTTACCGAAGAAATGAAAGTACTTGATCAATTCTAAACCATGCAAAATGGAAGAAAAGATCTCACCATCTCCATGGCTTGAAACACTCACTCATAAAAGAGTTCCAAACTGCAGTTGGTAATAAAACAATTAGTACTCCAACTCGGTTATCAATCCAACAAGGGTCCCAAGCTTAGTGGTGCCGGACAAAGACACAAATCGATACATTCAAAACCATTCAAAGCATTTTTATCGATAAAGCAACTACTCTAAACAATTTGCAAACGAACATATCACTCACTCAATCGAGAAGTTTTATCGATACTTTTAAATCATGGCGAACCACTCACTATATTTCAATCACTGATGTTTTCAAACGTGAAGAATCATTCAATTTGTTTCAAAACAATTTGTAGAAATCATACAAATTTTCTAACTTGGAATGGAACAGAGGGAAGTAATTGAATAGCTTATTTAGGGTCATCTCAATACACACTTAATCCCTTAATGTTGATTTATGAAAGGAAAGTTTGGTACCAGTGAAGATCTCCAACATTTGAGATTATAAGTGTGCATTGAAAACTATGAAAGTTTCATTAAGGTTTTCATTCAATCAAACTTTCTGGGTAATTTTGGTTGCCTAGTGGTTATCTGGCGGCTAGCCGCTGGATGACCGTGAGGTTGACCGCCAGCGTCTGCTGAAATGCAGCTTCTTGGAAATGAAACTGCCAGTTTTTGGTTAGCCGTCGGTCACCAGGTCGGCTAGCCGCCAGGTGACCGCTAGCTGACCGCCAGCTTCAGAGCAGAAAATCTGCTCTTTGGAAATGTAACCGCCTGGTTTGGCTAGCCGTTGGTCACCAGGTCGGTTTGCCGTCAGGTGACCGCCAGCTGCGGGAAGCCCTTTTCTGAAGCTATTTCCAGCTCTTTCCTTTCTCCAAAACATTGCTCATTTCTACACATTGGTTCCCTACAATAATATGAGGCAAGAACCTCTCCATTTCACCATTCAATACCTTCATTCAATCATTTCAAATACACCCATACTAAACCTTCTTCAATCACTTCGCTATTCCAACCATCTATTCATAGAAATTCCAAAATAGAATGAGACAAGTTTCAAAGTAAAAATCCAATGAATTAAACCCAAACATATGAGTAATCAAAGCACATGTTTAGTAAACTAAACTTTAAAATAAACTAGATTAAGCATAATAGGTTCAAAAGCAAGAGATAAAAGTAAGGAAAAAATCTAAGAAATCATTCATATTGAACATCAATCATCATGTTAGCTTAGATATCTACTTGCCTCAAGACAATATGAAGAGAAAATCACTCAAGGATTGCCTCTAAAGGGTCTCTAGCTCCAATCCTACAAAAGCCCCAAAATGTGCCAGTACAAACCCTAGAGAAATCAATCTTTTGTAAATCTCATGAAACCTCTTTGCACGTGTCAGAAAAATGATCCAAATGGTTTGAAAAACTAAGATTAAAAGAAAGAAACAACATTGATAACCTTTGGTAGCTCGAACAAGAAAGAAGGGCTTGGAAAATGGGTCTCTCCTAGATCAAATCTTTTGAAAATGACGTCTTTGAGAAGCTTGGAGGATGAGGAAAGAGTTTTGGAGATCAATCCTTTGTTTTGTCTTCATGAGGTATGCAAACAGGAGGAGTGAGAATGATGGTTGGAAGAAGAGAACCCTAAGCACAGTCTAATGTTGTAGGAAAAATCGAAATGGAAGGGTTGAAACCACCGTGGGTTTATAAATGGGTAAGTTTGGGTCCCATTTGGCTCAACTTCAAGCGGTTGAACACTAATTTGTGGGTCCCGAATGAAAACGACGAAGAAGACAAAGTTGTTCAGAAAAATATCTACTTTCCAAAAAGTATATTTTTGCCAATTTATGAAAATTTTGAAATTTGAGTATAGCTTTTGTGGAAATGTCGGTTTTGTCCTTTTTCTTGAAAAACACGATTTTTAAGTCTCAAATGAAATTTGACAAAACATGAAAGTTGTCAAAAACAATAAAATGAGTCAAATGAAGTAAGAATCAAAATTTTTCAAAATAAGAATAAATTCCCCCAATCTCATACGCAACATACGGGCCCCGGCCTGCGTCAAACTAAATCTATCGGCTCTAAAAGATCCCCAAAGCTATTCAAAAGTCTATTCTAACTTAAAATTAAGCTAATCGTCCTCTAAACCCACTTATATACTAATCGTAATGAAAATATTAATTAAAAATATCAAACCTAGGTTGGGGTCTGATATCCTCCACCCCCTTAAAACCACATTTAGTCCTCCAAATGATCACTAACCTCTAGAAAGTGTCGAGGGTATTTCTTCTAGACCTGATCACGAAATTCCCAAGTGGCCTCTTCCGGTCCATGATTCTCCCAACAACCTTTACCCAATAAATTATTCTGTTCCTCAACTCTTGCTCTTTAGTATCAATAATTTCGACCGGCTTCTCGATGTAGGTGGCATCTTTTCGAACTTCCAACGGTTCGTGATGAAGCGCGTGTGAAGTGTCCGAATAATATTTCCTCAACATCGATACATGAGACACGTTTTGCACACCCGAAAGTTCTAGAGGCAAAGCTAACCTATATGCCACTTCTCCAACACGACTCAAGATCTCGTATGGTCCAATGAATCTCTTTGATAATTTGCCCTTCTGTATAAATCTCAGTGTTCCTCTGAGCGGAGATACCTTTAAAAATACTTTGTCTCCAACTTGAAACTGTAGATCCTTCCTTCGAACATCGGCATAACTTGTCTGTCAGCTTCTTGCAATTTTCAGTAGTTCATGAATAAGCTTGACTTTATCACTTGTTTCCCCAACCAACGAAGGTCCATGAAAACCGCGTTCTCCGACTTCTTCCCAACACACTGGGGTTCTACACTTCCTGCCATACAACGCTTCAAAAGGAGCCATCCCTATTCTCGAATGGTAGCTATTGTTGTAGGCAAATTCATAGAGAGGTAAATTTTGATCCCATTGACTCTTGAAGTCGAGCACACAGGCTCTTAACATGTCTTCTAGGGTCTGAATAGTCCTCTCCGACTGACCATCAGTCTGCGGGTGATATGCTGTGCTGAATTGAAGCTTCTTTCTCATCGATTCATGAAGGGTCTTCCAAAATCTTGAAACGAATCTACTGTCTCGATCCGAGGTAATGGAGACCGGCTGACCATGTCAATTGACGATTTCTTTCTCGAAGGCTTGTGCTAAACTAACATATGCATCTTCTTCCCGGTCTTCAAAGGTATAAAGTGCACAGATTTCGTCAAACGGTCCATTATGACCCAAATTGTGTTGTTTCCTCTGCTTGTAGTTGGTAAACCCGAAACAAAATCCATAGTCAAGTGTTCTCATTTCCACTTCGGGATTTCTAATTGCTGCAAAAGACCTGGTGGCTTCTGATGTTCTGCCTTCTCCAACTGACAAGTCATGCATCTCGATACGAAGGCTGCTATTTCTCTCTTCATATTACTCAACCAAAATCTACTCTTCAGGTTGTGATATAGCTTCATGTTCCCGGGGTGCATAGAGTATATAGTGTTATGAGATTCTACCATGATCTCATTTCTCAGATCATCTATCTTCGGAACACAGTCTCCCATGGAAGGACAAGACTCCATCCATGAATTGAAAATCTGGGCGTTCCAAAATGTGTTCAACAATCTTTGCTAAGGCTGGATCTTGCATCTGATTATCCTTGATTTTCTGAATGAAGACAGGCTCAGACACTGACATATTCGCCAACATGACTCCTTTCCTCAAGGGCTGAAATTCCACTCCCAAATCTTCAAATTGCTGAAAGTTATAAAATCCTTGCAAAATGGCCATATTGACTGACTTTCTGCTCAGTGCCTCTGCTACAATGTTCACTTTCCCTGGATGGTAGATGATTGAAAAGTCATAGTCTTTAATGTACTCCATCCATCTCCCGTGTCTCATATATAATTCTTTCTGAGAAAATAAGTATTAGAGACTACGGTGATCTGAATGCACTTCAATTTTTTCTCCGTACAAATAGTGTCTCCACATCTTCAACACAAACATAATAGATGCCAACTCCAAGTCATGCGTTGCATATTTCTTCTCGTGTTCCTTCAGTTGTCTCGAGCCATATGCTATGACATTTCCATTTTGCATCAATACACAACCAAGTCCTACACATGAGGCGTCGGTATAAACTATGAAACCACCACTGCCTGAAGGTAAGGTGAGAACTGGTGCTAAAGTAAGTCTTTTATCCAATTCCCCAAAACTGGCCTCACACTTCTCTGACCATACAAAAGGTACATTCTTCCGGGTTTGCTTAGTCAAAGGCGTTGCAATCGATGAGAACCCTTGCATAAATCTTCTATAGTCGCATGCCAAACCTAGAAAACTCCTAATCTCTGCATGTTCTTTGGCCTTTCCAACTTGACAACTGCTTCAATTTTTGATGGGTCAACTGCCAATCCTTCTTTGGAGATGATGTGGCCTAGAAAAGTGACTTGCTCTAGCCTGAACTAGCATTTCCCAAACTTCACATATAATTGATTATCTCTCAAAAGCTGGAGAGAAGTCCTCAGATGCTGCTCATGCTCTTCTCTTGACTTGGAATACACCATAATGTCATCAATAAAGACGATGGTGAACCGATCTAAATAAGGCATGAAGATCTTGTTCATAATAGCCATAAACACCGCAGGTGCATCCGTCAGTCCAAAGGGCATCACCAAAAATTCATAGTGCCCGTATCTAGTCTGGAACGCTGTCTTTGGAATGTTTGATTCTCTAACTCTCAATTGGTGATATCCGGACCTCAGATCTATTTTCGAGAAAAACTCTGCTCCTTGCAATTGGTCAAATAATCCGTCTATTCTTGGCAAAGGATATTTGTTTTTCATGGTCACCTGATTCAATCTCTTGTAATCTAAACACATCCTTAGGCTTCCATTTTCTTCTTGACAAACAACACTGGGGCTCCCCATGGTGAAACAGTTGGTCTTATAAAACCCTTTTCTAACAACTCTTGCAACTGTAACTTTAATTCTCCAACTCTGCCGGAGCCATCCTATATGGAGCAATGGAAATCGATGCAGTCCCCGGTATCAACTCTATCGTGAACTCAATTTCTCTGACTGGTGGTAAACCTGGTATTTCTTCTGGGATAACATCTGGGAACTCGCATACTACCGGGATGTTCTCCACCCCTTGGGATTGTTCATCCTTGGAAACAAATGCAATGAATCCTTCACATCCCGTTCTCAACACTTTAGCTGCAGAAAAAGCTGAAATAAATCTAGCCGGAGAAATCCTTTTATCTCCCTGAAATTTCACTCCGGTGGATATCCCATCCAATCTAAATGTAATAGTCTTGCTAAAGCAGTCCATGGAGGCATGATGTCCCGCCAGCCAATCCATGCCTAAAATGACATCAAAGTCATGCATATCTAAGATGATGAGGTCTGCAGGAAATGTGACATCTCCTATCTTCACTGAGCATCTAGGGTAAAATGTACTACACACAACCTGCTTCTCTACTGGAGTTGTAACAGTCAAGATAAATTCTAACTCTCTAGCAGGCATATTAATCATTCTTGCAAATACAGGAGATATAAAAGAGTGAGTCCCCTGGATCAAACAATACTTTAGCCTCTGCTTCACAGATTAAGATTTTACCTTCACCTACATTACCAGCTGCATCTGCGTCCTCTTGGTTCAGATGATTCAGGCGGCCTTGTTGTCGTGGTCTGTTTTTGTTCTGATTCTGCCTTCCTTGTTGTACATTTCTATTTTATTGTTGAGGTGGACGGGCATTATGGTTTTGTTGTTGTTGACGAGGTTATTGCTGGTTCTATTGCTGAGGCTGCCTTTGCTGATTTTGCACTACCTGTTGGCTCTGCTGTGGTGCTTGCCAGGGCTGCTGTGGAGGTCTATTGTCTTGGTTTTTGATGTTCGGGCAGTCCTTGACTAGGTGGTCAAACCCACCACACTTGTAACAAGCTCCTATAATTCTGTAACATTCTTGTGACGGGTGGTTCTTGCCATAATGAATACAAGTAGCCGATGTCTGAGGTTTCTGATTCTATCTGTCTCTTGCCTTGATCAGATTTCTGCCCTTAGTACTGTTGCCTTTTCCTTTGTGCATCCTTGATGATTTGATTGTTAATGTCTTCAAATCTGTAAGCTCTTTTAATAGCCTCTTGAAAAGTAGTTGGTGGCACAACACCTAAGGCATCCCTCAAGATGATGGGATTGAGTCCATCCATAAACTTGGTGATTTTCTTTTCGTCCGTATCAACAAGCTCCGGTGCATAACGTGACAACTTCTCAAACTTTGTAAGATACTCAAGGACTGTCATGTCCTCTTGCTTGAGCAACTAAAACTCTGCTGCTTTCTGCTTCTTGATGTGTGTAGGGACATATTTTTCACTGAACTATTGTTTGAAGGTGGTCCAAGCAATCTTGTTCTCAATATTTTGATAACCCTCTTTTATGGTCTTCCACCAAATATTTGCCAATCCAGTGAACATTGAAGCTACTAGATGAACTTGCTGCCTGCCTGTGCATGTAAAAATATCAAAGATGTTCTCTGTATGTGCCAACCAGTCATCCGCTGCTAAGGGATCTTCTTGTCCCATGAATTCCTTCGGTCCTTTTTTTCTAAACTTTTCAAACAAGGCATTAGGATCCCTATCTCTATTCTGAATAACAAGTTGGGCTCCCACATTTGGCATTGGTTCTGGTCTTCTACCCAAAACTTCAAGCAACTGTCTCTAAACCTGAGTTAACTCTTCGTCTTTCTTCGCCATTTGTTCTTGCAGCCTGGCTTATTATTCTTGGAACCTAACTTGATTTTCATTAGCTCTTTGATGTTGCTCGACTAACATTTGCATAAGTTATTACATTTGGTCTGTCATTGGATTTTCAACTCCACTGCCACTATTACTACCCGAAGCATTTCCAGTAGTAGGAGGTCTGTGTGGAGAGCCATGATGCTCCAAAACAATTTGTTAGTACAACAAAATAAATTAAATAAAGCATTCCCAAGTCCCGAACTGATGGACCACGCTTTTGCTCTGTGCTACCAAGGTCGGCAGACATGGGAGTCTGTTTGATCCGACCCTTTCGCGCCTAGGGGGGCAAAGGCGTGCATTAACATTTTTTTGTGTGTGGGTGTGATAGATTTTCTATTTTACTTGGAATTGCAAATGGTGATCCGGAGATCAACCTTCGCAAGTAAAAAGGAAATCAACTTCTTTCAAGTTTTCCATTAGCACATATATTTAAGAAAAGTGCAATTTTTTTATTTGCAGTGAAAGGCGATGTTTTGGCATTTATAGCCTATTTGTGGCATTTATAGCCGATTTTGGCATTTATAGCCAATTTACAATTCTTATCAATAATAAAAGGCAAGATTTATGATTTTTATCTCTTTTAGAAAAATACAAACTACAATGAAACGCAAGAAAAGGAGGATCTAACTTCTCAGTAGATTGTGAGGGACTCGTTCAGATTGTCGGTCGCAAGCCATGTATGGACTTCGCCATCATCCATGCAGATGAGAACAGAGGATGCTCTTAATTCGCTTGGCTCGGCTATAACCTCAGATTTTTAGAGGACAAAGACCAAGAGGAGGTCCTACGCCCAATAAAAAGCTAAGTAGACGGGCTGAAAAGCCATTTCTAAGCCA
Source organism: Litsea cubeba (assembly GCA_012931725.1). NCBI lineage: Eukaryota > Viridiplantae > Streptophyta > Magnoliopsida > Laurales > Lauraceae > Litsea > Litsea cubeba. Next base: position 33,562,172 of record CM022955.1, on the reverse strand, counting down.
TTGGAGGCAGAAGGAGAAGGCAAGGACCTTGGGGGGGGGGTACCCCCCCAAGGGACTTTTGTCATTGTAATGGTGGTCGGTGCCGAACTTCAGCAGAGTTTTCTCTCTTTCTTTCTCTGGATTTTCTGTGCTTGTTTTTGATCTGGGATCTGTGTCCTTTATTCTTGGAATGATCTCCCATTTATAGGCTTTTAGGTAGCCATTTAGGAGGATTTATGAGCCTTAATTGTCATAAAGCTACATAAAGGGAGGAGTTACAAGATTTATTTTTTTATTTTGTAACTCTTTTTTCTTGGCTTCTGATTGGCCGGTGGAGATTGAAGGCATTTAATCGCCTTTAATCACCGTGATGGGAGGAGTTTCATGGCTTAAATGACATGAATCAATTGACTTATAACTCCAAAATGCTTGCTTCTGATTGGGCCGTCCAAAGAAATGAATTAATTACTGCAATAAAGCTAGTCAATTAATCGCATTAAGTGGTCGCCGAGCAGTTGAAGAGTCGCGAGCCGTGCCGCGTCTTTTAGAATTCTTCCAACGATGATCATCGATGGATCTACATGCTGATCAACATCAGATGACCATGTAACTTCAGACATTGATAGCTAACAGCAAACTGGTGATATTTGTCCTGTCGATTTCTCGATCAATCGGCTAGAAAGTGCAGTTTTTTGGTTGACCAGTTGGCGATCAATGTTGATTTTGATGTTCTTGAAGATGGACCCGTGATTTTGACGGATGTTGAAGGATTTGGTGCCTCAAAAGTATGAATTTTTGAAAGTCTCAGGAGTTGGAAACTTCCGAACACAAAAAATGACAGAAAACGGACCTTTCCGGGGCGAACCCGGCGATCCGGAGCTCCATGGTCGCCGGCGACCATGTGCAGGGTCGCCGGCGACCATGGGCCAGGGTCGCGGGCTGTGACCCTGGGGGATTTTTCCCTTTCGGTCGTTGGTTTTCGGCTGTTTTGAGGTCTTTTTTGCTTCTTTTTTCTTCTGTATTTTTCTTAAAATTTTTGCTCATTTATTGGCTTGATTTCCCTGCAAAAAACTTGATGAAAATCCTTGCATTTCGGGTTGAAAAGTTTCCAATTTTATGGGAAAGCTGAAGACTTTGTCGCGTAGCGCTGCTGATTTTTCGTCAGAAGTTGAAATTGGTTTAAACGATGTCGGAATGACCTGAAATTTGAGGTGAAGCCTCCTGAGCAATAAATAAGACCAACCATAAGCTTTTGTTTGAGTTTTGAACCCGTTTGGGGTCCTGTCGCCAGTAGACTTGATTTTGCCGCGAGGAAGATGCTGTTCTTTGATGTGCAGTCAACCGATGTCCGATTGACTTGAAATTTGACAGGGAACCTATTGGAGTCTTTTTGAGATGATCCATTATCTTGGAAACCATGGTCTCAAGGAGCTTTGCCGCCAAGAGGCCTGATTTGGCTTCTAAGAGTCATAAAGTATGGTCAAATGTTGTCGAAATGACTTGAAACTTGACGCGTAGCCCTTTGTAAGCATCTTGAAGCCGCCCATGTGCTCTTTTTGATGAGTGATGGCCTCGGTGGTTCTCACGCCGAGAGGCTTAAGTTAGCTGTTCGAGGGTTAATGGAGGGTCAAACATTGTCGGTTTGACTCGGAACTTGACGTGGAACCTTTTGGATGTATTTTGAGACTATTCTTTGGCTCTGATCGAAGATTTGATGTCTCTGATGCCATCACCGCCAAGAGCTCCTGTTTAGCTATCGGAGAAGCGAAGTTAGGCCAAATGATTTTGAAATGACCCGAAACTTCTTGTGTACTCCTCTTTTGGCTGTCTTAAAGGATCTTGTAGTTTTTGTTTGATTCTGACAAGATTTGATTTTTTGAGAAGTAGCATCGCCCATTTGTGGTAGGCTACAACTTCATGTAGCTTTCTTGAGGTTAAAGAGGCAAAGTGACTTTTTTGTGTCAACAAATGCCCCCTCGAGGTATAGCGACGAGTTACTTAACTTTTGTAGTCGATGTTCCTTGAAGATATTTCTGAAGGAGAGCTTGTGACTTGACCAAGAGTCTTTGAGTAGTCTTTTTTTTGGTAGAGTGGCCTTTTGAGCTTCTAGGGGAATTTTATTGTAATGAAACGGATCACGTACCATCTCGAGGCAAAGTTTTGAAAATGACATCAGGGATGTGGGTTTGGATTTTTTTTTGACCTTGTGACCAACAAGCTGTATGTGGCAGGTTAGGGGGTTGGGTTTGATTTTGACCGTGTGACCCAACAAGCTGTATGTGGAATGCTGGGGGGTCGATTTTGGCTTTGATCTTGTAACCAAACAAGCTGTATGTGGCAAGTTAGGGGACCAGAATTTGGTTTGGATTTTTGTGGAATGTCAATTTCAAGATCTTGGCTTAATTTGGTATATGAGGCTGGATGGTTTGATTTTTGGAAGCTCGTGGGGCTTGGAATTCTTTTTTGTATGGTCCAATCAACTCAAAAGAGGCATGGAACCATTTTTGTGTGCTCTTGGTAAGAGGGATTACTCTTTGACTAAAAGTCTTTTTCTTTTAGTGCCTATGTGGTCAAACCTGGCTCATATGGGCTAACCCATGGGACCTTAAGCTTTTGAAGATGGCTTAGATCTTATATGGTTTCATTTTTGTAAAGAATATCTAAAAATATCTCCTTTGGATAGAGAATATCTAAGAATATCCTTGCTCGGAGAGAATCTCTCATGTACCCTATATTTTGGGAGAGAATATCTCAAATCTCCTATCTTTTGGGAGAAAATCTCTCATTGGTTTATTTTGGGGAGAGAATCCCTCAAGATATCTTTCTTTTGGGAAAGAATCTTTCTAATTCCTTTCTTTTGGTAAGGTTACTAATTAGTAGCACTTATCTCTTTTCTTGTTTTCTTCTTTGATTTGCTCTCTTCTATTAAAGCAAAGGGAAGTTGGATCTCTTGCTTTTATTGCTTTCTTTTGCAAAAATCTCAAGAGTACTTCAAGATCAAGAGTTTTTCTTCTTCAAGGATCTTCAAGCTTTTCTTCTTCTTCTCCATCAATGGCTTCAAGTAAGTTCTCTTTTTCAAGAAAACTCCATTGTAGAAAGTAGGATGGTAAAAAAAAAGTGTTTTTTTTTGTTTCTTTCTTTTCTTTTTCACGTGTTTCCTTCTTTTTTTTTACACGTGTTTTTTTTTTCTTTTGTGCATTTTTTTTTTGCACTTTTTTTTGTTGTTTTTTGGGCCACGTGGCCTGTGGGCCATTCCAATTTTTTGTTTCATTTTTTTTGCTTATCTTTTTTTATCTTTCTCCCCCTTCTTTTTTTTCTCTCTCTCTCTCCTTTTTTTTTGAGAAAGTTTCTTTTTCTTTTTCTTTTTTTTTCTCATCATGATAATGCATTTTTTTGGCAAAGCAAGATGTTCATCCATGCATTTTTTGTAAATTGAATTGGTAGCATGATGTGATAGCATACCTGAAAGTTTTTGCAAATTTGGGAATTTTGGAGCTCGCAGTGATGTTGAGCCTGTCCTGATTTTACGGAGACTTTGAGGTTTTGAAAGTTTGGAGTTTCAGAGCTCGCAGCGATGTTGAGCCAATCTTCAAGCTTTCTATTTCTTTCGGGATATTATCTTTTTTCTTCGGGATTTTCCAGGAATCATGCCAGAATTTCGCCATATTTTTTTTAGCATAATTCAGTCATTTTGATGATGATCTTTTTCTTTTCCATCCTTTGCAGGTGGTTCCTCCAGAACGAACAATGGTAAAGAGCCTGCTACAAGCGTACCTCGTCGATCTGCTAGATCTTCCAATCCTAGAAGGTCCAGTATGTTGAGAGGAACCTTGAAGAGTGCGACTCCCTCAACATAGATGAGATGAGACAGCGACTGATTGCTCTCAAGAATGAAGAATTCTATAAGATCATGGTAAGCAATCGTCCTTGGGTGATGGATGATCAGAGGTTTTGCCCAAGTCTACCTTCTTATTTGGTGATGCAGTCCCCAACGACGTGACATACTAGAGGAGATGTTTTCAGTTCTCTTACACAGCTGATGGTGAGAAGAGAACTGTTGTTACCCGGTTGACGGTTGATCGTACTATCTTGATCATGAGCCTTTCTCCCACATGCTCTAAGAGGGAAGATCCTCCAAGTTGGGTGAAGAGGACTAACGTGATCAAGACCAGGGTTTTTGTAGACGGTCCTCCTGGATGTAAGGAGAAATCGCCTGCCGACATGGACATGTTGATGCTGGCCAGCGGCTATCGGGGCTGTAATTATCTGTCGGTCAATTTGGGACCAGTGGGCCTTGGTATTTTCAGCGGTGACGGCAACAATTGGGTGAAGCCTTTTCAACTTCGTGGCCATTTCAGTGCTGACTCCGAGTGAAAGTCGTGGATTGATCGCGTCCAGCTGATTGGTGACGCCGTTCTAAAGGAAGCCAGGATTTTCGATGCGGTCCGCGCCTTTAGGGAGACCGTGATTTTTTTCGATGAGGCCTTCATGGCTATGTTGGAGTCATTCCTTCCTCAAACCAATAACTTCGTTCTCACGAATAGTGAGCTTGGTTTTTCTTTGAAGGAGCTGAGTGCCATTACTGGATTGCCTATCCTTGGCAAACTCTATGAAGAGTTCATGCCGATCGACAGCATCCTGGAGGAGCAGTCGGAGGAGTTCAGGCTTCTGTACTTTCAGCTTGTTGCCTTTAATGATTTTTTGAAGGAGAAGGAGGGCTCGAAAGTTAGATCTAGTACTTGGAAGAGTTCTGGCTCTTCGTTCCCCAACTTTTTTGACAGTAGGGAATCTTCTGATAGCATGACTCGGGAGGCCAGGGCTTAGGATCCAGGTTCGAAGAAGATTTTGGCTATGCAAGAGGAGTTGAGGGGTTTCTTCGCAAGTACAGACGCCATTTGCTCTGACATTGCACTACGGAGAGATCTCGCTATTTACCTTACTAATTGGCTAGGTGAGGCTATTATTACTAGAGGAGATGGAACGCACATCAGGCTGCATTGTATTTTTCCGGCTTGTCAGATGGCGTTTGGAGAGCAGCTTGCTTTAGCACCTTCTCTTTACTCATACTTGTGCACCGAACTGCAGGCTGCTGCTTTTTTGGTTTGGCTTGGACTTCCCATGAACAGGGTATTTTCAGCCCACATTTTATATATGTGGTTTGTATACCACTGTCCTGGCTTCCATCGGCTGGGTGCTGCACAGGATGATGATCCTCTGATCATTCGATTGGCTAAGGGAAAGCCGTATCTTAATCACTTTTGTTTGCCCGCATGAGGATCCAACGGTTCAGGGACGTAGAGATGGGACAGTCTTCAGTGAAGCTTTCTCCGGAGTTGTTGAAGAAGGCTTTTGACTTTGGTGCCTCCTGAGACTCTACCAGGGCAGGGTCGGGAAGGCATTACTCCTTGATAAATGCAGAGAAGGAGTGGATTTTCAGCATACGTGTCAGCACGATGGTGTACCGTAGACATCTTCTCGTCGACATCCAGCCGTATGTACCCTCTGGCTTTGCACTGCAGTTGGGCTTTTCTTAAGGCATTGTTGGAGCGCCTTCAAGCATGGTGAAGCGCTTTGGAGGTTTGCAGGATGGGAGAAACACATGGGCTTTCTACAGTGTTGAAGACACTACTGCCATGATTTCCTATCCTGTATTATCAACTTCCCGGACAGCTGGATTTGCGAAGTGGCTCGCGGAGAGCTTTTTGGCATATCGGGGGCTTTCCAAGAAGGAGCTTGGTGTGAAGCTGTCGTCTGGAAAAGGCCTTGGAAAGTCGGATGGCGTCCGGCGAGAGGAAGTTTGGGCCTTCCTTTCTGGAGAGAAGCACAAGATAAGCTTTCTCGGTGACCAGGGCGTCATTGGTTCTTGTAAGACCCCGACCCCCAATCCCTCTGTTTAGTATTGTTTTAATCATGGTTTAACTTGTTAAGTGAGATTTGAGTTGGTTTGACTTTGTTTTTGAGTTTGACTAGATTTTTCCATAGCCTTGGAGATTTGAGGACCGTTGACCTTGGTTTGACCCGGTCCATATGATATGTATTTTTATGAGAAATTACTTTTGATTTCTAAAAATTTTGAATTTGGTGTATTTTGACTCATTTTATGAAGTTTAACAACTTTCATGTTTTGACCATTATGATTTGATGATCAGAAAATGCGTTTTTCGAGAAAAAGGGCAAAATTGACTTTTCACACTAAATCTGTCCATGAATTTTGAAAATTTCAGAAATTGGGGAAAATATACTTTTTGGAAAGTAAATATTTTGTTGATCGATTTTGTCTTCTTTGTCGATCTCATTCGGGACCCACAAATGCTAGTTTTGACCTTTGTAAGTTTAGGGCCCATTGGGCCCAGCCCACTTAACTCTTTAAATAGCCAATGGGTTCTTCTCCTTCCCCATTTTTCATTTTCCTGCAACAAGAGAGGAGTTATGGTTTTCTCCCAGCCCCTTTCTCTCTCCTCTTTGAAAACCCTGATCTTGAGTGCTAAGTGTGGGAATGATCTCCCCATCTTCTTCCTCCCTCTCCAAGCTTTCCAAAGATATCTTTTTCAAGGATTTTGAGCTAGGGAAGGCTTCCTTCCAAGCTTCTCTTCTTCGTTTGAGCCTTTCAAGGTTAGCAATGGCTTTCCAAACTTTAGATCTTTGTTTTCCTTTTCATTTAGAGTGTTTTCATCACTCATGCAAGAGCTCTCCTTGAAGATTTGCAAATATTGATTTTTAGGATTCTCTTTGGGGAAATTTTGGGGTTTTTGTAGATTGGGAGCTTGAGACCCTAGAGCTTTGTTTGAAGAGCATCTTAGCTTTCATCTTGACTTGAGGCAAGTGGAATTTTCAATTAATATGATGGTTTCATTTCTCTTGTTTTGTTTCATGGTATTTCATTGTTAAGTTCTCATCTCCTCATGGTTTATGGATTTACTTTGAATGAATGAAGCAATGTTAGGTTGATTTCCACTTATGCTATTGTCTTATAATGTATTGGAAGTTTGGTTTCACTTTAGTCATTTTGAAAATTTGTTTTCTTTGGATTAAAGGTTGGTGTTCAAAGAAAGGGAGAAAAAGGCTTTGATTTAAAAGTGTTTGTTTGGTTAATTGGATTGCTAATGAATGGTGATTTGATGAGTTTGGGAGGTCAAGGAAGGGTCCAAGTTATTGTGAAAATATGTATGGAAGAAAGAGGGGGAAAAGAAATCAGAAAAATGCACAAAAGAGTGCATTTCTGCACTCGGCCCGGACTGGGACGGAGCCCAGTCCGCTCGAGCGACCCAGTGGGCCGCTCGAGCGGACCAGGTTCTGCCTGGGCTTGTTACTTCGGTAATAGGAGAATATAGCTATTTGTGGTTGCCAATGTTTTATCTGTTATTAATTCACTTTACGATTCTTGTTGTTTATACTCAGTATATTCTTTGAATTTGTTAATGTTTACGAAATCGATCTTTTATCGTATTGTCTCTATTATTTAGGATTTCAAATGTATTTCCAATTATTAAGTGTTTTGCGTAGGCTGTTATCTTTTCGAGATATTTATGCTCTAGAGACTGTTCGTTTATTTGCCTTGATATTTATGTTTGGTCTTTCGATTGTTTTATCATGGTTTATTGCTATTATTGTTTAGACTCTTTAAATGGATTTACAATGATTCCATAAGGTTTTATAAATGCCCATGTTATATATTATTTGTTTATTTGCTCGCCAGACCGTCGTGTCTGACACTGTTTGTTTGGTGCCAGTTTCCTCTCTTTCTGTTTTTAGGTGTTTGATCGGAGGAGGCGGTGGAGCCGCCAGTCTAACGTGAGAGGCTGCCCATTGATATCATCTAGATGTCAAGTTTGGCACCGGAGTTTGTATCTAAATATTGGGGGTAGTATTTCTGTTTAGTTGGATATTTTTGTATGGCTTTGTTAGCCTTTTTCTTGGGTTTGTAATTAAGACACTTGTTAATTGTAATTTGAATATGTGGGAAATAAATAGTCCGGTTACTACCAGCTCAGTATTCTTTGGATTATGATTTGTGCCAGTCGGCTTATATGATGGCTTTATGATATTGGTCGAGTGCGACACGGAATCCGATGGCCACGGACTCCGGGTCGTAACACCATGATTAACTTCTGCGAAAATATACTCTGATCGTGATGGGATTTTATTATCCTCATTCACGCGGATCTTGGGAAATATAACAAAAGTTTCAAATTTATTCCAAAATTTCGCCTTCCGAGATCGGATCACTGTAGGGCCCGGTTTCGGGGTGTGATAGTTCTGAAGCTGTTCAAGGAATACTTGATGAGGCTTTAAAGCAGCTAGAACAGGAGGAAGCTGAGCTTGACGCTTGGATGCAAGCGGCATAGAGGCAAGCTTCCGTGGAGTCTACTGATAAAGGTAGACCATCCAGTGAGTGTTGGGATTGGTGTATGCCCTAAAGCCCACTAGCTGCACTATCATCTTTTGTTACTGGATATTTACTGGTTATTTAATGGAATGACTCTTTTATGCTTAAACATGTATATATGTATGGTTATGTAAGGCCCATTGTTTCTAGTAAATGAATTAGGTGTGTAGTGTCTACACACAGATAGGTCTAATTCATGGACACTTGAAACAACATATTTGTTCATAACTGAGAGATGGAGCTGGGCACTTCATCTTGGTATAAGTTATAATGAGAGACTCTCTTGTATTCAGGGTGACTTACCTAAGTCATGGAAGGGCTTTTCCGGATTCATCTCATTAGTGCATATGTAATGCATTGAACAGGACCATGGTAGGTGTGATCTCTAAAATAGTACTATCACAGAGAGAGATCAAGTCACCTCATGCTACTAAGTGACAGGTGCTCTTAATCTCGAGCATTTGTGGATGAACTGACGAAGTCAAGTTCTTGTGCTTTAATTCACTATAGGTGAGATTCTTTTCATGGGTCAACAGCTCTGTGTTTTGGGTACTCGGACTTGATTAGTTGGGATGTGCAGATGCAATATAGAATCTATGTCATCTAATGATGGAATGATCGTCCCCTTAGAATTATCCGATTAATCATCAAAATCTAAGATCTTAGTATATGGATGTTCCATATGGATATTGAACTTGTGGGTCGCTCCCTGGATCAAGAGAATGATATCCGGATGATGATTATGTTAAGGATATGAAGTTCTAAGGTTTAGGTGTAATCGGGAAGGTTGATAGTACATGTGATAACCTGACTCGATTATAGATGTTACATAGAGGGGCATTCAGGTCATTACACTTAGTAGGTCGAAGACAACCATCATTTTATGACGAGCTTATTATAATATATATTTGTCCTTGGAGTTCAACCATAACTCTTTAGTGGAATGAGTTAAGGTTAAGATGGTCTTAATGTTGCTATGGGTTTAGCATGGACATTTTGGTCATTTTGGGAGCCAATGGCAAATATGTCTTTTGGTCCCTTCTCTAGTCACTTACCAAGATTGGCATGGTTTCCTATAATGTTTAGATAACATTTGGATGAATTATTTTAGTGAAAAAATAATTTTGAGTTTAAATTCAAATAGGCTTTTGATGGTATACATGAATTTAATTCTAGATAAATTGTATGTGGGCCATGGTGTGCAATATCATAAGGGACGTCCATAATAGGATTTCCATGGATAAGGTTTCCAATTTTGAGTAGGTCTCTCTACTTGGAAGGTTGGACTCCTCTTTGGATTAGTATTCCTATGAGAGTTTCCTTTTTGGATTAGGAACTTAAAATTAGTAAGTGTTGTACGACTAGGATTACTAATTGCATGGGAAGTTCCTTTAGTTTCCTTTTCTAATTGGAGAGTGTTTCTTAAAGGAAATAAATCTTTAGATTATAGTTTCCTTTTAGGACATCTATGAGAATTAGAAGAGATAAACTTTTAGGAAAGGTTTCCTCAAAGTTTCTATAAAAGAAACAACACCCCCCTTGGACGTCCAATATACTAAAAGAGTGCAAGTTCCCATCCCACACGTCCAGCCTTGAAGTGCTTTCTTCTTTAGTGAAGAAACTTGTAGGTCTGAGATTTTTCCTTGGAAAAGTAGTTCTCAATTCCTAGATTAAGATCCCACCATCTTAGCCAATCTAATTTGGAAGTGAGATAAAGGAGAAGATCAAAGCCAACACTACTACAGAAAATTCCAGCAACTTGTTTGCTAATTGCAAGTCTGAGTTCGGGCCTTTGGATCTATTCTTTCAGAGATTTGAAGTCTACAAATCTTCGAGGTAATAGTCTTCTTCATTCTCCTTTAATTATATACTTGTTGGTCATGAATTCATGGAGTTCTCATGCGATCTCTATGGCTGATTTATGCTGCCCAAATCAGATTTTTTTTTAAATCTGTCATGTTACAAATTAGCCATGAATGTCTTCCGCTAATTCAGATCTGAATCGCAGTTTCTTTCAGTGGTATCAGAGCCACTCCATGTGAAATGATGATCCCATGTTGTGTATAATTAATCCTAGATTGATTATGGGCATGGTGGCACCCTATTAAAGCTATGTTGTGATGCATGTTGTGTGCAAGTTTCATTAACATTGCTGGAATTTATTTTCCAGATTTGTTTAATGATGCACATAGTGTGTTTGCATGCACTAACCTCTTTGATTGCAGCCATGTATTGCATCCTTGATGGTTTGTTATGTGGATTTGGATGTTTTTTCAATAGTTGGAAAGTGTATGATTGCGCGTTTAGCAATCATAGGAAGTTGTAATTCTTTCTTTACTTTTATTCCAACTAGTCTTGATGTAAGCTTTCTTGAAAAGCATAGGTATCTCCAATGTAATTTGGGTTTTTGTTTTTCATGGGTTTGCTTGTATAAATTTAATTTATTGGAACAAGCAAGAAGAAGAAAGTTTCAAGAAAGGTTGTAAGTAACCGGATTCCTTAGTGGTGGAGGAGACAAGACTTCTTGGTGAAAGATGAGATCTATTCTTGATGTCCTAGTTCGATAAGGATTAAAAGTCCGAAGAGCAGGGAGCCATCAAGGATTGCATACTTTTATTTGCTTTTATATATGGAATGCATGGATGAATGTTTTATATAATTGCTATAATTGTCACCTAGAAACATGGCCACCATTAGGTTCTAAAATTGGCATCTTTTTGTATTAGATTGTTTTTAGTTTGACAAATTGTTTTAAACGGGACTTAGACCAGCACCTTTTATTTTGTCTAAGGTTTAAAATTGGATAGGGTTTAGTTTATCTTGGTACCCTTGGTTTCCAAAGAAGGCTAAACTAAAATCTAATTAGATGCCACCTATGGGTTTTCATAATCCAAGATAGGTCTTTGATTCTTTGAAGGGATTTGCTCAAATGTTTTAAAGCAAAGGTTATTTATTTTTAAGATGACTTAAGTCATAAATTTAATTAACTAAGTTTGCTAGTTTTAAAAGAGTTTTTGAGTAAACAATGTAAAGGTCAAAAAGTATAAACCCTAGTGATAAATAATCAAGTGGGAGAGGGGTTTTAGGAAAGATCCCACGACCTTCCATTTTCGGTTCATGTTATCTCATTAAAGTGTTAGTAGGAGCGGCCATCCCTTCGGTGGAGTTCTTTACTAAAGACCGCTTTGATAGGTTAATGGGTGAACTAATGTGAACATTCGTAATGAGGTGTTGGTAGAAGCGGCCATCCCTTCGGTGGAGTTCTTTACTAAAGATCACCTCTATAGAATGTCAATGAAGTGTTGGTGGGAGCGGCCATCCCTTCGGTGGAGCTCTTTACTAAAGTTCACTTCTAGAAAGGATAAAAGTCTCTTCCCTTCGGAGGACTTAATCATAGACATTCTGGGAAATTTCATAAGAGATGGCTATACACTTGACATAAGACGGTGATGACCTCTCCTTAAGGAGTTAAAGGTTATTTGTCATATGAGGCCAAACCAATCAGTGATTGGACTACCACTGGATATGTGTATCCAGATAGCGATAATCCAAATAAGTCTGCCTTAATTCAACGTGACTGTAGGCTCGGCCATCCCTTCGATGGAGGGTCTATGAGGAGGTTAAAACACTGATACATTATGATTGGGGTTGAATAATGTAAAAAGTTTTGTGCTTTGTTTTTCCTTTTGTAACAAGCACCATATGCATATTACATATATACTGCATGTCTAATTATAAACCGTTTTATATCCAGAAAGAGATGGGTAAAGATTCTTTTAGTCCGTTGATGTGCATTCTTCGCGAGAACAAACTGACTGGCCCTAACTACTTAGATTGGAAAAGAGATCTTGACATAGTACTCACAGCTGAGGAGTACAAGTATGTCTTGGTAGAAACCTGTCCGGATATTGATGCTAATCCTACTGATGACTAGTTAGAGGTTAAGAGGAAATGGAAGAAAGCGAACAGCATGGCTAAATGCTACATGCTCGCTTCCATGTCCAACGTGTTGCAAACACAGCACGAGCATATGGACACAGCCCATGAAATCATGATGTCCTTGTCTGAGATGTTCGCAGACAAAAGCAGGCCAGCTAGGCAAGCTGCTATAAGGACTATCATGAATGCTAGGATGGCAGAGGGAACACCTATCAGAGAGCATATGCTCAAGCTGATGGATTGTTTCAATGAAGCTGAGATTCTAGGGGCTGAGATTGATGCAGGGAGTCAAACTGACATGATTCTCGAAACTCTGCCGGACTCTTTCAATCAGTTCAAGCTCAATTTCAATATGAGCAAGATGGACATGACTCTACCTGAGTTAATGAAAGAACTCCAGGCGGCAGAGGCCATCATGAAGCCCAAAGCCCAAGCTCATTTTTTCCAGTCTTCCTCTAAACTAAATCCAAAAGGGAAGAAGTCCAAGAAGAAGCAGAATAAGGGAAAAGGGCAGAAAAAGGACAACACTGGTAATAAGAAGGACAAGCATACAGATGGAAAGCCCAAAGGGAAATGCTTCAAGTGTGGCCTCAAAGGTCATTGGAATAAAGATTGTCCCAAGTTTCTGGCCTCAGTTAAGAAAGGTACGTCTTTTTCATACTACATTGAAACTTGTCTAGTGGTTGATTCTACTGACTCATGGATAGTAGACTCAGGAGCCACTAATCATATCTGTAATTCATTGCAGGGGTTTCAGATAATGCAGAGAATTGAGAAAGGAGAGTTTGCTTTTAGAGTCGGAACTGGAGCTAAAGTTTGGGCAATTGTAGTAGGAGTTGTTACCTTACATTTTCCATGTATTAGGATATTAGTTTTAAATAATGTTTTCTATGTTCCGGACATGAGGAAGAATTTAATTTCAGTTTCTAGATTAATTGAATTTAATTATTTAGTTTCTTTCCATTCTGGTGTTGATATCTGTAGAGATGGAAGTATTATATGTTCCGGTAGAATACATGACAACTTATTTTATATATATCCTATTGCTCCCACACTGCATAATGTACAACAAGAAAACTCAACTTCCCTTAAGAGGAAGGTATCTTCAATCAATGACACATATCTTTGGCACTTACGTTTGGGTCACATTAACCTAAAACAGATTCAGAGGTTGGTTGAAGATGGGCCTTTAAGCTCATTAGATTTCGAACCTTTTCCTCAGTGCGAATCTTGTCTCAAGGGAAAGATGACCAAAAGGTCATTCTCTGGAAAGGGACTAAGGTCAAAGGAGTTGTTAGAATTGATTCACACTGATGTGTGTGGTCCTATGAACAAACCGGCTCGAGGAGGGTATGAGTATTACATCACCTTCACCGATGATTACTCTAGGTATGGATATGTATACTTAATGCGACGCAAGTCTGAGGCGTTTGATAAGTTCAAGCAATTCAAGGCTGAGGCGGAGCTACAACTAGGGAAACATATCAAAGCCCTTCGATCTGATCGAGGTGGCGAGTACCTCCTGGGTGAGTTCAAGGAGTACCTCACACAACATGGGATTGTGTCTCAGTTGTCTGCACCGGGTACACCCCAGCAAAATGGTGTAGCAGAGAGAAGAAACTGTACCCTTCTTGATATGGTAAGGTCCATGATGAGTCATGCAACCTTACCTATATCTTTTTGGGGATATGCCCTAGAAGCAGCAGCATACATCTTAAATCTGGTACCTTCTAAATCAGTACCTAGGACACCGTAAGAAATGTGGACAGGTCGAAAACCTAGTTTAAGACATATCCACATTTGGGGTTGTCCAGCCTATGTACTGAATGATAAAGCTACCAAGCTGGAACCCAGATCAGAAATGTGCTACTTCATTGGGTATCCTAAGGGAACCAGAGGTGGCATCTTTTATCATCCAAAGGAGCAAAAAGTGCTCATCAGCACTCATGCTAGGTACTTGGAGGATGATTGTATGATGCACCAAGAGCTTAGTTGTAAAGAAACCCTTGAAGATATTCTTCCAGGTTCTCCTATAACATCTGTACCAGATCCTGAGACAGTAGATGAACAAAATATTCCTTTTAACACTCCGGAGCCTCGTCGTAGTGGGAGAATTTCTAGACAACCAGAAAGATATCTAGGAATGTCTTTTAAGACAGACTCTGAAGATCTGGTTGAGGATCCTACTAGTTATGATGAAGCAATAATGGATATAGATGCTGACATGTGGCAGCAAGCGATGAAATCTGAAATGGATTCTTTGTATTCCAATCAAGTTTGGGAACTTGTAGATGCACCTGAAGGGATTAAACCCATAGGGTGCAAATGGATCTACAAGAGGAAGAGAGGAGTGGATGGGAAGGTGGAAACCTTCAAAGCAAGACTGGTGGCGAAAGGATATACTCAGAAAGAGGGTATCAATTATGAGGAAACCTTTTCACCAGTGGCTATGCTTAAATCCATAAGGATTCTCTTAGCCATCGCATGTCATTATGACTACGAGATATGGCAAATGGATGTTAAGACAACTTTTCTTAATGGAAGTCTTGACGAATGCATCTATATGATGCAACCAGAGGGTTTCATTGCTAGTGGGCAAGATAACATGGTTTGTAAACTTAAGAAGTCCATTTATGGACTTAAGCAAGCATCTAGAGCATGGAACATCAAGTTTAATCAGGCAGTCAAATCCTTTGGCTTTGATCAAAACATTGATGAACCATGTGTGTATAAGAAAGGAAGTGGAAAAGCAGTTGCATTCTTGGTTCTGTATGTAGATGACATATTACTCATAGGAAATGATGTAGGTTTCTTGTCATCCACAAAGGTTTGGTTATCCTCAAAATTTTAGATGAAGGATTTGGGTGAGGCCAGCTATATCTTAGGGATCCAGCTTTTGCGTGATCGCAAGAATAAGATGTTAGCCTTATCCCAATCTTCATATATGGAGAAGATATTGGTCAAGTTTAACATGCATGACTCCAAGAAGGGCCTCCTACCTTCTAGACATGGAGTACCACTGTCCCGAGATCAATGTCCAAAGACATTTGAAGAGATAGAGAGCATGAGGAGAGTTCCATATGCATCCGCTGTTGGAAGCCTCATGTATGCAATGTTATGTACTAGACCAGATATTTGCTTTGCCTTGGCATGGTTAGCAGATATCAGTCAAACCCTGGACCTATGCATTGGACAGCTGTTAAGCATATATTCAAGTATCTTCGGAGAACGAAAGATTATATGCTAACCTTTCGAGCAGATGATCTAACGCCATTGGCGTATACAGACTCTGATTTTCAATCTGATAGAGATGCCAGAAAGTCTACTTCAGGGTACGTCTTTACTCTGTCAGGAGGGGCTATATCATGGAGAAGTGTCAAGCAATCCTGCACTGCTGATTCTACCATGGAAGCAGAGTATGTGGCGGCATCGGAAGCTGCGAAGGAAGCGGTATGGCTCAGAAAATTCCTGTTGGAATTAGGAGTTGTTCCTGCAGTGCATAAACCGATTGTCATGTACTGCGAACAAGAAAGGCAAGCACATTCAAAGAAAGTACCACTTGATCCGGGAATTCATTCAGGATGGAGAGATAGTGGTGGAGCATATTGCTTCAGCAAATAACTTAGATGACCCATTCACTAAGACTCTCACTGAGAAAGTCTTCACTTCTCATGTTGAGTCTATGGGTGTTAGGTTAGGAAGTAGTGATCTTTAGTGCAAGTGGGAGTTTGTTGGGATTGGTGTATGCCCTAAAGCCCACTGGCTGCACTATCATCTTTTGTTACTGGATATTTACTGGTTATTTAATGGAATGACTCTTTTATGCTTAAACATGTATATATGTATGGTTGTGTAAGGCCCATTGTTTCTAGTAAATGAATTAGGTGTGTAGTGTCTACACACAGATAGGTCTAATTCATGGACACTTGAAACAACATATTTGTTCATAACTGAGAGATGGAGCTGGGCAATTCATCTTGGTATAAGTTATAATGAGAGACTCTCTTGTATTCAGGGTGACTTACCTAAGTCATGAGAGGGCTTTCCCGGATTCATCTGATTAGTGCATATGCAATGCATTGAACAGGACCATGGTAGGTGTGATCTCTAAAATAGTACTATCACAGAGAGAGATCAAGTCACCTCATGCTACTAAGTGACCGGTGTTCTTGTGCTTTAATTCACTATGGGTGAGATTCTTTTCATGGGTCAACAGCTCTGTTTTTTGGGTACTCGGACTTGATTAGTTGGGAAGTGCAGATGCAATATAGAATCTATGCCATCTAATGATGGAATGATCGTCCCCTTAGAATTATCCGATTAATCATCAAAATCTAAGATCTTAGTATATGGATGTTCCATATGGATATTGAACTTGTGGGTCGCTCCCTGGATCAAGAGAATGATATCCGGATGATGATTATGTTAAGGATATGAAGTTCTAAGGTTTAGATGTAATCGGGAAGGTTGATAGTACATGTGATAACCTGACTCGATTATGGATGTTACATAGAGGAGCATTCAGGTCATTACACTTACTAGGTCGAAGACAACCGTCATTTTATGACGAGCTTATTATAATATATATTTGTCCTTGGAGTTCAACCATAACTCTTTAGTGGAATGAGTTAAGGTTAAAATGGTCTTAATGTTGCTATGGGTTTAGCATGGACATTTTGGTCATTTTGGGAGCCAATGAAAAATATGTCTTTTGGTCCCTTCTCTAGTCACTTACCAAGATTGGCATGGTTTCCTATAATGTTTAGATAACATTTGGATGAATTATTTTAGTGGAAAAATAATTTTGAGTTTAAATTCAAATAGGCTTTTGATGGCATACATGAATTTAATTCTAGATAAATTGTATGTGGGCCATGGTGTGCATTATCATAAGGGACGTCCATAATAGGATTTCCATGGATAAGGTTTCCAATTTTGAGTAGGTCTCTCTACTTGGAAGGTTGGACTCCTCTTTGGATTAGTATTCCTATGAAAAAGTTTCCTTTTTGGATTAGGAACTTAAAATTAGTAAGTGTTGTACAACTAGGATTACTAATTGCATGGGAAGTTCCTTTAGTTTCCTTTTCTAATTGGAGAGTGTTTCTTAAAGGAAATAAATCTTTAGATTATAGTTTTCTTTTAGGACATCTATGAGAATTAGAAGAGATAAACTTTTAGGAAAGGTTTCCTCAAAGTTTTTATAAAAGAAACAACACCCCCTTGGACGTCCAATATACTAAAAGAGTGCAAGTTCCCATCCCACACGTCCAGCCTTGAAGTGCTTTCTTCTTTACTGAAGAAACTTGTAGGTCTGAGATTTTTCCTTGGAAAAATAGTTCTCAATTCCTAGATTAAGATCCCACCATCTTAGCCAATCAGATTTGGAAGTGAGATAGAGGAGAAGATCAAAGGCAACACTACTGCAGAAAATTCCAGCAACTTGTTTGCTAATTGCAAATCTGAGTTCGGGCCTTTGGATCTATTTTTTTAGAGATTTGAAGTCTACAAATCTTCGAGGTAATAGTCTTCTTCATTCTCCTTTAATTATACACTTGTTGGTCATGAATTCATGGAGTTCTCATGCGATCTCTATGGCTGATTTATGCTGCCCAAATCAAATTTTTTTTAAAATCTGTCATGTTACAAATTAGCCATGAATGTCTTCCGCTAATTCAGATCTGAATCGCAGTTTCTTTCAGTGAGGATTCAAGTGAGAGACCTGACTCTGACAATGGGGTAGGTTTTTCTAGGAAGCGAGGCCACAGAAGCAAGAGGAATAGGAGTCAACATCGTAGCAAGGGGCAACACGAAGACTCTCCTGATGTGGAAGTCCCTCTTATTATCAATGAGGAGATGCAAGAGAATACTGACGAGCCTCCGGAAAAGAGGAGTCGAGAAGAAGAGGCCGTCGGTGAAGGTATGATTCTTCCTTTTTCTCTTCCCATTACTTTTCACGGAATTTTCCATGTTCCGATTTGCTTTCTACTTCTGCTTTTCTTTTTTTTTTTAGCAGAGGAAGACTTGGCGATGCCTGAGGTTTCGACCGATGAGGCGGTGATGGATCCGGCTGTGGCACCTGAAAAAGAACCGAGGGACTCTGGAGTGAATCCAGAATCTCCAATTGGCATAACTTCTTTTGCTTTTTTTTCTGTGTTTGTGACTTCATTTGCTAACATTTTTTTCTTGTCAGCTGACTTTCCACAGGATTTCGATGACTTTGAACCGTCGATGGACGCAAATGTTGATGATGCTTCCGATGAATTCATAGAGGAAGATAGTGTTCCACCAGTCGTCGAAGAAGGTACTTCATAGTAATAACCCTAATAATGATTTTTAAATAGGATCATATTCATACCTTTTTGTGTTTCATTGGCAGGTTTTGAAGTGACAGAAGAGAGTCCATCGCTTCCTTTAGAACCAGCACAAGGGATGCCAGAGGTTGATCTGGAGGTAGAGACTCCTGGAACCGACGGAGCGGGGCGAATCTTCATCTGGGCCATCTGTTCTATTTGCGAAAAAAGTGTTGGCATGGGTTTTGAGCTCTTGGATCGAGACTGACGCCAGGAAACGTCTTGAGCATTTGAAGGCACAAGTCGCTGCCAAGTGGGCTGCTATAACAGAGGCTCGTGACAGGGAGAGTGCTCTGATTCACCTGGTTGCAGATGCCGATCGAGTTCTCGAAAGGAAGATTCAAGAAGACAAACAATGGCAAACTGCTTGGGATACGCTTCCCAATATAAAAGAAGGGTTACAGCCTTCTTAGCATCTCATGGTAAGTTCCTGAAGAAGTGTGCCTTGGAAACTATGACGACTGAGGCCAAGAATTTGCTTGAGGAGCTGAAACTTTGGCTAGAGAACATTTTTGGCTGAGCTCCTGATTTTTTGTAGAAGAAACTATCCTTCTTTTTTTTGGTACCACATGTATTTTTTTTTGGTACTCTTTTTTTTGTGTAGTGCTTGTAAACACTTTCTTTTCTTTTTTCTTTTAGTACCACATGTATTTTTTGGTACTTTTTTTTTGTTTTCCCTACACTCACTTAAATCTTTTTGTGATGAAAGCAATTGCTAAATGGGATTTGATCAAAAGTTTGTGATTTTGTGAAAATCTTTTGTCAAATGATTGTTTTGGCATGGGAGCCAAATTTTGTTTGTGGCATGAGAGCCGATTTTGGCATAAGAGCCGGTTTTTTGTGGCATTGATAGCCGGTTTGTGGCATTGATAGTCGGGTTTTTTTGAAAGCCAAGTTTTGGTTGGTGACATTGATTGCCGGTTTTGTTTTGTGGCATTGATAGCGGGTTTGTTTTGTGGCATGGATAGCTGGTTTGTTGGCATTTATAGCCGGTTTGTGGCATTTATAACCAGTTTTTGGCATCTATAGCCGGTTTTGGTTTTCAAAAATGTAAGTATTGTTAGTTTTATGGACTCAATCCAGTAGATGATATAATAAATTGATTAAATTCTTTATTTATTCATATATTCATGTTTACTTTTCATGAGATGAATGGTGATTTATTATATACTTGCACATAACCAATACGAATGACATGATGGTTCATGAGATGAACCGGGGTCCACAAGTATATTAGATGTAATACATGTGTATGGATGAGATCCACATACGGGAGACATGTATGACAAATCTTATACTTAAAATATATTCACAACCAGTGATGAGACTGGACATCTCATACTGACAAGGTTGCAGCATTTTGATCACTATGAGATAGTGTGATTTGTCTCGATCATCAGAATGGAAGATTCTGGATCATAGTGCTGGTACATTTGATGTATTGAAGGACCATGAGAAGCACCTTATAAAAACTGTCTTTATTTTAAGGTCTGCTCTCATAATTCCCTAGCAATAGGCTCTCAATCCTGAGACATTAATGAACTCAAGTTTCTATCTATTCATTTGCTTTGAGTCACCAATGAGTGAGGCCAACTGTAGGTCAACACCTCGGTGATTTGGGTACATGGTAGTAGAACTGTGGGAACATTCAATAGTCAAGATGGAATCTATCTCTAATATCCCCTTGTGCCAATTAATGGATTTATCATTGGTAAGTGCGCACCCATTCCGATTAAGAGTTAATTGGAAAGGTACCATTGATCATTATAATTAATTGGGGCTCAAGGATAATAAGAAATGGATCTAGTTTGGAAGACAGGTCCAATTAATCCATGGATATTGATAGAGGGGTCTACTTATGGTAATGTGGAAGTTTAGGGTCTTCTATGTAATATTCCTAAGACTGGAGTTCAATTGCATTTATATAGTGGAGTTATTTGCAATTAACTGTGTGCCCGGATTACACATGAGATGTGGGGTCGCGTGTCCCAGTTGGAGCCAGCTTTCTAAGGAATCCCTAGTGGTCCCCACGCTAGCCCAATTATTAGAAAGTATCTAATTCTAGTTGAACTCTAAAAGGAAAGTTACTATTTCTAGTAGAAGTGAGACTTCTAATAGTGGTAATAGTAGACTTACTAATTTTAGTAGAAGTGAGACTTCTATTTTAATTAGAAAGGAATTGGAAAGTTACTAATCATATTTGAAGTGAGACTTCTAATTATGATATGGTAAGTTACTAATTAATGGAAGTAAGACTTCTATTGTAATTAGTAAAGAAGAGACAACTTGCAAAAGTTATAAATAGAGGAGGACAAGGCCTTGGACGCCCATGCATAAATCCATATTGGGATTCACGCCCAAGCCTCCCTAGTGCAATAGTTGCACATGCTCTTCCTCCTCTCCCTCTTCTAGTTTTCTTTCTAGTTCCTCCTTAGAGTTCCTAGTAGTTTTCTCTTGGAGATCCCACCATCTTCTTGAGAAAAGGAGAATCTGATACGGGTCATAGCGTGGAAGATCAAGAGGTCTTGGAGATCCCTATTTGATTAGTGAAAGCGTTTCATCATCAAAGAAAGACGCAACTCCTCCATTAGAGCACAACCGAGCTCCAAAGGTATAATCTACTTCCTTGCATGTTGTAGATTTATTTGTTGCTTATATGTTGCTGGTTCTATCTTCTAGATAGATTGTATTTACTGATCATGATGACTGAGATTGAGGACATAGATCTTGGATTGGGTTTTATAGCCTTGTGGATAGTTGATCCCTGCGTCAAGTGGGTCAAAAGTTTTTAAAACCTATCCTAGAGGCCCACCCTATTTCCAACAATTGGTATCAGAGCCTTACCTCATCTCTTATCATGTTAGATCAGTAAACTTGATCTAATCTTTACATGAGATGCGAAGAGGATAGATCAAGGGCTATGTACGGATCAGTTTTGATGGTTTTGCTTGGATAATTAGTAAGTCCATGTTTGGATAGTCACAAAAGGGTCTAACAATGATGGAATGATGGTAGGAAGCCATTGGGAATCTTCAGAAGAGTTTTGGAGATGGTTGGACACGAAATACAAAAACCCAACTTGCAGATTTCCGTCAGGCAGGTCGACCGAGCCCTCTGGCAGGTCGACCGAAGACACTGAGGCCGGTCGACCGAACCCTCTAGTAGGTCGACCGAACAGACTGACATATGAGATCGCAGCCGGGGGACACCCCCGGACACGCTCTGCGTAGGGGGCATGAATCATAGTAGTGACAATATTTGGCATCCTGTCTTTCCATTATTGTTTGGTAACCCGACTTTGTGAGTTGCTTTACTAGTATGAGATACTAACATGCAGGTTATCATGTCCTCTCCATATGGCCCACAAGTCTTTTACTTTCTTTTATGGTTGAATGTTTATTTTTGGCAAGTTGTAAAGGGCATCATGGTTTCCTTGTTTTCCCGGTTTAGGGCAAGGCATGGTGAAATTCCCTATGAGCCTTTTATTTCCATTAATAGATTATCATGTAAGTCTCATCGTAGAGACATAGGAATTTATGTAATTTTCTAAATTTGTAAATTCTGGCGATGTCCGAGACTAAGAAGGAAAGTGAAGTTGGACTCCTAATCAAAGAGTTTGAAGATTACCAAAGGTGTTTTGGAGTTTCCCAAAGTGTTTGAGGAATTCCAAAATTTTGGAAAGTCTAGAAGTCCAAGAAGTCTATTCCGCATGGGCCATGTGGAGGAGAGGACTAGTTTCTAATTTTAGCGTTTTCTATTTATAGTTGAATGCTTTATTTAGAATGTTTCCAAATCTGATCCAAACATAGCAAGTTACTAATATTGGTCAAATCAAATTAATTTTTGGAAAGAGTTCTAATTAGTGTCGATGACCCATGAGATTGACACATTGGCAACACTAATTTAAGAAACAGGTCTTTCCTTAAAATAACTTGACTTGTAACCAATCTTAGATCATATCATGAGGTGATTTGATGATTCATATATTTATATATGTGGGCCCTAATACCTTAAAAGGAAATCCTCAATTCTAAAATATTATGTGGGAGCGGGGGCATTTAAATTAATAAATCCCCATGGTTTTCCACCATAGGTTCATTGTAAGGAAAGTATTAGCCTCGCGCCACCAAGAGAGTGGCCGTTCCCCACGGAGGGCTTTTATTTATCTGGTTACTAGATATGGATCTCCTATGGATAGTATTGATGAGACGTGGTGGGGGTTCACTCCCCAAGGAGGAGCTGCCCATCGCGGTTGTCATGCAATATTAGTTGGTGGGTCACACTTAACTAAAATAATGATGTAGTATCCCCAAGGATTTGCCTCATGTATTTTAGAGACCAAAGCAAATCGGGAGTCATACATTATCTGGTATGAGATACCTAGATGATAATGAATGATTGGGGATCAAGGATAGTTAGTCTTAATCCCAATTTTGACGACTTTGATCCGCACCAATCTATGGGGCATTTGCACTCCCCAAGAGGCATGCCCTAGGGGATTGGGATTCCGATGTATTCTAAATTCAGTGCTTATGAGGATTCCCATATGAATTTGGTAGAATACTAAATCCTAATGTCATTTATATTCTTTCATTGAATGTATGGTTATGTGCTTTAATTTATATAGCATGAATTCGATTACTTTCAATCCACTTGCGACCATCCTCAACCAGAACAAGTTGATGGGATCCAACTATGTAGACTGGAAAAGGAACCTGGATATTATCTTGACATCTTCAAGTTGCAAATATGTCCTTCTAATACCCCCCCTTCCTGAGCCTGAGCCTGATGCACCACAGATTGTGAAAAACTTTTACACCAAGTGGACCAAAAACAATGAGATAGCCAGATGTTTTATTCAGGCATCCATGTCTACTGTTTTGCAAGAACAACATCAATCCTATAAGTCAGCATACGATATTATATCGAACTTAAAGGAGATGTTTGCAGACCAGGTCAGGCCTGCTAGGCAGGCTGCTGTAAAAGTGCTGATGGAGACAAAGATGGCTGAGGGAACCCCAGTACAAAAACATTTGTTACAAATGAAGTTGGCATTGAATGAGTTAGATGTACTGGGGACTACGTTTGATACAGAAACGCAGATCCACATGATCATTCAATCACTACCAGACTCATTCAAACATTTCGAGATCAATTATAGTAAATTGGAAATGACCATAGCTGAGCTGTCTCGCCAGCTGGTAGTGTTTGAGGAAATCATGAAGAAAAGACCAACTGCCCTCATGACAGAAAAGTCATTTGCTAAGTCTAAACCGAAAGGTAAAGACCGGGATAGCAAGAAGAAATCAGTCATCAAAGGTCCTAAGGTGGAGTATGGTTCCACTAGTGGTATGGCCAAGGTCAAGGGTACGGGAGCAAAGGGAAAGTGTTTCCACTGTGGTATGACGGGACATTGGAGGAGAAATTGTCCACGATTTCTGTCAAAGGAAAAGACCTCAGGTATGATTGAGTCATTTGTTTCTGAATATAGTTTTTCAACTAGTACTTCAGAATCTTGGTTTGTAGACTTTGGTGCAACTAATTACATCAGTAATATGTTGTAGGAGTTACAGGTAACCAGGAGGATTAATGACAGGGAAATCAGTATTAACCTGGGATCGGAAGCCAAGGCAGAAGCAGTGTCAGTAGGAGTAGTAACTTAGTTATTTTCAGATATTAAGTTGATTTTGTCAGATACATTATATGTACCGTTTTAAGACGGAATTTTAATTTCTAGTATGATGAATAAGAGTTATTCAGTTACTTTTGGTAATTAAATCGTCTTAAAGAGGAGCGGTACTCTTATATATTCTGACAAGGTAATCAATGGCTTTTATTTGTTAACTCCCACAATGTATGAGATACATGACGCTGATGCTAATAATAGACCATCATTAAAGAGGTAGTCACCTTCATCTAATCCAACAAACTTTGGCACCTAAGAGGCTAGGTCATATAAACCTAAACAGGATTGACAGGCTAGTGAAAGATGGTATCTTGCCTTCATTGGTGGTAGAATCAATGCCTATCTGCAAATCCTGTCTGGAAGGCAAAATGACCAAAAGACCCTTATTCATCTAAGGGCAGTCGAGCCAAAGATTTATTGGAGTTAGTGTTTACTGATGTGTATGGACTCATAATATTAGAGTGAGAGATTGATACGAGTATTTTATCACTTTCACCGATGATTACTCGAGATATGGATACATATACCTTATGCACCGCAAGTCCGAGTTTTTTGAATAGTTCAAAGAGTTTCGAGCGGAAGCGGAAAAGCAATTAGGTAAAAGTATAAATACTCTTCGATGAGATCGATGAGGCGAATATCTCTCCGCTAAGTTTATGGGATACTTATCAGTAAATGGGATTTGATCCCAGTAGTCTGCTCCTGGTTTGCCTCAACAGAGTGGAATAGTAGAAAGAAGGAACAAGACTCTTTTAAATATGATCAAGTCTATGATTAAGTTTCTACTGATTACCTATATTTTGGGATATGAAAACTGAAATATATATACTAAACCTCATTCCATCTAAGTCTATACTTGAGACTCCCAGGGAGTTATGGACAGGGCGAAAGCCTAGTCTACAACGTTTTCAGGGTTGTCTGACACACGTGCTGAAGGATAAGACGGATTAGTTGGAATCGAAGTCGGAAGTATATATGTTTATATTCTATCCCAAAAAGGAACTAAAGGTTGGTTGCTCTATAATCCCAGAGAGCAAAAAGTGCTCCGCAGCACCAATGCGGTTTTCTGGAGGGAGATTATAAGATTAACTGGAAATCTTTAGAAATGGTTATCTTGGAAGAAATTTAAGAAAGAACAATTCCAAATCCAAGAATAACCAAACTTTAAGAAAATCCGCCATATTTGACCCAGTAGTTACACCAGTGCCTTGTCGTAGTGGGAGTATTGTCAGGACCCTTGACAAGTTCTCGGTCTAGGGAAAGTCTTACAAGGCAATCCCGGTGTAACCGGAACAAGATCCCTATAACTATGATAAAGCCGTTAATGGCATAGTTTTGGGACGTTGGTTAGATGCTATGAAAGCTGAGGTGGAGTCTTTGTACTCTAATCAGGTCTGGATACTTGTGGGCTTGCCTGCTAATAGCAAACCTATTGGGTGCAAGTGAGTCTACAAAAGAAAATGAGAGCCAGATGGAAGAGTTCCATCCGGATACTCTTATCCATTGCGGTTCATCTCGGTGACGAGATTTGGCAAATGGATATCAAGACAGCATCTCACGATGGGAATCTTGAGGAAAACATCTATATGATGTAACTAGATGGTTCTATAGCTAATAACCAAGTGCGAAGAGTTTGCAGGCTGCATAAGTCCATTTATGGATTCAAGCAAATATCCCGAAACAGGAACATCCGTATTGATTAAGGAAATCAAGTCACTTGATTTTTATCAGAATCCGGATAAGTCATGTGTAAATGAAAAGTCAAGAACGCAGGGCAGTTTTTCTGGTATTGTATGTCGACGATATCCTTCTCCCATGGAGTGACATAGGGATATCGTCAACAGTAAAAGTTTTGGTTGGCTAAGACTTTTGATAATAAAGGACTTTGGAAAAGCCAGGTACATCCTAGGAATCAATTTCCATTGAGACTAGAAAAATAGGATGATAGGCTTATCCCAATAATGTGTACATAGATAAGGTTCTGGTACGATAAGCTATGCTTTGTACTAGACCGGATATCTGTCACGCAGTATGCCTAGTCAGCAGATATAAAGTCTAGCCCAGGTCTTTATCATTGACTGCTGTACGATGTGTTCTCGAATACTTGAGAAGGACTAGAGATCACATGTTGAGTTATAGCAGTGATGAGTTGATTCCAGTCGGTTACATAGATACTGACTTCTAGTCAGATCAGGATTCCAGGAAATCAACTTCTGGGTATGTGTTTATGCTGTAATTACTTGAGAAGCAATTACGGAAGCAGATTGACTCAAAAGATTCCTTATGGAATTTGAAGTGGTATTTTTGGCAGGACAGCCGATCACAGTTTACTGTGATAACAGTAGGGCAGTCATTAAGTCCAAATAACCCAAGAGCCAAAAAGCATGTACAGAGGAAATTATACATGGTCAGATAGATTATGCAGAGAGGTGATGTACGATCACCAAGATAGCCTCTGCAGACAATCTAGTAGATCCATTTACTAAGCCTTTGACTACCAAAGTCTTTGAGCTATATGTAAAAGGGATGTGCATGAGATGCAACTCTAACTGGCATTGAGCCAAAGTGGGAGATTGTTAGTTTTATGGACTCAATCCAGTAGATGATATAATAAATTGATTAAATTCTTTATTTATTCATATATTCATGTTTACTTTTCATGAGATGAATGGTGATTTATTATATACTTGCACATAACCAATACGAATGACATGATGGTTCATGAGATGAACCGGGGTCCACAAGTATATTAGATTGTAATACATGTGTATGGATGAGATCCACATACGGGAGACATGTATGACAAATCTTATACTTAAAATATATTCACAACCAGTGATGAGACTGGACATCTCATACTGACAAGGTTGCAGCATTTTGATCACTATGAGATAGTGTGATTTGTCTCGATCATCAGAATGAAAGATTCTGGATCATAGTGCTGGTACATTTGATGTATTGAAGGACCATGAGAAGCACCTTATAAAAACTGTCTTTATTTTAAGGTCTGCTCTCATAATTCCCTAGCAATAGGCTCTCAATCCTGAGACATTAATGAACTCAAGTTTCTATCTATTCATTTGCTTTGAGTCACCAATGAGTGAGGCCAACTGTAGGTCAACACCTCGGTGATTTGGGTACATGGTAGTAGAACTGTGGGAACATTCAATAGTCAAGATGGAATCTATCTCTAATATCCCCTTGTGCCAATTAATGGATTTATCATTGGTAAGTGCGCACCCATTCCGATTAAGAGTTAATTGGAAAGGTACCATTGATCATTATAATTAATTGGGGCTCAAGGATAATAAGAAATGGATCTAGTTTGGAAGACAGGTCCAATTAATCCATGGATATTGATAGAGGGGTCTACTTATGGTAATGTGGAAGTTTAGGGTCTTCTATGTAATATTCCTAAGACTGGAGTTCAATTGCATTTATATAGTGGAGTTATTTGCAATTAACTGTGGGCCCGAATTACACATGAGATGTGGGGTCGCGTGTCCCAGTTGGAGCCAGCTTTCTAAGGAATCCCTAGTGGTCCCCACGCTAGCCCAATTATTAGAAAGTATCTAATTCTAGTTGAACTCTAAAAGGAAAGTTACTATTTCTAGTAGAAGTGAGACTTCTAATAGTGGTAATAGTAGACTTACTAATTTTAGTAGAAGTGAGACTTCTATTTTAATTAGAAAGGAATTGGAAAGTTACTAATCATATTTGAAGTGAGACTTCTAATTATGATATGGTAAGTTACTAATTAATGGAAGTAAGACTTCTATTGTAATTAGTAAAGAAGAGACAACTTGCAAAAGTTATAAATAGAGGAGGACAAGGCCTTGGACGCCCATGCATAAATCCACATTGGGATTCACGCCCAAGCCTCCCTAGTGCAATAGTTGCACATGTTCTTCCTCCTCTCCCTCTTCTAGTTTTCTTTCTAGTTCCTCCTTAGAGTTCCTAGTAGTTTTCTCTTGGAGATCCCACCATCTTCTTGAGAAAAGGAGAATCTGATACAGGGTCATAGCGTGGAAGATCAAGAGGTCTTGGAGATCCCTATTTGATTAGTGAAAGCGTTTCATCATCAAAGAAAGACGCAACTCCTCCATTAGAGCACAACCGAGCTCCAAAGGTATAATCTACTTCCTTGCATGTTGTAGATTTATTTGTTGCTTATATGTTGCTGGTTCTATCTTCTAGATAGATTGTATTTACTGATCATGATGACTGAGATTGAGGACATAGATCTTGGATTGAGTTTTATAGCCTTGTGGATAGTTGATCCCTGCGTCAAGTGGGTCAAAAGTTTTTGAAACCTATCCTAGAGGCCCACCCTATTTCCAACAAGTATCGACTAAAAGCCGCTCCCTGCTGAATGGTCTTGCAAGTATCGATGGAATGTCGCATCCTTGCTCATTCGGTTGTGAGTATCGATGGAATGTCGCTTCCTCGTGGATTTGGGTGCAAGTATCGATGGAATGTCGCATCGTTAGTTTTCAAAAAATTTAGTTTTGTGGGTATTGACTTAATGTCGTTTCCCCATGATTTTTGAAATTTGCGGTTTTCTCGAACCTTTGGGTTGTGGATATCAACTGAAATGTTGCATCTCCACGATTTCTTGGTTTTTTCGAACCTTTGAAATTTAGGTTGTGGATATCAACTAAAATGTTGCATCTCCACAATTTTAGGTTTTTTCGAACCTTTGAAATTTGGGTTGTGGATATCAATTGAACATATTGCATTTCTAAAATTTTTTTTATTTTGCAAGTATCGACGAAATGTCGCTTCCCTAAGATTTTGGAAGTGTTGAACGTGGTTCGCATTCTTCCAATTTGTGCCAGTATCGACTAAGGGTCGCTTCCTTACGGTTTTTTGAAAAAACATTTTTTTTGTTTAAAGACACGAGGGTCGTAAGTTTTGACCTAAAACCATTTTGGCGGTAAAAGGCATGGTGGACTAGGGTGGAAATCCCTGAATCCGAATTTTATTTCAAACCATGAATTTTGGGTTCAAGGATCAAGAATTTTAGTCAAGTTAGGGAGAGGCTCCTAAACTTGGAATTTTTAAACAATGAAACGAGGAAAGTATGCATTGTTTGAATTTCTAGAAATTTCAACATTTGATATGAAAATTCTAAAAAGAGTGGGTCTGACGAGCGAGTACTTGGAAATAGGTTTTGGCCGTAAGGCATTGCTTTTACTCAGTTGGGTAAGTCCTCAAGGGTGGTACCGCTTTAAGAACTTGTCGTTGATGTGCAGATACATCTTTCACCCTCCATGTTTAGGAGTGCGTATGCGCTGTTGGAGAAAACCTTGTCGATGACGTAGGGTCCCTCTCATTTTTGCTCAAACTTGCCTTTGGACTTGTGAGCGAAGACCATTGGTCTTTTTACCACAAGAACCAAGTCACCGTTTTTGTAGGCACATTGCCTGACCTTCTTATCGAAAGATTCTGCCATGCGTGCTTGGTAAAGTTCAATGCTTTGTCGAGCTTCGAGCCGTCTCTCGTCGATATTGTCCAGCTCATCGAGTCGCAATTTGACATTGCTTTCTTGAGTCATGTCATTTTGCAACGATACTCTCAAGGAAGGAATTTGTACTTCCAAGGGTATGAGAGCTTCGCATCCGTAGACCAAGGAGAATGGTGTACTATGGGTTGGTCCTCAAACGGTGGTTCGATAAGCCCACAAAACTTCAGACTGTTTGTCGCTCCAGTCTCTTTTGTGACTAGAGACCATTTTTTTGAGGATTTTGTAGAGTGTCTTATTGAAGGCTTCTGCTAATCCATTTGCTACCAGATTGTATGGAGTCAAAGGACAACTTTGGATTTTGTATTTGTCGCAGAACCTATAGAATCGATGATCCTGGAATTGTGGTCCGTTATCATGGATGAATCTTTTGGGTATGCCAAAATGACAAACAATGTTGGTGCGCAGGAACTGAAGGATTAATGAGGCCTTCATTTTGTTAAGCGCAAATACTTCCAACCACTTGGAGAAATAATCCGTAGCGGCGAAGATGAAGCGATGACCTTTACTTGAAGGGGGAGAAATAGGACCGATGATGTCCATACCCCGGGCTTCAAAAGGCCAGGAGATCATTGTAGGATGCAGCCATTCTGGAGGCTTGTGAATGTAATCTCCTTGAACTTGGCATTGTTGCAGCGCTTAGCAAATTGCATTGCGTCAGCTACCATGGTAGGCCAGTAATAACCTAACCTTTTTATCTATTCGTAAAGCTTTGGACCAGCCTGATGAGCTCCACAAAGACCAGCATGAACTTCTTTGAGTGCTTCTTTAGCCTCTTATTATGACAAGCAGCGTAGAAGTATTCCGTTTAAGGATTTCTTGTAAAGGACTTTTGAAGGAATATCCAAATGAAAGCTTGGGGCTTG
This sequence comes from Litsea cubeba, assembly GCA_012931725.1. Lineage (NCBI taxonomy): Eukaryota > Viridiplantae > Streptophyta > Magnoliopsida > Laurales > Lauraceae > Litsea > Litsea cubeba. The sequence goes on along the minus strand of CM022955.1, from coordinate 33,531,442 downwards.
CCTTTGGATGCTTACCCTTTCTTTTGGATCTTCAGGTAGGATTCCGAACATAGTGTAGTCAATGAACGGATCCCTCCAGTCGCCGATTCAAGGTTGAAGGATAGAGATCTGACTTCCAACCACTTGGTGGCATTCAGCAACTGCTTGGGGTGTCTTAAGAGGAGGGAGGATTCTTCTTTCACACACTGTGATTTTCATGTTTTCCCCTTCTTGGATTGCCATAGATGCAACAAGTCCGGCTAGGTTATCTGCACGTATGTTCTCACCTCTACGAATGTGGGTAATGTGACAGATGTCAAGCTTTTGCACAAGCGATTGTGCCTTGTTGTATTAAGGTAGCAGATCAGGCTTCCTGACTTCAAATTTCTGATTCATCTGGTTGACGATCAGTTGAGAGTCTCCAAAGACTTCCAGCATGGTGATGCCAGATTCGATGGCGAGTTCCAATCCTAGGATCAGAGCTTGATATTCAACTGCGTTGTTTGTGCATGGTTCCAGTAGCGAGAAAGCATGTGGAATCATGTATTTATTGGGGCTAAAAGGGTTCCAACTCCTAAGATCAGCTGTCTTTTTTCATTTGTCCTAGTTGCACCGTCAAAGTACATGTCTTAGGAGGTATTTTGTGAGGAAGTCTCCACGTTGTAGACTGGTTCGTCTGGGAGATCATCTCTGAGTGGAGAATCTTTAGGCAATGGATGCTCTACGAGAAAGTCCGCTAGAGCTTGCCCTTTGATCGCTTTTTGTGGTACATACTGTCAGACCCCGACCCAGGTTCGGTATATTTAATTATATTTTAAACATGATTCGTTGATAAGTAGGGTTAGTGGATGATTAGCTTAATTTTTTTAAGCTAGATTAGAATGTTTAATTAGCTTTGGGAATTTTCGAGAGTCGTTGACTTAGGCTCGACGTGGGCCGGGGTGCCCGTGTATTGTGTGTGAACCTTGGGGTTTAACCTTGATTTTCATAAAATCCCAATTTCTATTTATTTTGACTCATTTCATTAAGTTTATCAACTTTCATGTTTTGACCATTTTGATTTGATGATCAGAAATCACATTTTTTGAGAAAAATGGGCAAATTTGACCTTCCACAAAATCTGTACCCAAAATTTGAAAATCTCAGAAATTGACAAAAATATACTTTTTAGAAAGTAAATATTTTGTTGAGTAATTTTTTCTTTTTCGACATTTTCGTTCGGGGCACGCAAGTACCATTTTCAGCTCTATTAATGTTGGGACGCACTTACCCATCTTATAAAGAGGAATAGTTCTCTTCCCTCTTCATTCTATCTTTTTCCTGCAACTATTTGAGCCAAGGGCTTTCTTCCTCTCCCAACACTTTCCCTCTCTTCTTGAGCACCCATTCCTTGAAGGCAAAGAGGAGGATTGATCTCCTAGGCTTCTTCCTCACTCTCCAAGCTTTCCAAAGATACATTTTTCTAATGATTTGAGCTAGGGCAAAGCTCACTTTCAAGCTTCTCTTCCTTATTTGAGCTCTTCCAGGTTAGCCATGGTTTTTCTTTCATGAAATCTTAGTTTTTCAAACCATTTGGAGCATTTTTCTCATACATGCAAAGAGGTTTCATGAGATTTGCAAAAAGATTGATTTTTCTAGGGTTTTCTTGGTATATTTTGGGGGGTTTTTGTAGGTTTGGAGCTAGAGGCCCTATAGAGAGTAGTTTGAGGAGTAATTCCTCTCTCATCTTGGCTTGAGGCAAGTAAATATTCAGATAATGTGGTGTATGTTGTTTAATATGAGTGTTTGTTCTCTTCTTAGAAACTTTGATTGTTCTCTTCTTAGAAACTATGATTCTCTACCTTAGTTTATTGATTTATCATTGAAATGTTCAAGCAATGGTTTATGTTTATTGCTTCTCTAATTTGATGTTTCAACAATATGAATCACTTTTGGATTTGTTTTGTATATTTCAGAATTTATCGTCTTAAGTGAATGAAAAAGTTATGTTTATGTTAGATTTTTGGAAAATGGAATGAACTAGTGTGGAGATGATGTAATGGAAGTTTGATGAGGCTAGGAGAAGCCCAAAATATATGAGAATACATATGGATGAGAAGGAGGGGAAGGACAACCAAAAGAAGAAGAGAGAAGTGTAGAAATCAGGAAAAAGGGGCAGGAAAACACGCCCTGACGGGCTGGACAGAAGACCAGCGCGCTATAGCGAGCTTGGGCTCGCTATAGCGTACCAGTCCTCTGCCTGGCGAGTGTCGGGCAGAAGCCCAGCTCGCTATAGCAAGCTTGGGCCCGCTGTAGCGAGCCAGGCTTCTGGAATTAGCCCATTTTCAAGGCTGTTTACCAAGCAGTTTGAGGCCTATTTAAGGCCCTGTCTTGAGGCCTGTTTCAGCTTGTTTAAGGCCTTGTTTTGGGGCCTGTTTCAGCCTGTTTAAGTCCCTGTTTTCAGCTTGTTAAAGGCCAATTTCCAACCTGTTTTAGGCCCATTTGCAGCCCCTCTTTGGCCCTTGTCTATCCATAGTTTGGAGCCCAATTCCATCCCCATTTGACATATGAAAGCCTGGAAGGGATACTTTGATTTGAACTACTATGAATAGTGAAACTTTATTGAGAAGGTGATGAAACCTCTTGATGTTTGAATTACCCGGGAATTTATTCAAGCCTTTATAAACACTTTATCTCCTAAATTGTTAATGATCTTCAGTGGCACCAAATTTCGTAATTAATAGTGACATTAGGAAACTAAGTGTGCATTGAGGAATTCCTTGGGAAACCTTTGAGTCACTTTATACTATTTCATTCCAAGTTCATAGATTTGTATATTTTCTACAAATTGATTTGAGTGGTTCACCACGTTCGGAAATATATCGATAAGGCTAGTCATTAGATTCGTTTGCATTTGTCAGTATATTCTATATGCATTTGATCAGGAGTAGTCCTATTATCGATTTTGGAAAATGAATTATTATGATTTGATTCGTATCAGTTACGTTTTGAAATTGAAAGGCACCACTAAGCTTAGGTCACCTCGTCGGGCTGATCACCCGGCTTGGGATCTTTAAATTATCTGCCAACTGCAACTTGGATTCTGTTTGTACCGACCATTGCAACGTTTTGTTTCCGGTCTCACGTGTAGTGGCTACGGTTCTGTTTGACAACGACCTTGTTCGTTTCGGTCCCACGAGTAGTGGCTACGGTCTCTGTTTGCTCTTGTTACTTCGGTAATAGGAGATTATAGCTATATGTGGTTTGCCAATGTTTTATCCGTTTGATGTTCTATTTTATGATCTTTGTATATCTCATTTTATTATAATCTTTGAAATTGCTAATGTTCAAGAAATTGATCTTTTATCTTGTTATTTCGGTTATTCAGGATTTTAAATGCATTTCCCATTTATTCAATATTTTAATCTTTCTATCATCCTATTATATGTTATATTTCCTTGCCAGACCGTTGTGTCTGATCTGTTTGTTTGGTGTCAGATGTTGAGCCCCTCGCCCTTGAGGCGCACTTCGAGGCGGACCCGGTAGCTCCTGTGGAACGTGAGTGGCAGCCTGATGATGTCGCTTAGACGTCGGGCTGACTTCAGAGCTTCGATCACATTTTGGGGTTGATTTTATTTTGGAAATTTGATTGTAGCCATTGTTGGCTTATTTTCTTTTAGGAAATTGTAAATATTGACTAACTTTAATTTTGTATTAAACTTGAAACTAACTTTGGAGCCTATCTATGAAACGTTTCTCATTTTGATACTAGTCTTGAGCCTTCTCATCATATACATATGTTATGAATCTTAATGTTTGCTACAATGCTTCCGCGAAGTTTATTCATCCCGAATATGATAAGTTTTATGTGATGGATCGAATTTCGAGGATCCTTACAGTGGAAACTTGTGGGAAACAAGTGTGTACGGGCAGAATTTCCGCCACGTCGGGCCATGACCCCTGATTAAGGTCTTGTTTAACGGGTCCTCGGTCCGGGGGTGTTGACACCAAAAATGTCACTTTGCCTCTTCAAGATCCAAAGAGCTACATGAAGTCGCAACCTGCCATAAATAGGCAATGCTGCTTCCAAAAAATCAAATCTTGACAGAATCAGACAAAAACTGCAAGATTCTTCCAGACAGCCAAAAGAGGAGTACACAAGAAGTTTTGGGCCATTTCAAAATCATTTGGCCTAACTTCGCTTCTCAGACAGCCGAAAAGGAGCTCTCGACGACAAAAGCATCGGAGACACCAAATCTTCGATCAGGGCCGATGGATAGTCTCAAAATACTTCCAAAAGGCTCCACGTCAAGTTCCGAGTCAAACCGACAACGTTTGACCCTACATCAACCCTCGAACAGCTAAATCAAGCCTCTTGGCGGCGAGAACCACCGAGGCCATTACTCATCAGATAGAGCACATGGACGGCTTCAAAATGCTTATAAAGGGCTACACGTCAAATTTCAGGTCATTTCCACAACATCTGACCATAGTTTGACGCTCGGAAGCCAAATCAGGCCTCTCGGCGGCAAAGCTCTCCGGGACCATGGTTTCCAAGACAGAGCCTATGGATCATTCTAAAATGACTCCAATAGGTTCCCTGTCAAATTTCAAGTCAATCGGACATCGATTGACCGCACATCAAACCGTGACATCTTCATCACGACAAAAAGCAAGTCTACAGGTGATAGGACCCCAAACGGCTTCAAAAATCAAACAAAATGCTATGGTTGGTCTTATTTATTGCTCAGGAGGCTTCACACCAAATTTCAGGTCATTCCGACATCGTTTGACCCAGTTTCAGCTTCTGACGGAAAATCGGCAGCTCTGCGCGACAAAGTCTTCGGCTTTCTCAGGAAATTGGAAACTTTGCAAAATAAAATGCAAGGATTCTCATCAGGTTTCCTACAAAGAAATTAGGCCAATAAATGGTCAGAATGTCAAGGAAAAGTACAGGAGAAAAAAGAATCGAAAAACAGCAAAAACGGACACAAAACGGGACACAAAAGGGGGAAAACCCCCCCCAGGGTCGCAGACCCCTGCGACCCTGGGCCAGGGTCGCCGGCGACCTTGGAACCCGGGGTCGCCGGGAAGGCCCCGGAAACCCCGATTTTCGCTGTTTTTTCGCGATTCGAAGAGCCCAGCCTCTGGTACTTTCCAAAATTCATGCTTTTGAGACACCAAATCCTCTGACATCCGTCCAAAACACGGGTTAATCATCAAGAGTATCGAAAATAATATTGACCGCCACTAGGTCAACCAAAAAAAAGTGTGCTTTCTACCCGACCGATCGAGAAATCGACAGGACAGATGGCACCGACCTGCTGTTGGCAACAAACACCTGAAATTACATGATCATCTGATGTCGATCTACAAGAAGATCCATCGATGATCATCGACAGAAGAATCCTAAAAGACGTGGCACGGCCCGCGACTCTTCAGCTGCTCGGCAACCACTTAATGCGATTAATTGAATAGCTTTATTACAGTCATTAATCCATTTCTTTGGATGGCCCAATCAGAAGCAAGCATTCGGGAGTTACAAGTCAAGAGATTCATGGCATTTAACCCATGAAACTCCTCCCATCATGGCGATTAAAGGCGATTAAATGCTCTCAATCTCCTCCGGCCAATCAGAAGCCAAGAAAAAGGAGTTACAAAATAAACAATTCAATTTTGTAACTCCTCCCATTACGCAGCTTTATGACAATCAAGGCTCATAAACTCTCCTAAATGGCTACCTAAAAGCCTATAAATAGGAGAGCTCTCCAAGAAGAAAGGACATAAGAAACATCAGAAAAAAAAAGCACAAACACACAGACAGAAATCCAGAGAAAGGAAAAAGAGAGAAAACTCTGCGGAAGTTCTACACCGGCCACCGCAACAAGGTGACAAAAGTCGCTTGGGGGGTACCCCCCCCCCAAGGTCCTTGCCTTCTCCTCCTGCCTCCAATGGCTTAGATGTGGCTTTTCAGCCCGTCTACTCGGCTTTTTATTGGATATAGGACCTCCTTTTGGTCTTTGTCTTCTAAAAACCTGAGGTTATAGCCAAGCCAAGCGAATCAATAGCATCCTCTGTTCTCATCTGCATGGATGATGGCGAAGCCCACATATGGCTTGCGACCGTCAATCTAAACGGGTCCCCCACAATCTCCTGAGAAGTTAGATCCTCATTTTCTTGCTTTTCATTGTAGTTTGTATTTTTTTTAAAAGAGACAAAAATCACAATTCTTGTCTTTCATTGTTGATAAGGATTGTAAATCGGCTATAAACGCCAAAATCGGCTATAAACGCCAAAAATCGGCTATAAACGCCAAAATCGGCTATAAATGCCAAAATCGGCTATAAATGCCAAAAAAAATTGCCTTTCACGGCAAATCAAGAAAATGTCTCTTTTCTTAAATATATGTGCAATGGAAAACTTGAAAGAAGTTGATTTCCTTTTTTACTTGCGAAGGTTGATCTCCGGATCACCACTTGCAATTCCAAATAAAAATAGAAAATCTGGCACACCCACACAAAAAAAGAAATGTTGATGCACGCCCCTTGCCCCCTGGTTACGAAAGGGTCGGACCCGACGGACTCCCATGTCCGTCGACCTCGGTAGGAACTCGAGCAGGAGCGCGGTCCATCAAGCTGGCTCCACCCGGTGGGACCCGTTTATTTGAGAACACGATGCTAGAAATGAAATATTTGCATATCATATATTTTGCTCTATGCTTATATTTCTTTTCTCGATTCCTTGGCTACTTTATAATTGGTGGCCTATGTTGAATTCCGCATCTAAAAAAAATGAGATGAGATTTTTTGTTTGGAAATTTCTAATTCTTTGAATTTATTTCCACTCTTTCTCTTTTCAAAAAAAAAAAAACAAAAAAAAATCAGATTTTTTCAGTTTGGATTCAAAATTGAGAAACTTTGATCCTCTCCCTTCTGGGCACTGGCGCTCACGGAAATCGTTGAGACCGTGTTCGGATCGGGGATTGGGCCATTGTTTCTCTTCGATGAGTTCATTAAAGATAAAAAAAAAAAATGAAATGAGATTTTTTGTTTGGGAATTTCTAATTCTTTGAATTTATTTCCACTCTTTCTCTTTTCAAAAAAAAAAAAATTTTAAACAAAAAACAAAAAAAAATCAGATTTTTCATTTTTGGATTCAAAATTGAGAAACTTTGATCCTCTCCCTTCTGGGCACTGGCGCTCACGGAAATCGTTGAGACCATGTTCGGATCGGGGGTTGGGCCATTGTTTCTCTTCGATGAGTTCATTAAAAATCTAAAAAAAATTATATATATATATATAAAAGTATAAAAAATTTTTAGATTTCTCAATTTGGATTCAAAATTGAGAAACCTTGATCCGTTCCTATCGTTCATCGCGCTTGCAGAAATGTTGAGCCTGTTCGACTAAGGTTTTGGGCCATTGTTTCTCTTCGATGAGTTCATAAAAAAAATATAATAAAATAAAAATAAAAATAAAAAAAGGACATAGACCACTAAGGTTAAACCAACTGTGTTCTTTGATCATTGTTGATTCAAAGAAAAGCCTTGTCCAGAGTGTGGAGACAGCTTGACTGTTCTAGGCAAGGGTCCTCCAAACGGGTTCATTAAGTAATCCTACCCTTACCTGGGGGCAATTCTATCAATCAAGATTTCATAAGACCGGGTTAGGAGGCCTATGTGTACTCTCTCGTCTTTTAAACAAAAATAAATAATTTTTTTTTAAAAAATAAAAATTTTAAAATAAAAAGTAAAAAATAAAAAAATTTTTTCAAAAAAAAAAAAATCTTAAAAAAAAAATTAATAAAAAAAATAATAGAAAATTAAAAAAAAATAAAAAAAATCTTCAAAAAAAAAACTTCCGTCATTTTGGATTTAGATTGGAGAAATCTTGGTCTTCTCCTTTCTGAGCACTGGCGCTCACGGAAATCGTTGAGACCGTGTTCAGATTGGAATGCCTTTTGCTCTCTTTGATGAACCCGATATTGACTTTTCAAAAAAAAAAAACTCGTCATCTTTAGATTCAGATCCGAGAAATTATGGTTCATTTCTTTCTGAGCACTGGCGTTCGCGGAAATCGCTGAGCCCGTGTTCAGATCGGAATACCATCTGCTCTCTTTGATGAATCCAATCTTGACCTTTCAAAACAGAGAATCTCATCTCATGGATGCGGTCTCAAAACATTTGTGTCTAGCGGTACTAGTACGCCCTTTCAGGGTCTACTGTATTGCGACCGGCACATCTGTAACTCCAACTTTATATTCTTCTTACCTCGAGCAAGCTCTGCTTCTCGATAAGTCGAATTTAAGTTCACAATTGCTTCTAGCAGTCACTGGGATGCCCATTCCAGGCTTACCATACCTGCGATCAGAACAATTGTACCTTCTATGGCATTTTGCCTTCCTCATATTGCCTGGGTCATCTACCTCGGGCAATTTGAAAAGACGAAACCATAGAACTTTCCATTTATGATCATTATATTCTTGTGATTACTAATGGATGTGGTCTTGTTTCAGAAATTTTCGAAAACTAACAATGGCAGCTTCACTAACCATTACTTTCGACGAAAACAAGCACCAACTCATGCTTCAACAGAAGCAAACCACGCGCACCTACAAGCGCCCAATCAGCTGCCGAAGTGTCAACTCCCTCGGCAACTCTCTGAACTCCGGGTCGACCTCGACTCCCCGGACTATCGTCTTTGGAACGCTGGGACCATTCCCACTTCCTGAGGAACAAACTGCTCCCTCCAAGAAGCAGAAACTCGCCTCTCAACGTGTCACTACCGTGACACCAAAGGCGAGCACCAGAAGGCCTGAAGCCCGTGGCAGCCCCACGAAGCCTCAACCTGCAAACAACCAGGTCTACCCCAAGACTTGGTCCCCAAGACCTTCACCAAAACAGAGAAGGTCCCAGACATCCACTAAGCCAGCATTCCTGGCCCCACTCAAGGAGAACCAGTTCTATCCTCTTGCCTATATGAAAGAGGAGAGACCCATCTCCAACCTGACTTCCAAGTCAACCCAGCATGAGCCGGCTTGTTCCTACAAGCCCAAAATCAAGTCATGCATCACAAGGCCTCCACAAGCACCTGCTAAGGCCTACAAACCTGCAGTTCGACCCTTCATCTCTACAGGGGCCGAACTTCAAAAATTCAAAGCTTCGCTGCAACTGGCAAAGGACAGGGTTCGCATCCTGTCCTTGCCCAGCTACAAAGAAGACAGGCTCGGCTGCTGCGCCCGAGGGAGCACATCCTTCATCGTCAAAGCCCAGTCAGAGCTGACTGAAGCTCAAATTGCTCGTCGTATACGCCGCCGCGCGTCATACCGACAAAAGAGACTAGAGAAGCAAAGGACCCAGCCTCCCACACTTCAAGTCTCTCCCAAATGGGTCGAAAAAGAAAGACCCAACCAAGTTGCTGCCGTCCATATGGTTGGAAAAACCAGAAGGCGCCAAAAATCAGCAACAAAAATCCATGTCCGACGTCCAATGACCCGCAACGTCTCAAGGACAAGAAGACATTCAGAAGAATCCCCTGCTCCTTCAAGCAAAGGACAGCAGAGTGATCCTTCCTCAAGCTCCTCTTCAAAAAGAATGAGCCCCAGCTAAGTCACCAGGACAGTTTCTTCGTTCGAGTCACGAAGGATGAATGTCTTGGCTACAAATTCTGAGCCACCACCCCGCAATCCACCTCCAGAAGATGCGATCACCCGCATCCAGCAGTTGGAACAGGGCCAGCAGAGGATTGAAACTCTGATGGAAAACCTTCTCCTCGCCTTCCAAAATCAGGCGAACAATGAACCTCCTCCGAATCATCAAGACGACGAGGTAAATAGAGAAGAAAATGAGTCACGCGCCCTTACCAAAAAGGACGTAGACGGTATCCTCGCCAAAGCAAAAGAAGAGGATATACTCAAGGAGCATGGGATCAAGCCACCATATCCCTTATGGATGGACTCGGTCCCGTTCCCCACCAAATTCAAGCATCCTACTCTCCAAACATATACGGGGAAAGGATCAGCCAGACAGCACGTCATCCACTTCAAGATCCTGACGGGAGCTATCGCGGATCAAGATGCACTCAAGATCCGCCTCTTTGCAAGTACCTTAAAAGGTACGGCCTTCGATTGGTACTCCACTCTGCCGGAGGACTCAATCCAAAACTGGGCCATGTTAGAGACACGCTTCCTGACTCACTTCAAAGGTGAGGATCACCCCGCTACTATGGCTCAGCTGTGCAGCCTAAAACAGGGGGAGAATGAATCAATATATGACTTCATTCACAAGTGGAAAGCAATGGCATACAAATGCTCTGATGTATTGCCACAAGCGTCGCTAGTCGACATCTGCCGAAACAACATGAGAGCCAGAATCCGCTCCATGATCATCGGCAACAAATCAAAAAACCTGGGAGAACTCCTAGAAGCTTCCATGGAAGCTGAAACGGTGATTAAAGACCTCAACAGTCAGAAATCATCAAGAAAAGAGCCAACCGCCATTACGACCTCAAAACCAAAGAAGAAAGAGGTCCTCAATGTGCAGACCAAGTCAGCTCCTCAGCCACCAAAGAAAGCTGAAAACAAAGCTGTTGGTAAGAAACCTGAACTCTCTGATGCCTTCAAAGAACGAGTAGAGAAGAAATACCCGTTTGATGAAGATGTTGATGAAATCTTCGGGGCTCTTGTGGCGAATGGCAAGCTCACCTTGCCTGAACCAAAAAGACCGGGTGATGTTGGCAAAACCAACGATCCTCGGTACTGTCCATACCACCAGATGATCTCGCATCCTCTCAATCAATGCTTCGTTGTGAGAGAGAAAATAAATGAGATGTGGAAAAACGGAGTCATCACCTTTGACAAAAACTATGGGTCTGCCTCCGGCAACATGGTGACAAGTGGACAAACATCAAAATCACCGAAGAAGAAGATCACTACTTCCTTCAAAGTGATAAACTCAATCCAAGCGTCCGAGGAACTGGTTCCTTACCCGACACCAGACAGACAACCGATATGGGTACATCCCGATCTCCTGGAAGATGAAAATTGGGAGGTCGTGAAAATAAAGCCTACAGCTCAACAGCGAAGGCAGGCTAGGAAACATCTCCTCAAGCTCAAACGGCAAGAGAAGACCCAGCCAAAACTAGAGGTCAAAGAAAAGGCAGAGGCTTCCTCTACCGCTTCACTGGAGGTAACAAAAACATCCCTTCCAGAGACTTCAAAGGGGGTAAGGAAATTCACTCTCAGTGATTTCATGCCACCTCAATTTAAAGAAGCCATGCAGGAGACATCATACTCTTGCAATTCGGTAGTTGGATTCTCCATTGATGGATACGAGTCCAGCGACACCGATGATGGATTCGAATCCAACTACACAGATGAGTGGGAGGAGTCCCTTGAAACAGGAGAATATCTCTCCGATGAAGAATGGGTTCCTGAGTCTCATCTTATGCCAGTAATCTGGTATAACCCCCTACAGCCACAAGGATCCTGGTCTGATGATGAAGAAGACCAAGAAGCTGTACAAGAAAATGCTGCTGACCCAGCACCTCTCATTACTCCAGTGGAAATCAACAATGTTGAGCCACAAAGAGATGATGAAGAAGAAGATCCGGCTCCCATGCCTGATCTTGAAGAATATGCAAGGATCTTGCAGCGACTCGCTCTAGAACAAGAGCAAGAACGCGTCAACGAGCCTCCTCGCAATCCAGAGCCTGAAGTCCCTGAAGACCACCAGGTACATCCTCCCTTAACTCCTGAAAATGGAGAAAATTGCTGGATAGACGATCCTCTCACATCCGAGGATGAGTCTGACTCCGATCAGGCAACGTCTCCCGTCAGAGCTTCCTGTAATGTGATAATTCGGGATTATAGCTCTTCCGAAGCATCGTCTGATGAGAGCACTTACACTCCGGCGACGCCTAGCAATATATCTTCTGGAGCCACCTCGTCTCACGTGACTTTCACTGAGATGACACCCTCTCAGGTTTCTTCTCCTGAGACTGTGACTTCAAAGTTCACACCCTTCCTGACTGAAGAATTCCCAGCCATTGATGCTTGGGACGATGAATTAGTCAACGAAGAAGAAAGATTGCTGGATGCTGTTCAGGACTTGTTCCCGGAAAATGCTCCATGCAACACAATCACTGAGGATGGTAACTCTGCTGCTGATGCATCCTCAGCAAATGAAAAACGACAGCCTCTTGATCCTGAAGACAATCTTCCAAATGAAGACCCTTCTCAAGAAGCTCTCGAAGTTGGTAGAGGCACCCGCTCTGGCCGGGACTACCACAAAAATTACAACCAATCTTCCTTTACATATGTAAATCCTTCGGGAAAAGATGTTGTAAGCGCCCCTAGTGGCAACAATGATGAACATGCAGGCCCTAAGGAGGCTTTCAAGTATGACTTGATTGAACACTTCAAGCACATACCTGCACGTCTGCACATCCTAGATTTGTTGCGAATGTCTCCGCACACTCGTGATAATCTCATTTCGGAATTACAAAAGCTGAATGAGGATGTCGACAAACATGCCCCGCAAGTCCTCCAAATTGAAATGGATTACCGGGTCAAAAACTCAGAAGCCTCCTCAAAGGGAGAAAAGAAGAAAACTGAGGGATCATGCATTGAATGCCTCTCGGTTAAAAAAGCAGCCAGTGCAACCATCGCCTTCACAAAGGATGACCTCCTACTTGGCGAAACCAGGCATAACCGACCCCTGTACTTCACAGGGTATATCAAGGAAATGCCTATGCATAGAGTTCAGATCGACCCAGGTTCTGCACTCAACCTCATCTCCACATCGGCTCTTGAAGAGTTGGGCATCCCACCCAGCAAACTGAGCCACACATCTGTATCTATCTTTGGATACGATGGGAGTACTCAAAGGCCTATCGGTAAAATCAGGTTCAAGTTGCAGATCGGTGATCTTATCTCTGAGGTCACAGTGTATGCAATAAAGACCCCTTCATGCTACAACATCCTTCTCGGACGCCCTTGGATCCATGAGAATGGTGTTGTCCCTTCAACTCTACATCAATGCATCAAGTTTGTTGGCGACGACGGCATGATACATCGAGTCTTTGCAGACAGAAAACCCTTCAAAGGTAAAGAAGTCCACTTCGCAGACTCACAGATGTATGAAGGTGAAAAAGAAGAAGAGGAGAAGCACACAGCATCCTTTGCCGAAAATCTCCAGAAAGATAAAGGCAAAGCTCCTCAACAATCACCGGAAGAAAACAAACCATCCGGTGAATCTGAAGAGAGCATGCAAACTCCCTTCATCATCTCCCTCAAATCTTCAAAGCCTTTGGTCATCACAACTAAAGTGAAGAAGGCAAAACAAAAGCCTGGGGGCAAATTTGTTGTCTCTTTCGTGTCTATCATGCAAGACACGGACTCGGATTCAGAGCCAGAAGACGACACATCGTCAAGCCAAGCTGACACTCAGCAAGTTCAGCCTGCTCTTACTCCAATGGAGACAACTTCTGACATAGAAGATTCTACGTCAGCTTCCTTCGTTGTTCCAGCAACTTCAGCAAAGGAAAAGCCGATCTTCTTCCATAGATCGGATGCTTCTTCATCAAACTCCATGCTTGAACCTTTCCAAAATAAAGGTACGCCTCAATTATCCTTATACAGTTCTGTGGCACAAGCTATTATGAAGAAAATGGGCTATGACGCTCAAAACCCAGTCGGTTTGGGAGAAGGACGCGGTATTCTCACGCCATTGGGGCCCGTCTTGACCAAAAGCCAGCTGGAAGATTGGAGACTTTACGGCTATATAGAAAAGTCTTCACACGGGTTAGGGTATGATCCTGACACTCCCTTGAGACAGTTGACACAAAGGCTTAAAAGTCAATATACTGACCAAGCCTCAACATCTCAAATCCATGAAGACATCGATCTCCCTGGATATCTCTTTGATGAGTCACCTGACAAAGATCCAGGAAGCTCATCCAATTGGCACGATTTCTCCGAAAATGAAGAGGAGTTGTCCGATGGCACAGACGTGTGGACTTCTGACCCAGAAGAACCCTCATCTCCAAAAGAAGTAGCCTACTTCGACTCGGTTTCAACAGGCGATTGGGATCATCTCATAGCAAGCCTTGGGAAAATTACCGATCAAGAAGACCCGTGGAAAGGAACAAAACCTTGGTCTGGAAATGCCCTTGAAACCCCAGAAGGTTTCGTTGAGCTGGAAGCCTCCGAAAATATTGTAGAGGAACCACCTTCGAACCTTCCAACAGAAGATCCTGTTCAAAAGATAGACTTGGGAACACCAGATAACCCACGTCCTGTATTCATAAGCAAGAATATAAAGGATGATGAGTTACCCGAGTATATCTCCTTTCTTCGTGAGTTCGTTGATTGCTTTGCATGGTCTTACGCTGAAATGCCAGGCTTAGACCCCAAAATAGCAGTTCACAAACTCAATCTTCAAGAAGACATCAAGCCTGTCAAGCAAGGCCAAAGAAGATTCCGTCCAGATGTGATGGATAAAATTGAACAAGAAGTTCAAAAACTCAAAAGCGTCGGCTTCATCCGTGAGGAACAACATCCTGAATGGTTGGCCAACATTGTCCCCGTGACAAAGAAAAATGGGCAAATCAGGGTCTGTATTGATTATAGAGACGACCTGAATGGAGCTTGCCCAAAAGATGAATTTCCGCTCCCCATACCAGAGGTAATGATTGATAATACCTGTGGATTCGAGCGAATGACATTCATGGATGGTTTCTCTGGCTACAATCAGATAAAGATGCATCCTGAGGATGAAAAACATACATCCTTTCGAACCCCATTTGGCGTGTATTGTTACACTGTCATGCCATTTGGTCTGAAAAATGTTGGTGCCACATATCAGAGGGCTATGATGAAAATATTCCAAGATATGCAGCACAAGACGGTTGAATGTTACGTTGATGACCTCGCCGTCAAAAGCAAAAGAAAAGAAGATCATCTCGAAAACCTTCGAGAAGTCTTCCTCCGGCTTCGCAAACACAAACTGCGAATGAATCCATTGAAATGCTTCTTCGGCGTCTCGTCGGGTAAGTTCCTCGGATTCTTAGTTCGGAAAGCTGGAATAGAGCTTGACCCCATAAAAGTCAAAGCCATTCTAGAAATGCCCTCTCCAAGAACCTTGAGAGAACTCAAAGGGCTTCAAGGGAGATTGGCCTACATCAAACGGTTCATCTCCAATCTTTCGGGGAAATGCCGTCCATTCTCCCGGTTGATGAAAAAAGGTGTAAACTTTGTCTGGGATGCTGACTGTGAAGCTGCTTTCCAAGACATCAAGTCATACCTGACAAAACCTCCAGTGTTAGCTGCTCCTACCACTGGGAAAACCATTCATCTTGTACACAAGAGCCCTTGATCACTCTCTGGGAGCTCTGCTTGCACAAGAAAATGATCAAAGAAAAGAAGCTGCTCTATATTACCTCAGCCTGCATGCTAGTAGGTGCAGAGCATCGCTACTCTCCAGTCGAAAAAAGAATGTCTTGCAGTGATGTTCGCCGTACAAAAGCTGCGTCACTACTTGCTTTCCAATACAGTCTACCTGGTCTCGAGGGTCAACCTCTTGAAGGTCCTTGTCACAAAGGCAGGTTCTCTCAATGCTCGACTGGCAAAATGGTCCATCCTTCTGTCACAATTTGATATTAGGTATGTACCACAAAAAGCAATCAAAGGGCAAGCTCTAGCGGACTTCCTCGCAGAGCATCCATTGCCTAAAGATTCTCCACTCAGAGATGATCTCCCAGACGAACCAGTCTACAATGTGGAGACTTTCTCACAAAGTGCCTCCTGGACATGTACTTTGACGGTGCAACCAGGACAAATGAAAAAAGACAGCTGATCTCGGGAGTTGGCATCCTCTTTGTTAGCCCCGACAAATACATGATTCCACACGCTTTCTCGCTACTGGAACCATGCACAAACAATGCAGCTGAATATCAAGCTCTGATCTTAGGATTGGAACTCGCCATCGAATCCGGTATCACCATGCTGGAAGTCTTTGGAGACTCTCAACTGATCGTCAACCAGATGAATCAAAAATTTGAAGTCAGGAAGCCAGATTTGTTGCCCCACTACAACAAGGCACAATCACTTCTGCAAAAGTTTGACATCTGTCACATCACCCACATTCGTAGAGGTGAAAACATACGTGCAGATGCCCTAGCCGGACTTGCCGCATCCATGGCAATCCAGGAAGGGGAAAACATGCAAATCACAGTGTGCGAAAGAAGAATCCTTCCTCCTCTTAACACACACCAAGCAGTTGCTGAATGCCACCAAGTGGTCGGAAGTCGGATTTCAATCCTTCAAACTTCAATTGGCGACTGGAGGGATCCGTTCATTGATTACATTATGTTCGGAATCCTACCTGAAGATCCAAAAGAACGGGGTAAGCATCCAAAGGCGAACCCCAAGCTTTCATTTGGATATTCCTTCAAAAATCCTTTACAGGAAATCCTTCAACGGAGTACTTCTACGCTGCTTGTCACAACAAGAGGCTGAAGAAACACTCAAAGAAGTTCATGCTGGTCTTTGTGGAGCTCATCAGGCTGGACCTAAGCTCTATGATCAGATAAAAAGGTTAGGATATTACTGGCCTACCATGGTAGCTTGACGCAATGCAATTTGCTAAGCGCTGCCAACAATGCCAAGTTCATGGAGATTACATTCACATGCCTCCAGAATGGCTGCATCCCTACAGCGATCTCATGGCCTTTCGAAGCCTGGGGTATGGACATCATAGGTCCTATTTCTCCCCCTTCAAGCAAAGGTCATCGCTTCATCTTCGCCGCTACGGATTACTTCTCCAAGTGGTCAGAAGCATTTGCGTTTAACGAAATGAAGACCTCATCAGTCCTTCAGTTCCTGCGCATCAACATCATTTGTCGTTCGGCATACCCAAAAGATTCGTCCATGATAACGGACCACAGTTCCGGGATCATCGATTCTACAGGTTCTGCGACAAATACAAAATCCAAAGCTGTCCTTCGACTCCATACAATCCGGCAGCAAACGGGTAGCAGAAGCTTTCAACAAGACACTCTGCAAAATCCTCAAAAAAATGGTCTCTAATCACAAAAGAGACTGGAGCGACAAAATGTCTGAAGCTTTGTGGGCGTATCGAACCACCGTTCGAGGACCAACCCATAGCACACCATTCTCCTTGGTCTATGGATGCGAAGCTGTCGTGCCCTTGGAAGTTACAAATTCCTTCCTTGAGGGTATCCTTGCAAAATGACATGACTCAAGAAAGCAATGTCAAATTGCGGCTCCATGAGCTGGACAATCTCGATGAGAGACGGCTCGAAGCTCACAAAGCATTGAACTTTACCAAGCACGCATGGCAGGATCTTTCGATAAAAGGTCAGGCAACGCGCCTACAAAAGAATGACTTGGTTCTTGCGGTATAAAAAGACCAATGGTCTTCGCTCACAAGTCCAAAGGCAAATTTGAGCCGAAATGGGAGGACCCTACGTCATCGACAAGTTTTCTCCAATGGCGCATACGCACTCCTAAACATGGAAGGTGACAGATGTATGCCTGCCCTATCAACGGCAAGTTCTTAAAGCGGTACTACCCTTGAAGACTTACCCAACTGGGGTAAGAGCAATGCCTGTATGGCCAAAACCGGTTTCCCAGGTACACGCTCGCTAAACCCACCCTTTTTTAGAATTTTCATATCAAATGTTTTGAAATTTCTAGAAATCTAAAAACAATGCTTACTTTCATCGTTTCATTGTTCAAAATATATATATATATATCCAAGTTTAGGAACCTTTCCCTAGCTTGACCAAAAATTTTTCAACCCTTGAACCCAAATTATGGTTTTGAAACAAAAAATCCGGATTCAGGGATTTCCACCCCTAGTCTACCCTGCCTTTTACCGCCCCAAAATGGGTTTTAGGTCAAAATTTATGACCCTCGTGTACTTTAATACAAAAAAAAATGGTTTTTTCAAAAACCGGAGGAAGCGACGCTTAGTCGATACTCGCACAAATCGGAAGCACAGCGAACCACGTTCGACACTTCCAAATCGCAGGGGGAAGCGACATTTCGTCGATACTTGCAAAATCCAAAACCGTGGAAACGCACATTTCAGTTGATATCCACAACCCAAATTTCAAAGGTTCGAAAAAACCTAAAAAACTGTGGAGACGCAACATTTCAGTTGATATCCATAACCCAAAAGGTTCGAGAAGAACCAACAAATTTCAAAAATCGTGGGGAAACGACATCAAGTCAGTACCCGCAAAACCAAAATTTTTGAAAAGCAAGGATGCGACATTTTCCATTCGATTACTTGCACCCAAATCCGAGCGGATGCGACATTCCATCGATACTCGCAACCACCCGAATGAGCAAGGAGCTAAATTCCATCGATAATTGCAAGAACATTCAGGCAGGGGGAGGCGGACTTTTTAGTGGTCGATACTTGCATTTTTTTGAAAACCAAACCGGCTATAAATGCCATCAAAAAGGCTAATAAATGCCACAACACCGGCTTCAAATTCCATTCCAAAACCGGGCTCTAAATGCCCAAAACACGGCTATTCAATGCCACCAAAACAAAACGGTTATCAATGCCACACACAAAAAAACAAAAACCTTGGATTTCAAAAACACCAAAAACCAAAACCGGCATTCCATGCCACAAACCGGCATTCAATGCCCACCACAAGGCTATAGATGACCACCAAACAAAAAACACCGGCTATCACATGCATACGAAAAGCTTTGGCTTCATGCCAAAAAATTGGCTTCCATGCCAACACAAAACACCTGGCTTTTATGCCAAACAATTACTTGACAAAAGATTTTCACAAAATGACAACCTTTTGATCAAATCCCATTTAGCAATTACTTTTAATTCACAAAAGATTCAAGTGAGCGTAGGGATAACAAAAAAAAAAAAGAAGCATCCCATTTAAGCAATTACTTTTATCACAAAAAGATTCAAGTGAGCGTAGGGATAACAAAAAAAAAGGAGAGCAATTCCCATTTAGCAATTACTGTATCAAAACAAGATTAAAGTGAGCGTAGGATAACAAAAAACAAAGTGTTCACAAGCACTACCAAAAAAAAAAAGGGAAGTACCAAAAAATACATGTTGTATACAAAAAAAGAAAGTGTTCACAAGCACTAAAAAAATACTCAAAAAATACACAGTGGTACAAAAAAAAAAAAAAAAAGGATGGTTTCTGTATACAGGAGAGCTCAATCAAAAACGGGTCCTCCAGCAAGAGTTCAGCTCCTTTAAGCAGGGCTTTTGCTTCATCCGTCAGGATTCCAAGGCACGCTCTTCAGGCAACCGCCATGAGATGCTGGGGTGGGCTGTAACCCTTCTTCTGCACTGGGAAGCTTCCTTCGAGCGGTTTCCATTGTTTGTCCTCATCAGACTTCCTTTTGAGAACTCGAATGGCATCCGCAACTTGATGAATCAGAGCAGTCTCCCTTTCACGAGCCTCTGTTATTTCAGTCCACTTGGCAGCGACTTGTGCCTGCAGATGCTCAAGACGTTTCCTGGCCTCATCGACCTCCCTATCAAGGATGTTAAGGTCATGGTCAGCCTAATGATGGTTATTTCTTCTAAGTTCCTCTCTCGGACTGCCTGCTTCTTGCATTCTATAGCCTCATCCATCCAGGTCAGATTGAGCCTTATCCGCAGGGTCCGAGAACATCTCCTTGAAGAACTGATCGTCAGGAAAACCCATGGTCTCAAACCACTTGTCACCCAGCTCAATGATCCTATTAACTGTCCGATCGCCCTGGCATATGTGACATCCAAACCATCTTCTTCAGCATCACCGAGAA
>CM022955.1:33388977-33503978 GCA_012931725.1 Litsea cubeba | reverse complement strand
GTGGCATTTATCCGGTTTGTGCATTTATAGCCTTTTTGATGGATTTATAGCCGGTTTGGTTTTTCAAAAAATGCAAGTATCGACTAAAAGTCGCCTCCCCTGCTGAATGTTCTTGCAAGTATCGATGGAATGTCGCATCCTTGCTCATTCGGTTGCGAGTTATCGATGGAATGTCGCATCCTCGCGGAATTTTTTGGGTGCAAGTATCGAATGGAACTGTCGCATCCTTGCTTTTCAAAAATTTTGGTTTTGCGGGTTACTGACTTGATGTCGGTTTCCCACGATTTTTGAATTTGTGGTTTTCTCGAACCTTTGGGTTTAGGATATCAACTGAAATGTTGCGTCTCCATAGTTTTTTTTTTTTTAGGTTTCTTTTTTTTTGAACCTTTGAATTTAGGTTGTTGGATATCACACTTGAAATGTTTGCATCTCCACCGTTTGGATTTTGCAAGTTATCGACGAAAATTGTCGCTTCCCTGCGGATTTTTGGAAGAATGTCGAACGTGGTCGCTTGCTTCCGATTTGTTGCGAGTATCGACTAAGCGTCGCTTCCTCGCGGGTTTTTGAAAAACCATTTTTTTGTTTAAAGACACGAGGTCATAAATTTTGACCCTAAAACCATTTTTGGCGGGTAAAGCAGGGTGGACTAGGGTTGGAAATCCCTGAATCCGGATTTTGTTTCAAACCATGAATTTTGGGTTCAAAGGTTGAAAATTTTGGTCAAGTTAGGGAAAGGTTCCTAAACTTGGATATATATATATTTTTTTGAACAATGAAACGATGAAAGTAAGCATTGTTTTAGATTTCTAGAAATTTCAACATTTGATATGAAAATTCTAAAAAAGGGTGGGTTTAGCGAGCGTGTACCTGGGAAACCGGTTTTGGCCATACAGGCATTGCTCTTACCCAGTTGGGTAAGTCTTCAAGGGTTAGTACCGCTTTAAGAACTTGCCATTGATGGGCAGCATACATCTGTCACCTTCCATGTTTAGGAGTGCGTATGCGCCATTGGGAGAAACTTTGTCGATGACGTAGGGTCCCTCCCATTTTGGCTCAAATTTGCCTTTGGACTTGTGAGCGAAGACCATTGGTCTTTTTACCGCAAGAACCAAGTCATTCTTTTGTAGGCGCGTTGCCTGACCTTTTTATCGAAAGATCCTGCCATACGTGCTTGGTAAAGTTCAATGCTTTGTTGAGCTTCGAGCCGTCTCTCATCGAGATTGTCCAGCTCATGGAGTCGCAATTTGACATTGCTTTCTTGAGTCATGTCATTTTGCAAGGATACCCTCAAGGAAGGAATTTGTACTTCCAAGGGCACGACAGCTTCGCATCCATAGACCAAGGAGAATGGTGTGCTATGGGTTGGTCCTCGAACGGTGGTTCGATAGGCCCACAAAGCTTCAGACATTTTGTCGCTCCAGTCTCTTTTGTGATTAGAGACCATTTTTTTGAGGATTTTGCAGAGTGTCTTGTTGAAAGCTTCTGCTAACCCGTTTGCTGCCGGATTGTATGGAGTCGAAGGACAGCTTTGAATTTTGTATTTGTCGCAGAACCTGTAGAATCGATGATCCCGGAACTGTGGTCCGTTATCATGGACGAATCTTTTGGGTATGCCGAAACGACAAATGATGTTGGTGCGTAGGAAGTGAAGGACTGATGAGGTCTTCATTTCGTTAAACGCAAATGCTTCTGACCACTTGGAGAAATAATCCGTAGCGGCGAAGATGAAGCGATGACCTTTGCTTGAAGGGGGAGAAATAGGACCTATGATGTCCATACCCCAGGCTTCGAAAGGCCATGAGATCGCTGTAGGATGTAGCCATTCTGGAGGCATGTGAATGTAATCTCCATGAACTTGGCATTGTTGGCAGCGCTTAGCAAATTGCATTGCGTCAGCTACCATGGTAGGCCAGTAATATCCTAACCTTTTTATCTGATCATAGAGCTTAGGTCCAGCCTGATGAGCTCCACAAAGACCAGCATGAACTTCTTTGAGTGTTTCTTTAGCCTCTTGTTGTGACAAGCAGCGTAGAAGTACTCCGTTGAAGGATTTCCTGTAAAGGATTTTTGAAGGAATATCCAAATGGAAGCTTGGGGTTCGCCTTTGGATGCTTACCCGTTCTTTTGGATCTTCAGGTAGGATTCCGAACATAATGTAATCAATGAACGGATCCCTCCAGTCGCCAATTGAAGTTTGAAGGATTGAAATCCGACTTCCGACCACTTGGTGGCATTCAGCAACTGCTTGGTGTGTGTTAAGAGGAGGAAGGATTCTCCTTTCACACACTGTGATTTGCATGTTTTCCCCTTCCTGGATTGCCATGGATGCGGCAAGTCCGGCTAGGGCATCTGCACGTATGTTTTCACCTCTACGAATGTGGGTGATGTGACAGATGTCAAACTTTTGCAGAAGTGATTGTGCCTTGTTGTAGTAGGGCAACAAATCTGGCTTCCTGACTTCAAATTTCTGATTCATCTGGTTGACGATCAGTTGAGAGTCTCCAAAGACTTCCAGCATGGTGATACCGGATTCGATGGCGAGTTCCAATCCTAAGATCAGAGCTTGATATTCAGCTGCATTGTTTGTGCATGGTTCCAGTAGCGAGAAAGCATGTGGAATCATGTATTTGTCGGGGCTAACGAAGAGGATGCCAACTCCCGAGATCAGCTGTCTTTTTTCATTTGTCCTGGTTGCACCGTCAAAGTACATGTCCCAGGAGGCACTTTGTGAGAAAGTCTCCACATTGTAGACTGGTTCGTCTGGGAGATCATCTCTGAGTGGAGAATCTTTAGGCAATGGATGCTCTGCGAGGAAGTCTGCTAGAGCTTGCCCTTTGATTGCTTTTTGTGGTACATACCTAATATCAAATTGTGACAGAAGGATGGACCATTTTGCCAGTCGAGCATTGAGAGAACCTGCCTTTGTGACAAGGACCTTCAAGAGGTTGACCCTCGAGACTAGGTAGACTGTGTTGGAAAGCAAGTAGTGACGCAGCTTTTGTACGGCGAACATCACTGCAAGGCATTCTTTTTCGACTGGAGAGTAGCGATGCTCTGCACCTACTAGCATGCGGCTGAGGTAATATAGAGCAGCTTCTTTTCTTTGATCATTTTCTTGCGCAAGCAGAGCTCCCAGAGAGTGATCAAGGGCTCTTGTGTACAAGATGAATGGTTTTCCAG
Organism: Litsea cubeba; assembly: GCA_012931725.1. Classification (NCBI taxonomy): domain Eukaryota; kingdom Viridiplantae; phylum Streptophyta; class Magnoliopsida; order Laurales; family Lauraceae; genus Litsea; species Litsea cubeba. Next base: position 33,500,798 of record CM022955.1, on the reverse strand, counting down.
TGGTAGGAGCAGCTAACACTGGAGGTTTTGTCAGGTATGACTTGATGTCTTGGAAAGCAGCTTCACAGTCAGCATCCCAGACAAAGTTTACACCTTTTTTCATCAACCGGGAGAATGGACGGCATTTCCCCGAAAGATTGGAGATGAACCGTCTGATGTAGGCCAATCTCCCTTGAAGCCCTTTGAGCTCTCTCAAGGTTCTTGGAGAGGGCATTTCTAAAATGGCTTTGACTTTTATGGGGTCAAGCTCTATTCCAGCTTTCCGAACTAAGAATCCGAGGAACTTACCCGACGAGACGCCGAAGAAGCATTTCAATGGATTCATTCGCAGTTTGTGTTTGCGAAGCCTGAGGAAGACTTCTCGAAGGTTTTCGAGATGATCTTCTTTTCTTTTGCTTTTGACGGCGAGGTCATCAACGTAACATTCAACCGTCTTGTGCTGCATATCTTGGAATATTTTCATCATAGCCCTCTGATATGTGGCACCAGCATTCTTCAGACCAAATGGCATGACAGTGTAGCAATACACGCCAAATGGGGTTCGAAAGGATGTATGTTTTTCATCCTCAGGATGCATCTTTATCTGATTGTAGCCAGAGAAACCATCCATGAATGTCATTCGCTCGAATCCACAGGTATTATCAATCATTACCTCTGGTATGGGGAGCGGAAATTCATCTTTTGGGCATGCGCCATTCAGGTCTCTATAGTCAATACAGACCCTGATCTGCCCATTTTTCTTTGTCACGGGGACAATGTTGGCCAACCATTCAGGATGTTGTTCCTCACGGATGAAGCCGACGCTTTTGAGTTTTTGAACTTCTTGTTCAATTTTATCCATCACATCTGGACGGAATCTTCTTTGGCCTTGCTTGACAGGCTTGATGTCTTCTTGAAGATTGAGTTTGTGAACTGCTATTTTGGGGTCTAAGCCTGGCATTTCAGCATAAGACCATGCAAAGCAATCAACGAACTCACGAAGAAAAGCGATATACTCGGGTAACTCATCATCCTTTATATTCTTGCTTATGAATACAGGACGTGGGTTATCTGGTGTTCCCAAGTCTATCTTTTGAACAGGATCTTCTGTTGGAAGGTTCGAAGGTGGTTCCTCCACAATATTTTCGGAGGCTTCCAGCTCAACGAAACCTTCTGGGGTTTCAAGGGCATTTCCAGACCAAGGTTTTGTTCCTTTCCACGGGTCTTCTTGATCGGTAATTTTCCCAAGGCTTGCTATGAGATGATCCCAATCGCCTGTTGAAACCGAGTCGAAGTAGGCTACTTCTTTTGGAGATGAGGGTTCTTCTGGGTCAGAAGTCCACACGTCTGTGCCATCGGACAACTCCTCTTCATTTTCGGAGAAATCGTGCCAATTGGATGAGCTTCCTGGATCTTTGTCAGGTGACTCATCAAAGAGATATCCAGGGAGATCGATGTCTTCATGGACTTGAGATGTTGAGGCTTGGTCAGTATATTGACTTTTAAGCCTTTGTGTCAACTGTCTCAAGGGAGTGTCAGGATCATACCCTAACCCGTGTGAAGACTTTTCTACATAGCCGTAGAGTCTCCAATCTTCCAGCTGGCTTTTGGTCAAGACGGGCCCCAATGGTGTGAGAATACCGCGTCCTTCTCCCAGACCGACTGGGTTTTGAGCGTCATAGCCCATTTTCTTCATAATAGCTTGTGCCACAGAACTGTATAAGGATAGTTGAGGCGTACCTTTATTTTGGAAAGGTTCAAGCATGGAGTTTGATGAAGAAGCATCCGATCTATGGAAGAAGATCGGCTTTTCCTTTGTTGAAGTTGCTGGAACAACGAAGGAAGCTGACGTAGGATCTTCTATGTCAGAAGTTGTCTCCATTGGAGTAAGAGCAGGCTGAACTTGCTGAGTGTCAGCTTGGCTTGACGATGTGTCGTCTTCTGGCTCTGAATCCGAGTCCGTGTCTTGCATGATAGACACGAAAGAGACAACAAATTTGCCCCCAGGCTTTTGTTTTGCCTTCTTCACTTTAGTTGTGATGACCAAAGGCTTTGAAGTTTTGAGGGAGATGATGAAGGGAGTTTGCATGCTCTCTTCAGATTTACCGGATGGTTTGTTTTCTTCCGGTGATTGTTGAGGAGCTTTGCCTTTATCTTTCTGGAGATTTTCGGCAAAGGATGCTGTATGCTTCTCCTCTTCTTCTTTTTCACCTTCATACATCTGTGAGTCTGCGAAGTGGATTTCTTTACCTTTGAAGGGTTTTCTGTCCGCAAAGACTCGATGTATCATGCCGTCGTCGCCAACAAACTTGATGCATTGATGTAGAGTTGAAGGGACAACACCATTCTCATGGATCCAAGGGCGTCCGAGAAGGATGTTGTAGCATGAAGGGGTCTTTATTGCATACACTGTGACCTCAGAGATAAGATCACCGATCTGCAATTTGAACCTGATTTTGCCGATAGGCCTTTGAGTACTCCCATCGTATCTAAAGATAGATACAGATGTGTGGCTCAGTTTGCTGGGTGGGATGCCCAACTCTTCAAGAGCCGATGTGGAGATAAGGTTGAGTGCAGAACCTGGGTCGATCTGAACTCTATGCATAGGCATTTCCTTGATATACCCTGTGAAGTACAGGGGTCGGTTATGCCTGGTTTCGCCAAGTAGGAGGTCATCCTTTGTGAAGGCGATGGTTGCACTGGCTGCTTTTTTAACCGAGAGGCATTCAATGCATGATCCCTCAGTTTTCTTCTTTTCTCCCTTTGAGGAGGCTTCTGAGTTTTTGACCCGGTAATCCATTTCAATTTGGAGGATTTGCGGGGCATGTTTGTCGACATCCTCATTCAGTTTTTGTAATTCTGAGATGAGATTATCACGAGTGTGTGGAGACATTCGCAACAAATCTAGGATGTGCAGACGTGCAGGTATGTGCTTGAAGTGTTCAATCAAGTCATACTTGAAAGCCTCCTTAAGGCCTGCATGTTCATCATTGTTGCCACTAGGGGCGCTTACAACATCTTTTCCCGAAGGATTTACATATGTAAAGGAAGATTGGTTGTAATTTTTGTGGTAGTCCCGGCCAGAGCGGGTGCCTCTACCAACTTCGAGAGCTTCTTGAGAAGGGTCTTCGTTTGGAAGATTGTCTTCAGGATCAAGAGGTTGTCGTTTCTCATTTGCTGAGGATGCATCAGCAGCAGAGTTACCATCCTCAGTGATTGTGTTGCATGGAGCGTTTTCCGGGAACAAGTCCTGAACAGCATCCAGCAATCTTTCTTCTTCGTTGACTAATTCATCGTCCCAAACATCAATGGCTGGGAATTCTTCAGTCAGGAAGGGTGTGAACTTCGAAGTCACAGTCTCAGGAGAAGAAACCTGAGAGGGTGTCATCTCAGTGAAAGTCACGTGAGACGAGGTGGCTCCAGAAGATATATTGCTAGGCGTCGCCGGAGTGTAAGTGCTCTCATCAGACGATGCTTCGGAAGAGCTATAATCCCGAATTATCACATTACAGGAAGCTCTGACGGGAGACGTTGCCTGATCGGAGTCAGACTCATCCTCGGATGTGAGAGGATCGTCTATCCAGCAATTTTCTCCATTTTCAGGAGTTAAGGGAGGATGTACCTGGTGGTCTTCAGGGACTTCAGGCTCTGGATTGCGAGGAGGCTCGTTGACGAGTTCTTGTTCTTGTTCTAGAGCGAGTCGCTGCAAGATCCTTGCATATTCTTCAAGATCAGGCATGGGAGCCGGATCTTCTTCTTCATCATCTCTTTGTGGCTCAACATTGTTGATTTCCACTGGAGTAATGAGAGGTGCTGGGTCAGCAGCATTTTCTTGTACAGCCTCTTGGTCTTCTTCATCATCAGACCAGGATCCTTGTGGCTGTAGGGGGTTATACCAGATTACTGGCATAAGATGAGACTCAGGAACCCATTCTTCATCGGAGAGATATTCTCCTGTTTCAAGGGACTCCTCCCACTCATCTGTGTAGTTGGATTCAAATCCATCATCGGTGTCGCTGGACTCGTATCCATCAATGGAGAATCCAACTACCGAATTGCAAGAGTATGATGTCTCCTGCATGGCTTCTTTGAATTGAGGTGGCATGAAATCACTGAGAGTGAATTTCCTTACCCCCTTTGAAGTCTCTGGAAGGGATGTTTTTGTTACCTCCAGTGAAGCGGTAGAGGAAGCCTCTGCCTTTTCTTTGACCTCTAGTTTTGGCTGGGTCTTCTCTTGCCGTTTGAGCTTGAGGAGATGTTTCCTAGCCTGCCTTCGCTGTTGAGCTGTAGGCTTTGTTTTCACGACCTCCCAATTTTCATCTTCCAGGAGATCGGGATGTACCCATATCGGTTGTCCGTCTGGTGTCGGGTAAGGAACCAGTTCCTCGGACGCTTCGATTGAGTTTATCACCTTGAAGGAAGTAGTGATCTTCTTCTTCGGTGATCTTGATGTTTGTCCACATGTCACCATATTGACGGAGGCAGACCCATAGTTTTTGTCAAAGGTGATGACTCCGTTTTTCCACATCTCATTTATTTTCTCTCTCACAACGAAGCATTGATTGAGAGGATGCGAGATCATCTGGTGGTATGGACAGTACCGAGGATCGTTGGTTTTGCCAACATCACCCGGTCTTTTTGGTTCAGGCAAGGTGAGCTTGCCGTTTGCCACAAGAGCCCCGAAGATTTCATCAATATCTTCATCAAACGGGTATTTCTTCTCTACTCGTTCTTTGAAGGCGTCAGAGAGTTCAGGTCTCTTACCAGCAGCTTTGTTTTCAGCTTTCTTTGGTGGCTGAGGAGCTGGCTTGGTCTGCACATTGAGGACCTCTTTCTTCTTTGGTTTAGAGGTTGCAATGGCGGTTGGCTCTTTTCTTGATGATTTCTGACTGTTGAGGTCTTTAATCACCGTTTCAGCTTCCATGGAAGCTTCTAGGAGTTCTCCCAGGTTTTTTGATTTGTTGCCGATGATCATGGAGCGGATTCTGGCTCTCATGTTGTTTCAGCAGATGTCGACTAGCGACGCTTGTGGCAATACATCAGAGCATTTGTATGCCATTGCTTTCCACTTGTGAATGAAGTCATATGTTGATTCATTCTCCCCCTGTTTTAGGCTGCACAGCTGAGCCATAGTAGCGGGATGATCCTCACCTTTGAAGTGAGTTAGGAAGCGTGTCTCTAGCATGGCCCAATTTTGGATTGAGTCCTCCGGCAGAGTGGAGTACCAATCGAAGGCCGTACCTTTTAGGGTACTTGCAAAGAGGCGGATCTTGAGTGCATCTTGATCCGCGATAGCTCCCGTCAAGATCTTGAAGTGGATGACGTGCTGTCTGGCTGATCCTTTCCCCGTATATGTTTGGAGAGTAGGATGCTTGAATTTGGTGGGTTGATCCCATGCTCTTTGAGTATATCCTCTTCTTTTGCTTTGGCGAGGATACCGTCTACGTCCTTTTTGGTAAGGGCGCGTGACTCATTTTCTTCTCTATTTACCTCGTCGTCTTGATGATTCGGAGGAGGTTCATTGTTCGCCTGATTTTGGAAGGCGAGGAGAAGGTTTTCCATCAGAGTTTCAATCCTCTGCTGGCCCTGTTCCAACTGCTGGATGCGGGTGATCGCATCTTCTGGAGGTGGATTGCGGGGTGGTGGCTCAGAATTTGTAGCCAAGACATTCATCCTTTGTGATTCGAACGAAGAAACTGTCCTGGTGACTGAGCTGGGGCTCATTCTTTTCGAGGAAGAGCTTGAGGAAGGATCACTCTGCTGTCCTTTGCTTGAAGGAGCAGGGGATTCTTCTGAATGTCTTCTTGTCCTGGAGACGCTGCGGGTCATCGGACGTCGGACATGGATTTTTGTTGCTGATTTTTGGCGTCTTCTGGTTTTTTCAACCATATGGACGGCAGCAACTTGGTTGGGCCTTTCTTTTTCGACCCATTTGGGAGAGACTTGAAGTGTGGGAGGCTGGGTCCTTTGCTTCTGTAGTCTCTTTTGTCGGTACGACGCGCGGCGGCGTATACGACGAGCAATTTGAGCTTCGGTCAGCTCTGACTGGGCTTTGACAATGAAGGATGTGCTCCCTCGGGCGCAGCAGCCGAGCCTGTCTTCTTTGTAGCTGGGCAAGGACAGGATGCGAACCCTATCCTTCGCCAGTTGCAGCGAAGCTTTGAATTTGTGAAGTTCGGCCCCTGTAGAGATGAAGGGTCGAACTGCAGATTTGTAGGCCTTAGCAGGTGCTTGTGGAGGCCTTGTGATGCATGACTTGATTTTGGGCTTGTAGGAACAAGCCGGCTCATGCTGGGTTGACTTTGAAGTCGGGTTGGAGATGGGTCTCTCCTCTTTCATGTAAGCAAGAGGATAGAACTGGTTTTCCTTGAGTGGGGCCAGGAATGCTGGCTTAGTGGATGTCTGGGACCTTCTCTGTTTTGGTGAAGGTCTTGGGGACCAAGTCTTGGGGTAGACCTGGTTGTTTGTAGGTTGAGGCTTCGTGGGGCTGCCACGGGCTTCAGGCCTTCTAGTGCTCGCCTTTGGTGTCACGGTAGTGACACGTTGAGAGGCGAGTTTCTGCTTCTTGGAGGGAGCAGCTTGTTCCTCAGGAAGTGGGAATGGTCCCAGCGTCCCGAAGACGATAGTCCGGGGAGTCGAGGTCGACCCGGAGTTCACAGAGTTGCCGAGGGAGTTAACACTTCGGCAGCTGATGGGGCGCTTGTAGGTGCGCGTGGTTTGCTTCTGTTGAAGCATGAGTTGGTGCTTGCTTTCGTCGAAAGTAATGGTTAGTGAAGCTGCCATTGTTAGTTTTTTCGAAAATTTCTGAAACAAGACCACATCCATTAGTAATCACAAGAATATAATGATCATAAATGGGAAGTTCTATGGTTTTGTCTTTTCAAATTGCTCGAGATAGACGACCCAAGCAATATGAGGAAGGCAAAATGCCATAGAGGGTACAATTGTTCTGATCGCAGGTATGGTAAGCCCGGAATGGGCATCCCAGTGACTGCTAGAAGCAATTGTGAACTTAAATTCGACTTATCGAGAAGCAGAGCTTGCTCGAGGTAAGAAGAATATAAAGTTGGAGTTACAGATGTGCCGGTCGCAATACAGTAGACCCTGAAATGGCGTACTAGTACCGCTAGACACAAATGTTTTGAGACCGCATCTATGAGATGAGATTCTCTGTTTTGAAAGGTCAAGATTGGATTCATCAAAGAGAGCAGATGGTATTCCAATCTGAACACGGGCTCAGCGATTTCCGCGAGCGCCAGTGCTCAGAAAGAAATGAACCATGATTTCTCGGATCTGAATCTAAAAATGACGAGTTTTTTTTTTTTTGAAAGGCCAATATCGGGTTCATCAAAGAGAGCAAAAGGCACTCTAATCTGAACACGGGCTCAGCGATTTCCGCGAGCGCCAGTGCTCAGAAAGGAGAAGACCAAGATTTCTCTAATCTAAACCCAAAATGATGGAAGTTTTTTTTTTTTTTGAAGTTTTTGAAGATTTTTTTTTTTTTTTTTAAAAAAAATCTTTTTTTTTATATTTTTTTTATTTTTTTATTATTTTTTTTTAAGATTTTTTTTTGAAAAATTTTTTTATTTTTTATTTTTTATTTTAAAATTTTTATTTTTAAAAATTTTATTTTTAAAAATTTTATTTTTGAAAAAAAATTTATTTAAAAGACGAGAGAGTACACATAGGCCTCCTAACCCGGTCTTATGAAATCTTGATTGATAGAATTGCCCCCAGGTAAGGGTAGGATTACTTAATGAACCCGTTTGGAGGACCCTTGCCTAGAACAGTCAAGCTGTCTCCACACTCTGGACAAGGCTTTTCTTTGAATCAACCATGATCAAAGAACACAGTTGGTTTAACCTTAGTGGTCTATGTCTTTTTTTTTTTATATTTTATATTTTATTTTTATTTTTATGAATTCATCGAAGAGAAACCATGGCCCAAAACCTTAGTCGAACAGGCTCAACATTTCTGCAAGCGCGATGAACGATAGGAACGGATCAAGGTTTCTCAATTTTGAATCCAAATTGAGAAATCTAAATTTTTTTTTTATATATATATATATTTTTTTTTGATTTTTTAATGAACTCATCGAAGAGAAACCATGGCCCAAAACCTTAGTCGAACAGGCTCAACATTTCTGCAAGCGCGATGAACGATAGGAACGGATCAAGGTTTCTCAATTTTGAATCCAAATTGAGAAATCTAAATTATATATATATATATATTTTTTTTGATTTTTTAATGAACTCATCGAAGAGAAACCATGGCCCAAAACCTTAGTCGAACAGGCTCAACATTTCTGCAAGCGCGATGAACGATAGGAACGGATCAAGGTTTCTCAATTTTGAATCCAAATTGAGAAATCTAAAATTTTTTGTTTTTTTTTAAAAAATTTTTTTTTTTGAAAAGAGAAAGAGTGGAAATAAATTCAAAGAATTAGAAATTTCCAAACAAAAAATCTCATCTCATTTTTTTTTTTTTGCGGAATTCAACATAGGCCACCAATTATAAAGTAGCCAAGGAATCGAGAAAAGAAATATAAGCATAGAGCAAAATATATGATATGCAAATATTTCATTTCTAGCATCGTGTTCTCAAATAAACGGGTCCCACCGGGTGATGCCAGCTTGATGGACCGCGCTCCTGCTTGGTTCCTACCGAGGTCGGCGGACGTGGGAGTCCGTTTGTTTCCGACCCTTTCGTAACCGGGGGGCAAGGGCGTGCATCAACATTTCTTTTTTTGTGGGTGTGCCAGATTTTCTATTTTACTTGGAATTGCAAGTGGTGATCCGGGGATCAACCTTCGCAAGTAAAAAGGAAATCAACTTCTTTCAAGTTTTCCATTGCACATATATTTAAGAAAAGAGACATTTTTCTTAATTTGCCGTGAAAGGCGATTTTTTTGGCATTTATAGCCGCTTTTGGCGTTTATAGCCGATTTTTGGCGTTTATAGCCGATTTTGGCGTTTATAGCCGTTTTACAATCCTTATCAATAATGAAAGACAAGAGTTGTGATTTTTTTGTCTCTTTTAAAAAAATACAAACTACAATGAAAAGCAAGAAAAGGAGGATCTAACTTCTCAGGAGATTGTGGGGGACTCGTTTAGATTGACGGTCGCAAGCCATATGTGGGCTTCGCCATCATCCATGCAGATGAGAACAGAGGATGCTATTTGATTCGCTTGGCTTGGCTATAACCTCGGGTTTTTAGAAGACAAAGACCAAAGGAAGGTCCTATGTCCAATAAAAAACCGAGTAGACGGGCTGAAAAGCCATATCTAAGCCATTGGAGGCAGGAGGTGACAAAAGTCCCTTGGGGGGTACCCCCCCCCAAGGTCCTTGCCTTCTCCTCCTGCCTCCAATGGCTTAGATATGGCTTTTCAGCCCGTCTACTCGGTTTTTTATTGGACATAGGACCTTCCTTTGGTCTTTGTCTTCTAAAAACCCGAGGTTATAGCCAAGCCAAGCGAATCAAATAGCATCCTCTGTTCTCATCTGCATGGATGATGGCGAAGCCCACATATGGCTTGCGACCGTCAATCTAAACGAGTCCCCCACAATCTCCTGAGAAGTTAGATCCTCCTTTTCTTGCTTTTCATTGTAGTTTGTATTTTTTTAAAAGAGACAAAAAAATCACAACTCTTGTCTTTCATTATTGATAAGGATTGTAAAACGGCTATAAACGCCAAAATCGGCTATAAACGCCAAAAATCGGCTATAAACGCCAAAAGCGGCTATAAATGCCAAAAAAATCGCCTTTCACGGCAAATTAAGAAAAATGTCTCTTTTCTTAAATATATGTGCAATGGAAAACTTGAAAGAAGTTGATTTCCTTTTTACTTGCGAAGGTTGATCCCCGGATCACCACTTGCAATTCCAAGTAAAATAGAAAATCTGGCACACCCACAAAAAAAGAAATGTTGATGCACGCCCTTGCCCCCCGGTTACGAAAGGGTCGGAAACAAACGGACTCCCACGTCCGCCGACCTCGGTAGGAACCAAGCAGGAGTGCGGTCCATCACACATTACTATGGATTTCATCTCGGGTTTACCGAAGACTAGTAAGGGCAATGATGCTATTTGGGTCATAGTGGACCGTCTCACCAAGTCAGCTCATTTCCTACCGATGAAGACTGGGAAGAAGATGCATATGTTACCTTTGGCACAGTTGTTTGTCACAGAGACTGTCAGTCGTCATGGACAGCCAGTTTCTATCACATCCGATAGAGACAGCAGATTTGTCTCAAGATTTTGGAAGACATTGCATGAGTCTATGGGTACGAAGTTACAGTTCAGCACGGCCTATCACCCACAGACCGATGGTCAGTCAGAAAGGACAATTCAGACACTTGAGGATATGCTTCGAGCTTGTGTGTTAGATTTCAAGACTCAGTGGGATGAAGCCTTACCGTTGTGTGAGTTCGCTTACAACAACAGTTTCCACTCGAGTATCGGTATGGCACCTTTTGAGGCTTTGTATGGCAGAAGGTGTAGAACGCCTGTTTGTTGGGAAGAAGTTGGTACTCGCAGTTTCCATGGACCGACCATTGTTAGTGAGACGAGTGACAAGGTCAAGTTGATCCAAGAACGTCTGAAAGTGGCTCAGAGTCGACAGAAGAGTTATGCAGACTCTCACAGAAGGGATTTACAATTTAAAGAAGGAGATAAGGTTTTCTTGAAAGTGTCACCTACTCGTGGAACTTTGAGGTTTGGACAGAAGGGCAAATTGTCTAGGAGATACATTGGACCGTACGACATTGTGAGTAAGATTGGTGACGTGGCTTACCGTTAGCCTTACCACCCGAACTTTCCGGCGTACACAATGTTTTCCATGTGTCTATGTTGAAAAAGTACGTTCCCGACAGACTACACATACTCCGTTATGAGCCGTTGGAAATTCGAGAAGATGCGACCTATGTTGAGAAGCCTAAGCAGATCATTGACACCAAGGAACAAGAATTGAGAACTCGGACTATTCAGTGGGTCAAGGTACTTTGGGAGAATCATGGACCGGAAGAAGCAACTTGGGAATTACGGGATCAAGTTCAGAAGAAGTACCCACATCTCCTACCGGAGGTGAGTTTTAATTTCCATTTGGAGGACCAAATGTCCTAAGGGGTGGAGGATGTAAGACCCCGACCCGAGAGACCTCGTTTAGAGTTGATTAAGTTGTGTTTTAGTTTAGTGTGTTTAGTGGTCTTTGGACTAGTTGGGGATTAAAATAGCTTTTATAATAGCTTTGGGGAATTTGGAGAGCCTTTTTATTTGTGGGACCCTTTGGGGGTTCTTGTTACGAATTGTGTGAGATTGGGGGTCTACCGATGATTTCCAAGAATCGTGTTTTTAACCCCATTGGACTTATCTTGTTAATCCCTACAACTTCCATGATGACATCGTTTTCATTCGAAGACCTTAAACCCGATTTTTCACTAATTGAGGGCAAAATGGTCTTTTTACCCAAAATCTGGACACCGATTTCAATGTCTACAAAGTGTGTAAAATATATACTTTTTGGAAACTAGAAATTTTTCCAATCAACTTTGTCTTCTTCGTCGAATTCGTTTGAAGCCCCGAAGACCATGTTTTGAGCCCGAGAAGTCTTTTAAGTTGTAGGCCCCACTCCCACTTACTATATATGGAAAGCTTCTTCTTCATTTTTCCCATTTCTGGCAAAAACCCTAGAGGAGAAGAGAAATCCCAGCCCTAAGGGTTTTCCCTTATCTTTTTCTTGCTTCTTCATCTTCAATCCCCCACTAAGCTAGTGCTAATGGAAAATTAGAGGCTACAATCCTCTTCCTCATCTCGAGGCCTTCATCTTGACACCATTTTTGAAGAAAACCGCCCACTCCAAGACTTCCTTTGGACAACACCTTGCTTTTTGAAGAACTTCCTTGTAAGTGATCTTCCTAAAAGTTTTATAATCCTGTTTGTTTAGCCCTAGGGAAACTCCATTTCACTTATTGGAAGATTCCGTTTTGTTTTAATTGGGTTTTGATAATCTAGGGTTTGGATTTGGGGGTTTTGTGTATAGGTGTGATTGTGGGCTTAAGAGGTGTCTAGAGCTTAATTTGATTTGCATTGGACCCAAGGCAAGTGGATGAATGGATTTATTTCTTGTTTCCTTGCTATTAAAGATTTGAACCCTCATTTATTGCTTTTACCCAAGTCATCTTTATGAGTTTTCATGATTTTGGAAACATGCATAATGTTAGGCTACTTATAGTTCTCTTGGAGAACATATGTTTTATTGTCTCGCTTTTAGATCATTTATGATCATTTATGGATTTTCATCTAATGGAGATGACTTGCATTGAATGAAGTGGAAGGGATGGAGAGATGAATGATTTATTGGAATGGTTGTTAGAGGAGTTGATGATGAAATGAATGGGTTGAAAGGAAGGTTTGAGACCCTCAATTGTATGTATAAAAGGATGCCCAAAGGAGGAGAAAAGGAAGGAATGAACTGTACTTAGAAAAATAGTTTCTGGACAGTTCGCTCGAGCGACCATGACACATCGCTCGAGCGAACCCGTCACAGAACCTCGTTGGCTCGAGCCAACCCTCTGATCGCTCGAGCCAACCTGATCCAACATAATCTGAGCAGGTCCGCTCGAGCGAACCTTAAAGTCCGCTCGAGCGAACCCCAAACAGAGAGCTGTTCGCCCGAGCGAACCTCCCAGTTCGCTCGAGCGAACTGCCTGTCTGTCATGGGTCAATGCCTAAGGGTTTGAAACTTATTTTTAGGCTTGGGGAGGTATCATATGGAGCCCCAATGCCATGTAAGGCGTTATATGAAGTCCGGAAGAAGGAGAAACCTCATCATGGAGATTCCATGAGGTTTTCTAGATTAACCAATGTGTATAAGGACCCGGAATGTCCCTAACTCTTAAAGAGTACAAAAATTTCATCATAACCGACATACGGGACCCTATTCGCACTGATTCAATTCTAGAAACCCATTGTTAGCCTGTAAAGGTATTGGAAACTATTTGTATTTGATTTTCAATCAATCCCCTATTTTGAGATTTCAATCGTGATTTGTGAGTACTCTTGAACCGAGAACATTGTGTTACTATATTGTTAATTTGTTTAGACCCGTCCCAACTTTTATACGTTTTGTACCTATGGGTTCCCGCCCCGTTATGTGTATTTATTGTTTTGATTTTCGCATGTTACCTATGAGCCGGCACCACTAAGCTTGGATAACCTCATCGGTTTGATCCACCGGTTTGGATATCCCCCTTCAGTTATACCCACTGCAGCATGGTTCCCGCCTCGCCCCGATATACCCGGTTCGCTACCGTGGTCCCGCAGAGTATTATATGTATTTATTATATAAAAATGGTTGATTCTCCTCACCTCGTGTGACTGAGGTCAACGTCGTTGATTCTCCTCACCTCGTGTGACTGAGGTCAATGTCCCGATGTGCTCTTATCACTTTTGTGAGAGAGGATTTAGCTTTATGTGATTGCCATCTTGTTAGTCCCCGAATCATTGGTACCTCTACATGATTTTATCGCATACGTATCTCTTTTACATGAGGCATCATTCTTTTATGAAAATTTATTGTTTATCTAGATTTTTCTATGTTTCTAAAGGCATCATCGTTTTGAATTATTGTTATATCTTTTCACCCACCTGCCAGACCGTCGTGTCTGATCCATTTATTTTGGTACTCAGGTCCCGAGCTTACTACCATTGAGGAGGAGCCGGAGGAGGCGGTCGGTGAACCGCAGCGAGTGATTGAGTGGCAAGCCGATGATGTCATGTAGACATTCGGCCTTGCCTTGAGAACGATACACTTTGGGAACTTATGATATCTTTACTTTAGGTTTCATTTGGTTGTACGGTCTTTGTTGACCGTTATTTTGGGGCATTAATCAACTGATATTTTGTAAATATACTTAAATTTACTTTTGGGGAAATATGCTTATGATCATTGCTCATCCTGATATCTTTCATGTTAACCATAAATCAGTCTTGTTTATGGATTTGAATGGTATTAGTATGGTTTGCTACACGCATCCGCAATCTTGAGAATATATTTGATATGGTTACATGTGAGATGATGTGTAAAGATAATCCTCACCACGGAACCCTGTGGGAAATCACGTGCACGGATAAATGTTCTTTCAACTCCGTGTGCGGTTTAGCCAAAGAGTGTTGGAAATAGGGTGGGCCTCTAGGATAGGTTTCAAAAACTTTTGACCCACTTGACGCAGGGATCAACTATCCACAAGGCTATAAAACCCAATCCAAGATCTATGTCCTCAATCTCAGTCATCATGATCAGTAAATACAATCTATCTAGAAGATAGAAACAGCAACATATAAGCAACAAATAAATCTACAACATGCATGGAAGTAGATTATACCTTTGGAGCTCGGTTGTGCTCTAATGGAGGAGTTGCGTCTTTCTTTGATGATGAAACGCTTTCACTAATCAAATAGGGATCTCCAAGACCTCTTGATCTTCCACGCTATGACCCGTATTAGATTCTCCTTTTCTCAAGAAGATGGTGGGATCTCCAAGAGAAAACTACTAGGAACTCTAGGGAGGAACTAGAAAGAGAACTAGAAGAGGGAAGAGGAGAAGAGCTCATGCAACACTTGCACTTAGAGAGCCTTGGGCGTGAATCCCAATGGAAGGAGCAAGCATGGACGTCCAAGGCATCCTCTCCTCTTATTTATAACTTTTGCAAGTTGTCTCTTCTTTACTAATTATAATAGAAGTCTTACTTCCATTAATTAGTAACTTACCATATCATAATTAGAAGTCTCACTTCAAATATGATTAGTATCTTTCTAATTCCTTTCTAATTAAAATAGAAGTCTTACTTCTATTAAAATTAGTAAGTCTACTATTACCACTATTAGAAGTCTCACTTCAAATAGAAATAGTAACTTTCCTTTTAGAGTTCAACTAGAATTAGATACTTTCTAATAATTGGGCTAGCGTGGGGACCACTAGGGATTCCTTAGAAAGCTGGCTCCAACTGGGACTCGCGACCCCACATCTCATGTGTAATCCGGGCCCACAGTTAATTGCAAATAACTCCACTATATAAATGCAATTGAACTCCAGTCTTAGGAATATTACATAGAAGACCCTAAACTTCCTCATTACCACAAGTAGACCCCTCTATCAATATCCATGGATCAATTGGACCTGTCTTCCAAACTTGATCCATATCTTATTATCCTTGAGCCCCAATTAATTATAATGATCAATAGGTACCTTTCCAATTAACTCTTAATCGGAATGGGTGCGCACTTACCAATGATAAATCCATTAATTGGCACAAGGGGATATTAGAGATAGATTCCATCTTGACTATTGAATGTTCCCACAGCTCTACTACCACGTACCCAAATCACCGAGGTGTTGACCTACAGTTGGCCTCACTCATTGGTGACTCAAAGCAAATGAATAGATAGAAACTTGAGTTCATTAATGTCTCAGGATTGAGAGCCTATTGCTAGGGAATTATGAGAGCAGACCTTAAAATAAAGACAGTGTTTATAAGGTGCTTCTCATGGTCCTTCAATACATCCAATGTACCAGCACTATGATCCAGAATCTTCCATTCTGATGATCGAGACAAATCACACTATCTCATAGTGATCAAAGTGCTGCAACCTTGTCAGTATGAGATGTCCAGTCTCATCACTGGTTGTGAAGATATTTAAGTATAAGATTTGTCACACATGTCTCCCGTATGTGGATCTCATCCATACACATGTGTTACATCTAATATACTTGTGGACCCCGGTTCATCTCATGAACCATCATGTCATTCGTATTGGTTATGTGCAAGTATATAATAAATCACCATTCATCTCATGAAAAGTAAGCATGAATATATGAATAAATAAAGAATTTAATCAATTTATTATATCATCTACTGGATTGAGTCCATAAAACTAACAATCTCCCACTTGGGCTCAATGCCAGTTAGAGTTACATCTCATGCACATCCCTTTTACATATAGCTCAAAGACTTTGGTAGTCAAAGGCTTAGTAAATGGATCTACTAGATTGTCTGCAGAGGCTATCTTGGTGATCGTACATCACCTCTCTGCACAATCTATCTGACCATGTATAACTTCCTCTGTACATATTTTTTGGCTCTTGGGTTATTTGGACTTAATGACTGCCCTGCTGTCATCACAGTAAACTGTGATTGGCTGTCCTGCCAAAAAATACCACTCCAAGTTCCATAAGGAATCTTTTGAGTCAATCTGCTACCTTAGCTACTTCTCAAGCTGCTACAACATAAGCACATACTCAGAAGTTGATTTCCTAGAATCCTGATCTGACTAGAAGTCAGTATCTATGTAACCGACTGGAATCAACTCATCACTGCTATAACTCAACATGTGATCTCTAGTCCTTCTCAAGTATTCGAGAACATCTCGTACAGCAGTCAATGATAAAGACCTGGGCTAGACTGATATCTGCTGACTAGGCATACTGCGTGACAGATATCCGGTCTAGTACAAAGCTTAGCTTACCGTACCAGAACCTTATCTATGTACACATTATTGGGATAAGCCTATCATCCTATTTTTCCAGTCTCAATGGAAATTGATTCCTAGGATGTACCTGGCTTTTCCAAAGTCCTTTATTATCAAAAGTCTTAGCCAACCAAAACTTTTACTGTTGACGATATCCCTATAACACTCCATAGGAGAAGGATGTCGTCGACATATAATACCAGAAAAACTACCCTGCGTTCTTGACTTTTCATTTACACATGACTTATCCGGATTCTGATAAAAATCAAGTGACTTGATTTCCTTAATCAATACGGATGTTCCTGTTTCGGGATATTTGCTTGAATCCATAAATGGACTTATGCAGCCTACAAACTCTTCGCACTTGGTTATTAGCTATAGAACCATCTGGTTACATCATATAGATGTTTTCCTCAAGATTGCCGTCGTGAGACGCTGTCTTGACATCCATTTGCCAAATCTCGTCACCGAGATGAACCGCAATGGATAAGAGTATCTGGATGGAACTCTTCCATCTAGCTCTCATTTTCTTTTGTAGACTCACTTGCACCCAATAGGTTTGCTATTGGCAGGCAAGCCCACAAGTATCCAGACCTGATTAGAGTACAAAGACTCCACCTCAGCTTTCATAGCATCTAACCAACATCCCAAAACTATGTCATTAACTGCTTTATCATAGTTATAAGGATCTTGTTCCGGTTACACCGGGATTGCCTTGTAAGACTTTCCCTAGACCGAGAACTTGTCAAGGGTCCTGACAATACTCCCACTACGACAAGGCACTGGTGTAACTACTGGGTCAAATATGGGCGGATTTTCTTAAAGTTTGGTTATTCTTGGATTTGGAATTGTTCTTTCTTAAATTTCTTCCAAGATAACCATTTCTAAAGATTTCCAGTTAATCTTATAATCTCCCTCCAGAAAACCGCATTGGTGCTGCGAAGCACTTTTTGCTCTCTGGGATTATAGAGCAACCAACCTTTAGTTCCTTTTTGGGATAGAATTTAAACATATATACTTCCGACTTCGATTCCAACTAATCCGTCTTATCCTTCAGCACGCGTGCCAGACAACCCTGAAAACGTTGTAGACTAGGCTTTCGCCCTGTCCATAACTCCCTGGGAGTCTCAAGTATAGACTTAGATGGAATGAGGTTTAGTATATATATTTCAGTTTCCATATCCAAAATATAGGTAATCCTAGAAACTTAATCATAGACTTGATCATATGTAAAAGAGTCTTATTCCTTCTTTCTTCTACTCCATTCTGTTGAGGCAAACCAGGAGCAGACTACTGGGATCAAATCCCATTTACTGATAAGTATCCCATAAAATTAGCGGAGAGATATTCGCCTCATCGATCTCATCGAAGAGTATTTATACTTTTACCTAATTGCTTTTCCGCTTCCGCTCGAAACTCTTTGAACTATTCAAAAATCTCGGACTTGCGGTGCATAAGGTATATGTATTCATATTTCTAGTAATCATCGGTGAAAGTGATAAAATACTCGTATCAATCTCTCGCTCTTTTATTATGGGCCCATACACATCAGTAAACACTAACTCCAATAAATCTTTGGCCCGACTGCCCTTAGATGAATAAGGGTCTTTTGGTCATTTTGCCTTCCAGACAGGATTTGCAGACAGGCATTGGTTCTATCACTAATGATGGCAAGATACCATCTTTCACTAGCCTGTTAATCCTGTTTAGGTTTATATGACCTTGCCTCTTGGGTGCCAAAATTTGTTGGATTAGATGAAGGTGACTACCTCTTTAATGATGGTCTATTATTAGCATCAGCGTCATGTATCTCATACATTGTGGGAGTTAACAAATAAAAGCCATTGATTGCCTTGTCAGAAAATATAAGAGTACCGCTCCTCTTTAAGACGATTTAATTACCAAAAGTAACTGAATAACTCTTATTCATCATACTAGAAATTAAAATCCCGTCTTAAAATGGTACATTTAATGTATCTGACAAAATCAACTTAATATCTGAAAATAACTAAGTTACTACTCCTACTGACACTGCTTCTGCCTTGGCTTCCGATCCCAGGTTAATACTGATTTCCCCGTCATTAACCCTCCTGATTACCTGTAACTCCTACAACATATTACTGATGTAATTAGTTGCACCGAAGTCTACAAACCAAGATTCTGAAGTACTAGTTGTAAAACTAACTTCAGAAACAAATGACTCAATCATACCTGAGGTCTTTTCCTTTGACAGAAATCTTGGACAATTCCTCCTCCATTGTCCTGTCATACCACAGTGGAAACACTTTCCTTTTGCTCCCGTACCCTTGACCTTGGCTACACCACTAGTGGAACCATACTCCACCTTAGGACCTTTGATGACTGATTTCTTCTTGCTATCCCGGTCTTTGCCTTTCGGTTTAGACTTAGCAAATGACTTTTCTGTCATGAGGGCAGTTGGTCTTTTCTTCATGATTTCCTCAAACACTACCAGCTGGCGAGACAGCTCAGCTATGGTCATTTCCAATTTACTATAATTGATCTTGAAATGTTTGAATGAGTCTGGTAGTGATTGAATGATCATGTCGATCTGCGTTTCTGTATCAAACGTAGTCCCCAGTACATCTAACTCATTCAATGCCAACTTCATTTGTAACAAATGTTTTTGTACTGGGGTTCCCTCGGCCATCTTTGTCTCCATCAGCACTTTTAGAGCAGCCTGCCTAGCAGGCCTAACCTGGTCTGCAAACATCTCCTTTAAGTTCGATATAATATCGTATGCTGACTTATAGGATTGATGTTGTTCTTGCAAAACAGTTGACATGGATGCCTGAATAAAACATCTGGCTATCTCATTGTTTTTGGTCCACTTGGTGTAGAAGTTTTTCACAATCTGTGGTGCATCAGGCTCAGGCTCAGGAAGGGGGGGGGGGGGTATTAGAAGGACATATTTGCAACTTGAAGATGTTAAGATAATATCCAGGTTCCTTTTCCAGTCTACATAATTGGTATCAGAGCCTTACCTCATCTCTTATCATGTTAGATCAGTAAGCTTGATCTAATCTTTACATGAGATGCGAAGAGGATAGATCAAGGGCTATGTATGGAAATAGGGTGGGCCTCTAGGATAGGTTTCAAAAACTTTTGACCCACTTGACGCAGGGATCAACTATCCACAAGGCTATAAAACCCAATCCAAGATCTATGTCCTCAATCTCAGTCATCATGATCAGTAAATACAATCTATCTAGAAGATAGAAACAGCAACATATAAGCAACAAATAAATCTACAACATGCATGGAAGTAGATTATACCTTTGGAGCTCGGTTGTGCTCTAATGGAGGAGTTGCGTCTTTCTTTGATGATGAACACTTTCACTAATCAAATAGGGATCTCCAAGACCTCTTGATCTTCCACGCTATGACCCGTATTAGATTCTCCTTTTCTCAAGAAGATGGTGGGATCTCCAAGAGAAAACTACTAGGAACTCTAGGGAGGAACTAGAAAGAGAACTAGAAGAGGGAAGAGGAGAAGAGCTCATGCAACACTTGCACTTAGAGAGCCTTGGGCGTGAATCCCAATGGAAGGAGCAAGCATGGACGTCCAAGGCATCCTCTCCTCTTATTTATAACTTTTGCAAGTTGTCTCTTCTTTACTAATTATAATAGAAGTCTTACTTCCATTAATTAGAACTTACCATATCAATTAGAAGTCTCACTTCAAATATGATTAGTGTTGACACCAAAAATGTCACTTTGCCTTTCCAAGATCCAAAGAGCTACATGAAGTCGCAACCTGCCATAAATAGGCAATGCTGCTTCCAAAAAAAATCTTGTCAGAATCAAACAAAAACTGCAAGATTCATCCAGACAGCCAAAAGAGGAGTACACAAGAAGTTTCAAGCCATTTCAAGATCATTTGGCCTAACTTCGCTTCTCCGACAGCCAAATCAAGCCTCTCGGCGTGTAAAGCTCTCCGGGACCATGGTTTCCAAGACAGAACCTATGGATCATCTTAAAATGACTCCAATAGGTTCCCTGTCAAATTTCAAGTCAATCGGACATCGGTTGACCGCACATCAAACCGCGACATCTTCATCGCGACAAAAAGCAAGTCTACAGGTGATAGGACCCCAAACGGCTTCAAAACTCAAACAAAAGCCTATGGTTGGTCTTATTTATTGCTCAGCAGGCTTCACACCAAATTTCAGGTCATTCCGACATCGTTTGACCCAGTTTCAGCTTTTGACAGAAAATCGGCAGCTCTGCGCGACAAAGTCTTCGGCTTTCTCAGGAAATTGGAAACTTTGCAAAATAAAATGCAAGGATTCTCATCAGGTTTCCTACAAAGAAATCAGGCCAATAAATGATCAAAATGTCAAAGAAAAGTACAGAAGAAAAAAGAATCAGAAAAAAGCAAAAACGGACGCAAAACGGGACCAGAAAGGGGGAAAACCCCCCCAGGGTCGCAGACCCCTGCGACCCTGGGCCAGGGTCGCCGGCGACCATGGACCCCGGGGTCGCCGGGAAAGCCCCGGAAACCCCGGTTTTCGCCGTTTTTTTCGCGATTCGAGAAGCCCAGCCTCTGGTACTTTCCAAAATTCATGCTTTTGAGACACCAAGTCCTCTGATATCCGTCCAAAACACGGGTAAATCATCAAGAGTATCAAAGACAGTATTGATCGCCACCCGGTCAACCAAAAAAAAAGTGTGCTTTCCACCCGACCGATCGAGAAATCGACAGGACAGATGGCACCGACCCGCTGTTGGCAACAAACACCTGAAATTACATGGTCATCTGATGTCGATCTACATGAAGATCCATCGATGATCATCGACAGAAGAATTCCAAAAGACGTGGCACGGCCCGCGACTCTTCAGCTGCTCGGCGACCACTTAATGCGATTAATTGACTAGCTTTATTACAGTCATTAATCCATTTCTTTGGACGGCCCAATCAGAAGCAAGCATTCGGGAGTTACAAGTCAAGAAATTCATGGCATTTAACCCATGAAAACTCCTCCCATCATGGCGATTAAAGGCGATTAAATGCCCTCAATCTCCTCCGGCCAATCAGAAGCCAAGAAAAAGGAGTTACAAAATAAACAATTCAATTTTGTAACTCCTCCCATTATGCGGCTTAATGACATTAAAAGCCCATAAACTCTCCTAAATGGCTACCAAGAGCCTATAAATAGGAGAGCACTCCAAAGGAATCCAGATCGGAAAAACACATAACAGACATCAGAGAGCATCAGAAAGATCGGAAAAACACACAACAAACATCAGACAGCAGTCAGAAATCAGAGAAAAGAAAAGAGAGAAACTCTGCGGAAGTTCTACACCGGCCACCGCAACAAGGTGACAAAAGTCCCTTGGGGGGTACCCCCCCCCAAGGTCCTTGCCTTCTCCTCCTGCCTCCAATGGCTTAGATGTGGCTTTTCAGCCCGTCTACTCGGTTTTTTATTGGACATAGGACCTTCCTTTGGTCTTTGTCTTCTAAAAACCTGAGGTTATAGCCAAGCCAAGCGAATCAAATAGCATCCTCTGTTCTCATCTGCATGGATGATGGCGAAGCCCACATATGGCTTGCGACCGTCAATCTAAACGAGTCCCCCACAATCTCCTGAGAAGTTAGATCCTCCTTTTCTTGCTTTTCATTGTAGTTTGTATTTTTTCAAAAGAGACAAAAATCACAATTCTTGTCTTTCATTGTTGATAAGGATTGTAAATCGGCTATAAACGCCAAAATCGGCTATAAACGCCAAAAATCGGCTATAAACGCCAAAATCGGCTATAAATGCCAAAAAATCGCCTTTCACGGCAAATCAAGAAAATGTCTCTTTTCTTAAATATATGTGCAATGGAAAACTTGAAAGAAGTTGATTTCCTTTTTACTTGCGAAGGTTGATCTCCGGATCACCACTTGCAATTCCAAGTAAAATAGAAAATCTGGCACACCCACAAAAAAAAAGAAATGTTGATGCACGCCCCTGCCCCCCGGTTACGAAAGGGTCGGACCCGACGGACTCCCACGTCCGCCGACCTCGGTAGGAACCGAGCAGGAGCGCGGTCCATCAAGCTGGCATCACCCGGTGGGACTCGTTTATTTGAGAACACGATGCTAGAAATGAAATATTTGCATATCATATATTTTGCTCTATGCTTATATTTCTTTTCTCGATTCCTTGGTTACTTATAATTGGTGGCCTATGTTGAATTCCGCAAAAAAAAAAATGAGATGAGATTTTTTGTTTGGAAATTTCTAATTCTTTGAATTTATTTCCACTCTTTCTCTTTTCAAAAAAAAAAAAACCGAAAAAAAAATCAGATTTTTCATTTTGGATTCAAATTGAGAAACTTTGATCCTTTCCCTTCTGGGCACTGGCGCTCGCGGAAATCGCCGAGACCGTGTTCGGATCGGGGTTGGGCCATTGTTTTCTCTTCGATGAGTTCATTAAAAATCTAAAAAAAAAAAAAAAAAACAAAAAATTTTCAGATTTTCATTTTTGGATTCAAAATGGAGAAACTTGATCCTTTCCCTTCTGGGCACTGGCGCTCGCGGAAATCGCCGAGACCGTGTTCGAGGGGTTGGGCCATTGTTTCTCTTCGATGAGTTCATTAAAAATCTAAAAAAAAAAAAAAAAAAAAAATTTTTCAGATTTTCATTTTTGGATTCAAAATTGAGAAACTTGATCCTTTCCCTTCTGCACGGCTTGCGAAATGCCGAGCCGTGTTCGATCGGTTGGGCCATGGTTTCTCTTCGATGAGTTCATTAAAAATCAAAAAAAAAAAAAAAAAAAAAAAAAATTTTTTAGATTTCTCATTTGGATTCAAAATTGAGAAACCTTGATCCTTCCTTCGTTCACGCGCTTGCGAAATGTTGAGCCTGTTCGACTAAGGTTTTGGGCCATGGTTTCTCTTCGATGAGTTCATTAAAAATCAAAAAAAAAAATAATATATATAAAAAAAAAATTTTAGATTTCTCAATTTGGATTCAAAATTGAGAAACCTTGATCCTTCCTATCGTTCATCGCGCTTGCAGAAATGTTGAGCCTGTTCGACTAAGGTTTTGGGCCATGGTTTCTCTTCGATGAGTTCATTAAAAATAAAAAATAATATATATATATATAAAAAAAATTTTTAGATTTCTCAATTTGGATTCAAAATTGAGAAACCTTGATCTGTTCCTATCGTTCATCGCGCTTGCAGAAATGTTGAGCCTGTTCGACTAAGGTTTTGGGCCATGGTTTCTCTTCGATGAATTCATAAAAATAAAAATAAAATAAAAAAATATATAAAAAAAAAAAAGACATAGACCACTAAGGTTAAACCAACTGCGTTCTTTGATCATGGTTGATTCAAAGAAAAGCCTTGTCCAGAGTGTGGAGACAGCTTGACTGTTCTAGGCAAGGGTCCTCCAAACGGGTTCATTAAGTAATCCTACCCTTACCTGGGGGCAATTCTATCAATCAAGATTTCATAAGACCGGGTTAGGAGGCCTATGTGTACTCTCTCGTCTTTTAAATAAATTTTTTTTCAAAAATAAAATTTTTAAAAATAAAAATTTTAAAATAAAAAATAAAAATAAAAAAAAATTTCAAAAAAAAAATCTTAAAAAAAAAATAATAAAATAAATAAAAAAATAAAAAAAAAAGATTTTTTAAAAAAAAAAAAAATCTTCAAAAATCTTCAAAAAAAAAAAAAAAAAAAACTTCCGTCATTTTGGGTTTAGATTGGAGAAATCTTGGTCTTCTCCTTTCTGGGCACTGGCGCTCGCGGAAATCGCCGAGACCGTGTTCAGATTGGAGTGCCTTTTGCTCTCTTTGATAAACCCGATATTGGCTTTTCAAAAAAAAAAAAAAAACTCGTCATTTTTAGATTCAGATCCGAGAAATCATGGTTCATTTCTTTCTGAGCACTGGCGCTCGCGGAAATCGCCTGAGACCGTGTTCAGATTGGAATACCATCTGCTCTCTTTGATGAATCCAATCTTGACCTTTCAAAACAGAGAATCTCATCTCATAGATGCGGTCTCAAAACATTTGTGTCTAGCGGTACTAGTACGCCCTTTCAGGGTCTACTGTATTGCGACCGGCACATTTGTAACTCCAACTTTATATTCTTCTTACTTCGAGCAAGCTCTGCTTCTCGATAAGTCGAATTTAAGTTCACAATTGCTTCTAGCAGTCACTGGGATGCCCATTCTGGGCTTACCATACCTGCGATCAGAACAATTGTACCTCTATGGCATTTTGCCTTCCTCATATTGCTTGGGTCATCTACCTCGAGCAATTTGAAAAGACGAAACCATAGAACTTCCCATTTATGATCATTATATTCTTGTGATTACTAATGGATGTGGTCTTGTTTCAGAAATTTTCGAAAAAACTAACAATGGCAGCTTCACTAACCATTACTTTCGACGAAAGCAAGCACCAACTCATGCTTCAACAGAAGCAAACCACGCGCACCTACAAGCGCCCCATCAGCTGCCGAAGTGTCAACTCCCTCGGCAACTCTGTGAACTCCGGGTCGACCTCGACTCCCCGGACTATCGTCTTCGGGACGCTGGGACCATTCCCACTTCCTGAGGAACAAGCTGCTCCCTCCAAGAAGCAGAAACTCGCCTCTCAACGTGTCACTACCGTGACACCAAAGGCGAGCACAAGAAGGCCTGAAGCCCGTGGCAGCCCCACGAAGCCTCAACCTGCAAACAACCAGGTCTACCCCAAGACTTGGTCCCCAAGACCTTCACCAAAACAAAGAAGGTCCCAGGCATCCACTAAGCCAGCATTCCTGGCCCCACTCAAGGAGAACCAGTTCTATCCTCTTGCTTACATGAAAGAGGAGAGACCCATCTCCAACCCGACTTCAAAGTCATCCCAGCATGAGCCGGCTTGTTCCTACAAGCCCAAAATCAAGTCATGCATCACAAGGCCTCCACAAGCATCTGCTAAGGCCTACAAATCTGCAGTTCGACCCTTCATATCTACAGGGGCCGAACTTCACAAATTCAAAGCTTCGCTGCAACTGGCGAAGGATAGGGTTCGCATCCTGTCCTTGCCCAGCTACAGAGAAGACAGGCTCGGCTGCTGCGCCCGAGGGAGCACATCCTTCATTGTCAAAGCCCAGTCAGAGCTGACCGAAGCTCAAATTGCTCGTCGTATACGCCGCCGCGCGTCGTACCGACAAAAGAGACTACAGAAGCAAAGGACCCAGCCTCCCACACTTCAAGTCTCTCCCAAATGGGTCGAAAAAGAAAGACCCAACCAAGTTGCTGCCGTCCATATGGTTGGAAAAAACCAGAAGGCGCCAAAAATCAGCAACAAAAATCCATGTCCGACGTCCAATGACCCGCAGCGTCTCAAGGACAAGAAGACATTCAGAAGAATCCCCTGCTCCTTCAAGCAAAGGACAGCAGAGTGATCCTTCCTCAAGCTCCTCTTCAAAAAGAATGAGCCCCAGCTCAGTCACCAGGACAGTTTCTTCGTTCGAATCACGAAGGATGAATGTCTTGGCTACAAATTCTGAGCCACCACCCCACAATCCACCTCCAGAAGATGCGATCACCCGCATCCAGCAGTTGGAACAGGGCCAGCAGAGGATTGAAACTCTGATGGAAAACCTTCTCCTCGCCTTCCAAAATCAGGCGAACAATGAACCTCCTCCGAATCATCAAGACGACGAGGTAATAGAGAAGAAAATGAGTCACGCGCCCTTACCAAAAAGGACGTAGACGGTATCCTCGCCAAAGCAAAAGAAGAGGATATACTCAAGAGCATGGGATCAAGCCACCATATCCCTTATGGATGGACTCGGTCCCGTTCCCCACCAAATTCAAGCATCCTACTCTCCAAACATATACGGGGAAAGGATCAGCCAGACAGCACGTCATCCACTTCAAGATCCTGACGGGAGCTATCGCGGATCAAGATGCACTCAAGATCCGCCTCTTTGCAAGTACCCTAAAAGGTACGGCCTTCGATTGGTACTCCACTCTGCCGGAGGACTCAATCCAAACTTGGGCCATGCTAGAGACACGCTTCCTGACTCACTTCAAAGGTGAGGATCATCCCCGCTACTATGGCTCAGCTGTGCAGCCTAAAACAGGGGGAGAATGAGTCAACATATGACTTCATTCACAAGTGGAAAGCAATGGCATACAAATGCTCTGATGTATTGCCACAAGCGTCGCTAGTCGACATCTGCCGAAACAACATGAGAGCCAGAATCCGCTCCATGATCATCGGCAACAAATCAAAAAACCTGGGAGAACTCCTAGAAGCTTCCATGGAAGCTGAAACGGTGATTAAAGACCTCAACAGTCAGAAATCATCAAGAAAAGAGCCAACCGCCATTGCAACCTCTAAACCAAAGAAGAAAGAGGTCCTCAATGTGCAGACCAAGCCAGCTCCTCAGCCACCAAAGAAAGCTGAAAACAAAGCTGCTGGTAAGAGACCTGAACTCTCTGATGCCTTCAAAGAACGAGTAGAGAAGAAATACCCGTTTGATGAAGATGTTGATGAAATCTTCGGGGCTCTTGTGGCAAACGGCAAGCTCACCTTGCCTGAACCAAAAAGACCGGGTGATGTTGGCAAAACCAACGATCCTCGGTACTGTCCATACCACCAGATGATCTCGCATCCTCTCAATCAATGCTTCGTTGTGAGAGAGAAAATAAATGAGATGTGGAAAAACGGAGTCATCACCTTTGACAAAAACTATGGGTCTGCCTCCGTCAACATGGTGACATGTGGACAAACAACAAGATCACCGAAGAAGAAGATCACTACTTCCTTCAAGGTGATAAACTCAATCGAAGCGTCTGAGGAACTGGTTCCTTACCCGACACCAGACGGACAACCGATATGGGTACATCCCGATCTCCTGGAAGATGAAAATTGGGAGGTCGTGAAAACAAAGCCTACAGCTCAACAGCGAAGGCAGGCTAGGAAACATCTCCTCAAGCTCAAACGGCAAGAGAAGACCCAGCCAAAACTAGAGGTCAAAGAAAAGGCAGAGGCTTCCTCTACCGCTTCACTGGAGGTAACAAAAACATCCCTTCCAGAGACTTCAAAGGGGGTAAGGAAATTCACTCTCAGTGATTTCATGCCACCTCAATTCAAGAAGCCATGCAGGAGGCATCATACTCTTGCAATTCGGTAGTTGGATTCTCCATTGATGGATACGAATCCAGCGACACGATGATGGATTCGAATCCAACTACACAGATGAGTGGGAGGAATCCCTTGAAACAGGAGAATATCTCTCCGATGAAGAATGGGTTCCTGAGTCTCATCTTATGCCAGTAATCTGGTATAACCCCCTACAGCCACAAGGATCCTGGTCTGATGATGAAGAGACCAAGAGGCTGTACAAGAAAATGCTGCTGACCCAGCACCTCTCATCACTCCAGTGGAAATCAACAATGTTGAGCCACAAAGAGATGATGAAGAAGAAGATCCGGCTCCCATGCCTGATCTTGAAGAATTATGCAAGGATCTTGCAGCGACTCGCTCTAGAACAAGAGCAAGAATCGCGTCAACGAGCCTCCTCGCAATCCAGAGCCTGAAGTCCCTGAAGACCATCAGGTACATCCTCCCTTAACTCCTGAAAATGGAGAAAATTGCTGGGTAGACGATCCTCTCACATCCGAGGATGAGTCTGACTCCGATCAGGCAACGTCTCCCGTCAGAGCTTCCTGTAATGTGATAATTCGGGATTATAGCTCTTCCGAAGCATCGTCTGATGAGAGCACTTACACTCCGGCGACGCCTAGCAATATATCTTCTGGAGCCACCTCGTCTCACGTGAACTTTCACTGAGATGACACCCTCTCAGGTTCTTCTCCTGAGACTGTGAACTTCAAAGTTCACACCCTTCCTGACTGAAGAATTCCCAGCTATTGATGCTTGGGACGATGATTAGTCAACGAAGAAGAAAGATTGCTGGATGCTGTTCAGGACTTGTTCCCGGAAAATGCTCCATGCAACACAATCACTGAGGATGGTAACTCTGCTGCTGATGCATCCTCAGCAAATGAAAAACGACAGCCTCTTGATCCTGAAGACAATCTTCCAAACGAAGACCCTTCTCAAGAAGCTCTCGAAGTTGGTAGAGGCACCCGCTCTGGCCGGGACTACCACAAAAATTACAACCAATCTTCCTTTACATATGTAAATCCTTCGGGAAAAGATGTTGTAAGCGCCCCTAGTGGCAACAATGATGAACATGCAGGCCCTAAGGAGGCTTTCAAGTATGACTTGATTGAACACTTCAAGCACATACCTGCACGTCTGCACATCCTAGATTTGTTGCGAATGTCTCCGCACACTCGTGATAATCTCATCTCAGAAATTACAAAAACTGAATGAGGATGTCGACAAACATGCCCCGCAAGTCCTCCAAATTGAAATGGATTACCGGGTCAAAAACTCAGAAGCCTCCTCAAAGGGAGAAAAGAAGAAAACTGAGGGATCATGCATTGAATGCCTCTCGGTTAAAAAAGCAGCCAGTGCAACCATCGCCTTCACAAAGGACGACCTCCTACTTGGCGAAACCAGGCATAACCGACCCCTGTACTTCACAGGGTATATCAAGGAAATGCCTATGCATAGAGTTCAGATCGACCCAGGTTCTGCACTCAACCTTATCTCCACATCGGCTCTTGAAGAGTTGGGCATCCCACCCAGCAAACTGAGCCACACATCTGTATCTATCTTTGGATACGATGGGAGTACTCAAAGGCCTATCGGCAAAATCAGGTTCAAATTGCAGATCGGTGATCTTATCTCTGAGGTCACAGTGTATGCAATAAAGACCCCTTCATGCTACAACATCCTTCTCGGACGCCCTTGGATCCATGAGAATGGTGTTGTCCCTTCAACTCTACATCAATGCATCAAGTTTGTTGGCGACGACGGCATGATACATCGAGTCTTTGCGGACAGAAAACCCTTCAAAGGTAAAGAAATCCACTTCGCAGACTCACAGATGTATGAAGGTGAAAAAGAAGAAGAGGAGAAGCATACAGCATCCTTTGCCGAAAATCTCCAGAAAGATAAAGGCAAAGCTCCTCAACAATCACCGGAAGAAAACAAACCATCCGGTAAATCTGAAGAGAGCATGCAAACTCCCTTCATCATCTCCCTCAAATCTTCAAAGCCTTTGGTCATCACAACTAAAGTGAAGAAGGCAAAACAAAAGCCTGGGGGCAAATTTGTTGTCTCTTTCGTGTCTATCATGCAAGACACGGACTCGGATTCAGAGCCAGAAGACGACACATCGTCAAGCCAAGCTGACACTCAGCAAGTTCAGCCTGCTCTTACTCCAATGGAGACAACTTCTGACATAGAAGATCCTACGTCAGCTTCCTTCGTTGTTCCAGCAACTTCAGCAAAGGAAAAAGCCGATCTTCTTCCATAGATCGGATGCTTCTTCATCAAACTCCATGCTTGAACCTTTCCAAAATAAGGTACGCCTCAACTATCCTTATACAGTTCTGTGGCACAAGCTATTATGAAGAAAATGGGCTATGACGCTCAAAACCCAGTCGGTTTGGGAGAAGGACGCGGTATTCTCACACCATTGGGCCCGTCTTGACCAAAAGCCAGCTGGAAGATTGGAGACTCTACGGCTATATAGAAAAGTCTTCACACGGGTTAGGATCGATCCTGACACCCCCTTGAGACAGTTGAACACAAAGGCTTAAAAGTCAATATACTGACCAAGCCTCAACATCTCAAGTCCATGAAGACATCGATCTCCCTGGATATCTCTTTGATGAGTCACCTGACAAAGATCCAGGAAGCTCATCCAATTGGCACGATTTCTCCGAAAATGAAGAGGAGTTGTCCGATGGCACAGACGTGTGGACTTTCTGACCCAGAAGAACCCTCATCTCCAAAAGAAATAGCCTACTTCGACTCGGTTTCAACAGGCGATTGGGATCATCTCATAGCAAGCCTTGGGAAAACTACCGATCAAGAAGACCCGTGGAAAGGAACAAAACCTTGGTCTGGAAATGCCCTTGAAACCCCAGAAGGTTTCGTTGAGCTGGAAGCCTCCGAAAATATTGTGGAGGAACCACCTTCGAACCTTCCAACAGAAGATCCTGTTCAAAAGATAGACTTGGGAACACCAGATAACCCACGTCCTGTATTCATAAGCAAGAATATAAAGGATGATGAGTTACCCGAGTATATCGCTTTTCTTCGTGAGTTCGTTGATTGCTTTGCATGGTCTTATGCTGAAATGCCAGGCTTAGACCCCAAAATAGCAGTTCACAAACTCAATCTTCAAGAAGACATCAAGCCTGTCAAGCAAGGCCAAAGAAGATTCCGTCCAGATGTGATGGATAAAATTGAACAAGAAGTTCAAAAACTCAAAAGCGTCGGCTTCATCCGTGAGGAACAACATCCTGAATGGTTGGCCAACATTGTCCCCGTGACAAAGAAAAATGGGCAGATCAGGGTCTGTATTGACTATAGAGACCTGAATGGCGCATGCCCAAAGATGAATTTCCGCTCCCCATACCAGAGGTAATGATTGATAATACCTGTGGATTCGAGCGAATGACATTCATGGATGGTTTCTTCTGGCTACAATCAGATAAAGATGCAATCCTGAGGATGAAAAACATACATCCTTTCGAACCCCATTTGGCGTGTATTGCTACACTGTCATGCCATTCGGTTTGAAGAATGCTGGTGCCACATATCAGAGGGCTATGATGAAAATATTCCAAGATATGCAGCACAAGACGGTTGAATGTTACGTTGATGACCTCGCCGTCAAAAGCAAAAGAAAAGAAGATCATCTCGAAAACCTCCGAGAAGTCTTCCTCCGGCTTCGCAAACACAAACTGCGAATGAATCCATTGAAATACTTCTTCGGCGTCTCGTCGGGTAAGTTCCTCGGATTCTTAGTTCGGAAAGCTGGAATAGAGCTTGACCCCATAAAAGTCAAAGCCATTCTAGAAATGCCCTCTCCAAGAACCTTGAGAGAACTTAAAGGGCTTCAAGGGAGATTAGCCTACATCAGACGGTTCATCTCCAATCTTTCGGGGAAATGCCGTCCATTCTCCCGGTTGATGAAAAAAGGTGTAAACTTTGTCTGGGATGCTGACTGTGAAGCTGCTTTCCAAGACATCAAGTCATACCTGACAAAACCTCCAGTGTTAGCTGCTCCTACCACTGGAAAACCATTCATCTTGTACACAAGAGCCCTTGATCACTCTCTGGGAGCTCTGCTTGCGCAAGAAAATGATCAAAGGAAAGAAGCTGCTCTATATTACCTCAGCCGCATGCTAGTAGGTGCAGAGCATCGCTACTCTCCAGTCGAAAAAAATGTCTTGCAGTGATGTTCGCCGTACAAAAGCTGCGTCACTACTTGCTTTCCAATACAGTCTACCTGGTCTCGAGGGTCAACCTCTTGAAGGTCCTTGTCACAAAGGCAGGTTCTCTCAATGCTCGACTGGCAAAATGGTCCATCCTTCTGTCACAATTTGATATTAGGTATGTACCACAAAAAGCAATCAAAGGGCAAGCTCTAGCGGACTTCCTCGCAGAGCATCCATTGCCTAAAGATTCTCCACTCAGAGATGATCTCCCCGACGAACCAGTCTATAATGTGGAGACTTTCTCACAAAGTGCCTCCTGGGACATGTACTTTGACGGTGCAACCAGGACAAATGAAAAAAGACAGCTGATCTCGGGAGTTGGCATCCTCTTTGTTAGCCCCGACAAATACATGATTCCACACGCTTTCTCGCTACTGGAACCATGCACAAACAATGCAGCTGAATATCAAGCTCTGATCTTAGGATTGGAACTCGCCATCGAATCCGGTATCACTATGCTGGAAGTCTTTGGAGACTCTCAACTGATCGTCAACCAGATGAATCAGAAATTTGAAGTCAGGAAGCCAGATTTGCTGCCCTACTACAACAAGGCACAATCACTTCTGCAAAAGTTTGACATCTGTCACATCACCCACATTCGTAGAGGTGAAAACATACGTGCAGATGCCCTAGCCGGACTTGCCGCATCCATGGCAATCCAGGAAGGGGAAAACATGCAAGTCACAGTGTGCGAAAGAAGAATCCTTCCTCCTCTTAACACACACCAAGCAGTTGCTGAATGCCACCAAGTGGTCGGAAGTCGGATTTCAATCCTTCAAACTTCAATTGGCGACTGGAGGGATCCGTTCATTGATTACATTATGTTCGGAATCCTACCTGAAGATCCAAAAGAACGGGTAAGCATCCAAAGGCGAACCCCAAGCTTCCATTTGGATATTCCTTCAAAAATCCTTTACAGGAAATCCTTCAACGGAGTACTTCTACGCTGCTTATCACAACAAGAGGCTGAAGAAACACTCAAAGAAGTTCATGCTGGTCTTTGTGGAGCTCATCAGGCTGGACCTAAGCTCTATGATCAGATAAAAAGGTTAGGATATTACTGGCCTACCATGGTAGCTGATGCAATGTAATTTGCTAAGCGCTGCCAACAATGCCAAGTTCATGGAGATTACATTCACATGCCTCCAGAATGGCTGCATCCTACAGCGATCTCATGGCCTTTCGAAGCCTGGGGTATGGACATTATAGGTCCTATTTCTCCCCCTTCAAGCAAAGGTCATCGCTTCATCTTCGCCGCTACGGATTATTTCTCCAAGTGGTCAGAAGCATTTGCGTTTAACGAAATGAAGACCTCATCAGTCCTTCAGTTCCTGCGCACCAACATCATTTGTCGTTTCGGCATACCCAAAAGATTCGTCCATGATAATGGACCACAGTTCCGGGATCATCGATTCTACAGGTTCTGCGACAAATACAAAATCCAAAGCTGTCCTTCGACTCCATACAATCCGGCAGCAAACGGGTTAGCAGAAGCTTTCAACAAGACACTCTGCAAAATCCTCAAAAAAAATGGTCTCTAATCACAAAAGAGACTGGAGCGACAAAATGTCCGAAGCTTTGTGGGCCTATCGAACCACCGTTCGAGGACCAACACATAGCACACCATTCTCCTTGGTCTATGGATGCGAAGCTGTCGTGCCCTTGGAAGTACAAATTCCTTCCTTGAGGGTATCCTTGCAAAATGACATGACTCAAGAAAGCAATGTCAAATTGCGGCTCCATGAGCTGGACAATCTCGATGAGAGACGGCTCGAAGCTCAACAAAGCATTGAACTTTACCAAGCACGTATGGCAGGATCTTTCGATAAAAAGGTCAGGCAACGCGCCTACAAAAAGAATGACTTGGTTCTTGCGGTAAAAAGACCAATGGTCTTCGCTCACAAGTCCAAAGGCAAATTTGAGCCGAAATGGGAGGGACCCTACGTCATCGACAAAGTTTTCTCCAACGGCGCATACGCACTCCTAAACATGGAAGGTGACAGATGTATGCTGCCCATCAATGGCAAGTTCTTAAAGCGGTACTACCCTTGAAGACTTACCCAACTGGGTAAGAGCAATGCCTGTACGGCCAAAACCGGTTTCCAGGTACACGCTCGCTAAACCCACCCTTTTTAGAATTTTCATGTCAAAAATTGAAATTTCTAGAAATCTAAAACAATGTTTACTTTCATCGTTTCATTGTTCAAAAAAAAAAATAAAATATATATATATCCAAGTTTAGGAACCTTTCCCTAACTTGACCAAAATTTCCAACCCTTGAACCCAAAATTCATGGTTTGAAACAAAATCCGGATTCAGGGATTTCCATCCTAGTCCACCCTGCCTTTTACTGCCCAAATGGTTTTAGGTCAAAATTTATGACCCTCGTGTCTTTAAACAAAAAAAATGGTTTTTCAAAAACCGCGAGGAAGCGACGCTTAGTCGATACTCGCACAAATCGGAAGCAAGCGAACCACGTTCGACACTTCCAAAAACGCAGGGAAGCGACATTTCGTCGATACTTGCAAAATCCAAAACCGTGGAAACGCAACATTTCAGTTGATATCCACAACCCAAATTTCAAAGGTTCGAAAAAACCTAAAAAACTGTGGAAACGCAACATTTCAGTTGATATCCACAACCCAAATTTCAAAGGTTCGAAAAAACCTAAAAAAAAAAAAAAAACTATGGAGACGCAACATTTCAGTTGATATCCATGACCCAAAGGTTCGAGAAAACCACAAATTTCAAAAATCGTGGGGAAACGACATCAAGTCAGTACCCGCAAAACCAAAATTTTTGAAAAGCAAGGATGCGACATTCCATCGATACTTGCACCCAAATCCGCGAGGATGCGACATTCCATCGATACTCGCAACCGAATGAGCAATGATGCGACATTCCATCGATACTTGCAAGAACATTCAGCAGGGAGGCGACTTTTAGTCGATACTTGCATTTTTCTTTGAAAACCAAACCGGCTATAAATGCCATCAAAACAGGCTATAAATGCCACAAACCGGCTATCAATGCCACCAAAAACAAAACCGGCTATCAATGCCACAAACAAAAAAACTTGGATTTCAAAAAAAAAAAACGGCTATCAATGCCACCAAAACAAAACAGGCTATCGATGCCACCAAAAACCGGCTATAGATGCCACCAAAACAAAACAAACCGGCTATCAATGCCACCAAAATTGGCTATAGATGCCACAAACAAAAAAAAAAAAACTCGGCTATCAATGCCACAAGAAAAGCTGGCTCTCATGCCAAAATTGGCTTCCATGCCACAAACAAAAAACCTGGCTTTCATGCCAAAACAATCATTTGACAAAAGATTTTCACAAAATGACAACCTTTTGATCAAATCCCATTTAGCAATTACTTTTATCACAAAAAGATTCAAGTGAGCGTAGGGATAACAAAAAAAAAAGTGTTCACAAGCACTACAAAAAAAAGAGTACCAAAAAAATACATGTGGTACCAAAAAAAAAGAGAGTGTTCACAAGCACTGCAAAAGAATAAGTACCAAAAAAAAATATATACAAGTGGTACCAAAAAAAAAAAAAGAAGAAGAAAAAAAAAAAAAGAGCGGGCTGGCCCACAGGCCGTGGCCCACAGGCCACGTGGCCGTACGGCCAGATCCGTACGGATCTGTCCGTACGGCCCACACAATAAAAAAAAAAAACATGAAAAAAAAAGAAAGAAAAGAAAGCAAAAAAAAAAAAAAAAAAAAACGTGTGAAAAAAAAAAAAAAGAGGCAAACACGTGAACAAAAAAAAAGAAAAGAAAAAGAAAGAAACAAAAAAAAAGAAAGAACTTTTTTTTCCTACAATGAAGTTTTCTTGAAAAAAAAAAGGAGAACTTACTTGAAGCCATTGATGGAGAAGAAGAAGAAAACTCTTGAAGATCTTGAAGAAGAAAAGCTCTTGGTCTTGAAGCCCTCTTGAGATTATTGCAAAAGAAAGTAGTAAGAGCAAGAGATCCAACCTCCTCCTTGCTTTTATAGAGGAGAGCAAACCAAAGAAGGAAAGAAGAAAGAGGTAAGTGTTACTAATTAGTAACCTTACCAAAAGAAAGAAAATAGAAAGATTCTTTCCAAAAGAAAGATATCTTGAGAGATTTTCTCCTAAAATCAATCTATGATGGATTCTTTCCCAAAAGAAAGATATCTTGAGATATTCTATCCCAAAAATAAAGGGATCATGAGAGATTCTCTCCAAGTAAAGATATCCTTAGATATTCTCTATCCAAATGAGATATTTTTGGATATTCTTTACAAAAATGACACCATATGAGATCTAAGCCATTTCAAAAGCTTAAGGTCCCATGGGTTAGCCCATATGAGCCAGGTTTGACCACCTAGGCACAAAAAAAAAAAAAAAAAAAAAAAAAAGAAGAAAAATTTTGGGCTTTTAGTCAAAGAGAAATCCCTCTTACCAAGAGCATACAAAAATGGTTCCATGCCTCTTTTGAGTTGATTGGACCATACAAAAGAAAATTCCAAGCCCCATGAGCTTCCAAAAATCAAACCATCCAGCCTCATCTACCAAATTGAGCCAAAATCTTGAAATTGACATTTCACAAAAATCAAACCAAATCCTGGTCCCCTAACCTGCCACATACAGCCTGTTAGGTCACAAGACCAAAACCAAAAACCAAAACCTGATCCCCTAACTTGCCACATACAGCCTGTTAGGTCACAAGATCAAAACCAAAATTGATCCCCCAACATTCCACATACAGCTTGTTGGGTCACACGATCAAAACCAAACCCGACCCCCTAACCTGCCATATATAGCCTGTTAGGTCACAAGGTCAAAACCCAAAATCCACATCCCAGATGTCATCTTCAAAACTTTGCCTCGAGATGGTACGTGATCCCTTTCACCACCATAAAATTCCCCTGGAAGCTCAAAAGGCTACAAATACCAAAAAGAAAGATTGCTCAAAGACTCTTGGTCAAGTCACAGGCTCTCCTTCAAAAAAATCTCTTCGAGGCACATCGACTACAAAAGTTAAGCAACTCGCCGCTGTACCTCGAGGGGGCATTTGTTGACACCAAAAATGTCACTTTGCCTTTCCAAGATCCAAAGAGCTACATGAAGTCGCAACCTGCCATAAATAGGCAATGCTGCTTCCAAAAATAAAATCTTGTCAGAATCAAACAAAAACTGCAAGATTCTTCCAGACAGCCAAAAGAGGAGTACACAAGAAGTTTCAAGCCATTTCAAGATCATTTGGCCTAACTTCGCTTCTCCGACAGCCAAATCAAGCCTCTCGGCGGTTAAAGCTCTCCGGGACCATGATTTCCAAGACAGAACCTATGGATCATCTTAAAATGACTCCAATAGGTTCCCTGTCAAATTTCAAGTCAATCGGACATCGGTTGACCGCACATCAAACCGCGACATCTTCATCGCGACAAAAAGCAAGTCTACAGGTGATAGGACCCCAAACGGCTTCAAAACTCAAACAAAAGCCTATGGTTGGTCTTATTTATTGCTCAGCAGGCTTCACACCAAATTTCAGGTCATTCCGACATCGTTTGACCCAGTTTCAGCTTTTGACAGAAAATCGGCAGCTCTGCGCGACAAAGTCTTCGGCTTTCTCAGGAAATTGGAAACTTTGCAAAATAAAATGCAAGGATTCTCATCAGGTTTCCTACAAAGAAATCAGGCCAATAAATGATCAAAATGTCAAAGAAAAGTACAGAAGAAAAAAGAATCAGAAAAAAGCAAAAACGGACGCAAAACGGGACCAGAAAGGGGGAAAACCCCCCCAGGGTCGCCGGGAAAGCCCCGGAAACCCCGGTTTTCGCCGTTTTTTCGCGATTCGAGAAGCCCAGCCTCTGGTACTTTCCAAAATTCATGCTTTTGAGACACCAAGTCCTCTGATATCCGTCCAAAACACGGGTAAATCATCAAGAGTATCAAAGACAGTATTGATCGCCACCCGGTCAACCAAAAAAAGTGTGCTTTCCACCCGACCGATCGAGAAATCGACAGGACAGATGGCACCGACCCGCTGTTGGCAACAAACACCTGAAATTACATGGTCATCTGATGTCGATCTACATGAAGATCCATCGATGATCATCGACAGAAGAATTCCAAAAGACGTGGCACGGCCCGCGACTCTTCAGCTGCTCGGCGACCACTTAATGCGATTAATTGACTAGCTTTATTACAGTCATTAATCCATTTCTTTGGACGGCCCAATCAGAAGCAAGCATTCGGGAGTTACAAGTCAAGAAATTCATGGCATTTAACCCATGAAACTCCTCCCATCATGGCGATTAAAGGCGATTAAATGCCCTTAATCTCCTCCGGCCAATCAGAAGCCAAGAAAAAGGAGTTACAAAATAAACAATTCAATTTTGTAACTCCTCCCATTATGCGGCTTAATGACATTAAAAGCCCATAAACCCACCTAAAAGGCTACCTAAAAGCCTATAAATAGGAGGGCTCTCCAAGAAGAAAGATCATCAGAAAGATCGAGAAAAAAACACACAACAAACATCAGACAGCAGTCAGAAATCCTGAGAAAAGAAAAAGAGAGAAAACTCTGCGGAAGTTCTACACCGGCCACCGCAACAAGGTGATAAAAGTCCCTTGGGGGGTACCCCCCCCAAGGTCCTTGCCTTCTCCTCCTGCCTCCAATGGCTTAGATATGGCTTTTCAGCCCGTCTACTCGGTTTTTTATTGGACATAGGACCTTCCTTTGGTCTTTGTCTTCTAAAAACCCGAGGTTATAGCCAAGCCAAGCGAATCAAATAGCATCCTCTGTTCTCATCTGCATGGATGATGGCGAAGCCCACATATGGCTTGCGACCGTTAATCTAAACGAGTCCCCCACAATCTCCTGAGAAGTTAGATCCTCCTTTTCTTGCTTTTCATTGTAGTTTGTATTTTTTTAAAAGAGACAAAAATCATAATTCTTGTCTTTCATTGTTGATAAGGATTGTAAATCGGCTATAAACGCCAAAATCGGCTATAAACGCCAAAAATCGGCTATAAACGCCAAAATCGGCTATAAATGCCAAAAAAATCGCCTTTCACGGCAAATCAAGAAAAATGTCTCTTTTCTTAAATATATGTGCAATGGAAAACTTGAAAGAAGTTGATTTCCTTTTTACTTGCGAAGGTTGATCTCCGGATCACCACTTGCAATTCCAAGTAAAAATAGAAAACCTGGCACACCCGCAAAAAAAAAAAGAAATGTTGATGCACGCCCCTGCCCCCCGGTCACGAAAGGGTCGGACCCGACGGACTCCCACGTCCGCCGACCTCGGTAGGAACCGAGCAGGAGCGCGGTCCATCAATTAGTATCTTTCTAATTCCTTTCTAATTAAAATAGAAGTCTTACTTCTATTAAAATTAGTAAGTCTACTATTACCACTATTAGAAGTCTCACTTCAAATAGAAATAGTAACTTTCCTTTTAGAGTTCAACTAGAATTAGATACTTTCTAATAATTGGGCTAGCGTGGGGACCACTAGGGATTCCTTAGAAAGCTGGCTCCAACTGGGACTCGCGACCCCACATCTCATGTGTAATCCGGGCCCACAGTTAATTGCAAATAACTCCACTATATAAATGCAATTGAACTCCAGTCTTAGGAATATTACATAGAAGACCCTAAACTTCCTCATTACCACAAGTAGACCCCTCTATCAATATCCATGGATCAATTGGACCTGTCTTCCAAACTTGATCCATATCTTATTATCCTTGAGCCCCAATTAATTATAATGATCAATAGGTACCTTTCCAATTAACTCTTAATCGGAATGGGTGAGCACTTACCAATGATAAATCCATTAATTGGCACAAGGGGATATTAGAGATAGATTCCATCTTGACTATTGAATGTTCCCACAGCTCTACTACCACGTACCCAAATCACCGAGGTGTTGACCTACAGTTGGCCTCACTCATTGGTGACTCAAAGCAAATGAATAGATAGAAACTTGAGTTCATTAATGTCTCAGGATTGAGAGCCTATTGCTAGGGAATTATGAGAGCAGACCTTAAAATAAAGATAGTGTTTATAAGGTGCTTCTCATGGTCCTTCAATACATCCAATGTACCAGCACTATGATCCAGAATCTTCCATTCTGATGATCGAGACAAATCACACTATCTCATAGTGATCAAAGTGCTGCAACCTTGTCAGTCTGATCCATTTATTTTGGTACTCAGGTCCCGAGCTTACTGCCATTGAGGAGGAGCCGGAGGAGGCGGTCGGTGAACTGCAGCGAGTGATTGAGTGGCAAGCCGATGATGTCATGTAGACATTCGGCCTTGCCTTGAGAACGATACACTTTGGGAACTTATGATATCTTTACTTTAGGTTTCATTTGGTTGTACGGTCTTTGTTGACCATTATTTTGGGGCATTAATCAACTGATATTTTGTAAATATACTTAAATTTACTTTTGGGGAAATATGCTTATGATCATTGCTCATCCTGATATCTTTCATGTTAACCATAAATCAGTTTTGTTTATGGATTTGAATGGTATTAGTATGGTTTGCTACACGCTTCCGCAATCTTGAGAATATATTTGATATGGTTACATGTGAGATGATGTGTAAAGATAATCCTCACCACGGAACCCTGTGGGAAATCACGTGCACGGATAAATGTTCTTTCAACTCCGTGTGCGGTTTAGCCAAAGAGATGCACGTGGCGCGGCATCACCCTACCGTGTCCCGATCCCGGACTCGGCCTCTTTCCCCTAGTCCCGGTCCGGGGTCGCGATAGAAAGTTACATGCAAAAGATAGAAAAGAAAGATTACAAAGAGCAAGAAAGATAACTACTGCGGCTTCGGCGACTCCACCAGTATGATCACCGTCTCTGATGAACTGGCAGTCTCGGCTACGACCGCAGCCTTGTCTGGCATGTCACTAGCAGCAGGGGCAGAAGGAGCTTCGCCTTGAGGCGCGACCGGGGCACCACTGGCGGGCGGAACAGTTGGAGCGCCATCCTAGACAGGATCAGCTGCAGGGGCATGGACTGGGGCACTCTCGCCCAAGGGTGCGGAGCTCGGCTCAGGGAATGGGTCGGCGTACTTCGGCAAGTTCTGGTAGACCGGGTGGTCCTCGGGAACCCCAGCACGCCTCAGTGCGGCCAAGCACCCTTCCTCGAACAGAATGGAGGTGATCTCCTCCACCTGCTTCTCATACTCCTCAGTGGCCTGGCCCACCCCCTTCTGAAAGGAGGATTGAGCCTCTGACAGCAGATAGGCCTTGAGACCAGCATTCTCCTTCTTCAGCTCAGCATTCTCTTTCTTCAGCTTCTCGATTTCGGCACGCCCGGCCAGCACTTCGCTGCGCTGCCTCGTCGACTCAGCCGTCGATTCGGACCTCGTTCTGGCCAGCTCCGACTCCAGCTCGGCAATCCTCTTGGTCTTCGTCCAGATATCACCCTTTAGCTGATGGGTCTTCGACGTGAGATCAGTAACGCTGACCAGAGCTACCTCTAGCTGTGTGGTCGCCTCAGCGCTACTTTTCTTCAGCTCCTCCAGCTCCTTCCTCAGCTTTTCCCTCTCAGACTCCAGCTGGGTGACCTTCGCGAGGTTCTTGTCGCTCCTTTCCATCACCATAAGGAGCCTCTGCACGTTCTGCAAAAAGAAAAGTAGGTCAAAAGTAAGCAGCCGAACTGAAGCACTTGAAGGAAGGCGTCGAAGATACTTACCAAGAGCCCATCTTGGATCACCGAGATCAGCAGACTTTCACTGTCATACTTTGCGTGCACTTCCATGTCACGCAGCAGGGCGCAAGCTTTTGCAAGGGCTCCAATGACATCGGAGTTCCCCAGCACTCGGTCCTCGACGTTTAGAGGCTTCTCGGGCTGCGTCTCCATCTTGGGTCTCCATGTCGCTTGGGTAGTTCAGGATTCGGAAGCTGATCCGGACCCTTGCCCTACCGAGACGTTGAGCTCGCGAGCCGCCCCGCCAGTCACCTTGCTAGCCGGCGCACTTTTCTCAGGCGAAGCCTTACCCCCGGGAGCTCGCGCAGGTGTCTTACCCTTCGGAGGCTGTTCAGCCCCCGAGTCTTTCTCACCCGCCTTGGACCTCTTCCTGGGTGAGCACCCCTCCCTCGGACGATCCAGTGAGCGTCTCCGCGATCCCTCGCTCGGTGCGGTGGTGGGAGCAGAAGTGACAGCAGCACCCCCCGAGCCCGAAGCCAAGCGGGTTCTGGTAGACGATGGTGTCGCAGAAGAAGAGGATCTTTGCCTGAACTTAGCCGCTAAATCCTTGGTACCAGGCACTCTCGAGCCTCCCTCCATTCCTTCCTCCTGGTCGGACGAATAGGCGTCTACTATCTCCCTTAGGTTCGGCGACCCCGAGCTAGAAGAAGTGGATGCCTCAGTGCCAGACGCAGCTCGGCTCGTGGCAGGGTCGATCAAAGGAATCCCGGCTGGCACGGCCAAGGTGACAGGAGGATGATCAGGCTGCGGCTCATCCTCCGAAGCCGCTCCGATTCTCTTGTAGTGGCCGCGGTACCTCGGCGTATACCCCAGCAGCTTCCAGGCCGATCTGGTCTCGTGCCCTTTGTATCTCTCGACCTTCTTGTGGTCGTCAACGTTCTTCCTCCAGCCTTCGCTCACAGCCCGGCGTCGCCTCGCGTGCAGTTCTGCACCGTAAACAACAAGAATATCAGCTCGGCAACATGAAGGTTGAGCAAAATAAACAGAGAAAAGAAGCAGTATTTACTTGGGACGGCCCCGAGGTGGCGAGGGACCATCAGTCTCCTGTCCTCACCAGCACTGAATTCCCAGTCCCCCGACACACAGAAGAGATCCTTCTCGGCATTCTTACTGGAATCCTCTAAGGCCAGGACGAAGCCTCTTCGGCGCTGCTTCACCCGGAGATAATAATTGTCTCCCCCAGCCTTGCAGATGTCATAGACGTCCTCAATGTCATGGACACCCAGGTTCGTTCCCAAGATCTCATTTAGTTTTGCCATGCCCATAATGACTTTGAAGCCATTGGGCATCAGCTGGCACGGGGTAATCGACCAGATGCTAAGGCAAGCCCTAAGCAGGGGGTACAGAGGAAATCTGACCCCGCCCTCAATCACGGAGATCAGAGGGAACGACATCCAGCCGCAGGACCAGCCGCGCGTGGCATAGTCGATGGGATCCGCCGGCTTGAGGCGAACTCCCTCCGGGATATTGTAAGTAGCCCTAAACCTAACTATGCCCTCGTCTGTATCTAACCGAAACCTAGGGGTGCCCATGTCTAAAAGGAGAAGATATCGGAAAGAAACCCTAAAGGTGGAGAAACCCTAAAAAACCAGACAGGGGCGCGAAGTTACTTACAGAAATAGGAGGGCGAGTCAAGAACAGGTCTGGGCGCGTCCTACGGTTGTCCTCGCCAGAGAGACCTCGAAGAGCAGAGCAGAAATCGAAGGCAAGGGCAAAGGAAATCAGAAAAAAGAAAGAAAGGAGGCGACCCTATTTATAGAAAGAAAACCCTCTTTGGGAGCCACTTTCGAATTTGAAGAGACGAATTTCGTAATCCGCGCCTGTTCCATCAATGAGACAGCGCAATCAGTGAAGAAGCTACACGTGTAGCCGTCGGTTCGCTTCCCGGGACGGACAGGACGAAACATTTATTGCCTCAAAAAAGTTGAAGCGACATCAAGCAATGATCGCTGCATCTCCAGATGGGTTCTCTAGCTTCTGACCCCTAAAGGCTAGGACGCTTAAGAGGTCACAAGCTAGGGGGCAATTGTGTGGGGAGATTTCCAAAGCTCCACGATTACGCTAATCACGGCCATCAGATGAGACTAAGCCTTCTCACGTGCCATCCGCG
Organism: Litsea cubeba; assembly: GCA_012931725.1. Classification (NCBI taxonomy): domain Eukaryota; kingdom Viridiplantae; phylum Streptophyta; class Magnoliopsida; order Laurales; family Lauraceae; genus Litsea; species Litsea cubeba. The sequence continues at coordinate 33,457,082 of CM022955.1, read as the reverse complement.
TGTCATCCACGTGGCATCAGACTCACCTCGACTACTAGGGCAGAGGCCTCAGCCGAAGTCAGACGGGTCCTGGTTGCTAGTGCCGAGCTCGGCTACCCAGGCGCCCACCTCGGCTAAAAGCTTGACCTCGGCCAAAGGAGCCGGGACGAAAACCGAAGCTAGAGAGAATCTCCACTCGCGCCCTTCGCCCCCCACGTCATCGGACACGTGGAGGAATAGGGGCACGAGCCAGTGAGATAGATGCGACATCCAGCCGTCCACAATCTTCGCCAGATCACTGACAGGGCAGCATCCAGTGGCTGAAGCCAAATCAGGGCAAGGCCCGAGGGTGGATCCGATGGTACCTCTACCGCCAAAGGCGTCCAACACGATCTGGCCCAACATGACGCGTATTTAATGCGATGTGGGCTGATCCGACTGGCATTAAATGCAAAGTGGGCTGGAATGGACCGCATTTATTACTTTGTGGGATGATGATGACTTCCCTATCAAGTCATGGGACCCACACCAAAATATCATCCAAAGATATCATCTAGTCATCTATAAATAGAGCCTCATTTCACATGCAAGGTACGCAACCCATACTTGAGAGTCGTTACTCTGCCTCTCTTCTTCCTCTCCTTCCTCTGTCCCAGTTCACTTACTGACTTAGGCATCGGAGAGCCTTGCGCCGCTCAGGCCAGGGTCCTCTGACCGTTTGCTCTTCCCTTTCAGGCTTTCAGGCAGCGGATCATCTTCTTTATTTGGATAAGTCCTCTAAGGCACCCCGATTATTGTGGGTCATATTTTTCTGTACCTACAGATATCAATTGAAATATACTATCAATTGAGATTCAAAGATGTGACAATTAACTCAATCACTCTAAAATGGAGTTAAGGAATACACTTATTAGGGTTCATCCAAATTAGAGCTATCCATGATGAGATGGGGTTAACTCAAACATAGCATCAAACAATTTAACTATGAAAATCATAAGCTATGTAAAGTTTTGAATTCATTTCATACAATCATTATATATAACTATCAAGTTCAATCCAATGTACAGAAGGTCTATCACAAACTCAAGATATGATACCAATTGGATATAGATACTAATTGAAAATGATACTAATTGAATAGGAAACATGATTAAGAGCAAGCATGTGACAAACACAAAATCCCAACAAGCATCATAAAATGATATTCATCACTTAGAATATTATGACTAATGAGCATAGTGACGAACAAGAGAAATTGCATAAAAAGATATAACTTAGAGAACATGCAATTTTCAAAGTGTCAAGATCAATGAATTCAACATCTAAGACATCCATCAAACAATAGATATAACTAAGAAATGCAAGGAATGGATTTCAAAGAGGTTCATATGATCAAGCACACTACTATGAAGTTGAAACATGTATAAAGAATGATACCAATAAGCAAAATACACATGAATCAATCATCATAACCATCAAAAATAAAATAAAATGACTAGTAAGTATAAGGGATGGATTTGAGAGTTCTAGTATGGTTTTTACAAATGTAAATAAGTTCACAACCATACAAGAAACTAATAGACATTTGCATATAAAAAGAATGGAACTAAAAGATGCAAATTGCCTATAACAAAATTCATCTCCATTTAAGTTAAGATAACTAAATGCATGAGGAAATGAAGACAAGGAACATGCTTTGATGTTTATAACTAAAATTTTTTTTAAAGCATTTCCATTCATACAATCTTCAAATCATTTCAATAAACAAAATCCAACAATCAACAATATGAGTATGAAATTGAAGATAACACATTATCAATAATCAACTTGTATTCCAAAGAATATAACTACAAGGGTTCATACAAATTGAATACATATTTTCCATACCAAAAGATATAACTTAGAAAGTTCATGGAAAATCCAAATTCATTTAAATCATTTGTTTTTCAAAACAAATTTTACTAAGACATTCAAACAAATGATTTTTCAACAACAATTGATCATGAATAATCTAGCTATGAAAGCTCTTGAAATCACAATCAATTGATCATATTTAGAAATGCAATACAAGAGATATAACTCAAAGTGAGCAAAAAGCAAATCTAACATGAGAAAATTATAATCAAAATGATTTTGAAAACCATGATATTTAACTAGAATGGTGCATGATGACTAAATCAATTGATTACAAATAAACATTGCATTTTAAGAAATGTAACTTTAAAAGAACATAAAATGCAAATGCAACATGACCAACAAAATAATTTAACTATTAAGGAGTAGGTTGGTCAAGGAGGTCCAAGGCCTTAAGGTTTTACTAAATATATAACTTTAGGAATCCACCTAAGGTCTTGAGAGGACTGGTCTTTGAGGTCCATCTTAAAAGTCTCACCAACCATAAGAGATTTGACTTGATAAATTTTCAATTTAGACTTATCACCATGATGTTTACATTTAACTAAATTTGGCTTAGGTTGGTGATTAGTCTTTTGAGGTTGGTGACTTTTCTTCTTAGGGGATTGAGCCATTTTTCTTATCTTCTTATTTTCTCCCTTTATTTGACTTTTTCATTTTAGATTTAACTTTGCAACTTTCTTCAAAAGTTCTTTCATGTTTTGATTTAAGGGAGATAGATTGAGAAGCTTTTTATTTATAGATTCTTTTAAAGTTGGTTTAACTTGTTTTAACTTTTTAGAATCTATTTTAGGAGACTCCTTTTTAATAGGTTTAACTTGTTTAGTCTTCTTGGAGTCTTCCTTGATTTTTAGTGTCTTATCCATTATAGAGTTTGATTTTACTTTCTTTGGTTCAAAGATGGGTTTAGACACATTGCTACTCCTTTGTTTGCACTCAAACCTAAAATGTCCTTCAATGCCACAATAATTACATTTAGACATGGGCAAGGAAGTGTGAGTGCTAGAGAATGAGGACTCACCTTTCACAATTGTGTTGGTGAATTTAGGGTCATGTGAAATATTCCTATCAAAACCAAGACCCGTCCTATCTCTTTTAGATTTACCCAATTTCAATAACTTTTCAAATCTTTCTTCACTTTGGGTAAATTTGCACTCATACTTTTGTTTGTAGGTTTCAAGTTGAGTGACTTGGTTATTAAGGGTTGAATTTTCATTTTTAACTTTTGTTAGTTCAAGTTCAATTCCCTTAAAATTATTTAGCTCTTCATGGGCAAGTTTTAATTCAAGTTTAATTTCATTAAACACATTGGATCCAAGTTCTAGAGTATTTATCTTATTTTGAGCATTAGATAAATTTTCTTTAGTGATAGTCAACTTAGATTCAAGATTGTTAATGTTTTCATCTTGCCTTTGTAATTGATCTCTTAGATTCAAATTTTCCTTTTTAAGATTATCACAACCTAACATTAATTCAATTAATTCATCTTGAGCATTTTGTAGGTTATGCAAAGAGATCATAAACTTAGAGTCTACACAATTTATTAATTCTTCTTTCTCTCTAAGTTCATCTTTAGAAGAGACTAATTCTTTGTTTAGTCTTTTAGATTCTTGTTGTAGTCTTTTATTCTTTTTAATAAGCTCTAAGGAAAATGTACATAATTCATCATAGGCTTGTTGAATGTCATCTTCATTTTCATTAATTTCTTCTTCTTTTAATTTAAGTTTGGATTCAAGTTGAGATACTTTAAATTCAATGTTTGAATCTCCAATAGATGGAAGAAGGAGGGGTCTAGAAGAATCTACACAAGAATCTACAAAGTCTATCATAGTGGAATCCATTCTAATGATTTTCATAGAGGGTTCTAACGCAAGGATCTAGATAGAGAGGATCAACTCCGGGTGTTTAAGCCCTAAATGGAGTAACCTTGCTCGGATACCAATTGAAAGTCCAAGGGTAACCATAGAGGGGGGTGAATAGGGTGATCTACACTTAATGACTAATTATGGCCAATTTTAATTTCTTTAAAATAAACTAGTCACATGTGATGATTAACATACAAAATGCGGAAGCTTAAACAAAACAATCACCACAAATTAATCAACACTACACAAAGATTTATAGTGGTTCGGCCTCAATGCCTACATCCACTACCGGCTTGTGACTCAACACCCCACCGGATTTCCACTAAGTATGCTTTTCAATAGGCTAAGCAATAACCATAGCAATGTTGTTTTTCAAGGCTTAACAACAACCTATACAAAATACTTTTCTCGGCTAAGCAATAAACTTTACACAATGCTTTTATATGGCTAAGCAATAACCTTACAAACAAATGATTTCTCTCAAAGAAAGTGTCTTGACAAAACACTCTAAGAGATTACAATTAAGCTCAATTTAATTGCCTCTTAAATAGGCGGATATGAAAGTGTAAAGCTAACTAACACAACACTCTAAGTAATGCAAAGATGAATGCTTATGAAGTGTGTGTGTGAATACTTCAATCAAGTTGAAAATGAAAGCTCAATCAATTTATGCTAAAAGCATTTAAAAGTTTAATGCACATAAAACAGATATGATTGAAGTAATATGCAAATCACATGTACCAAATACAAGCTTGTAGAAGATATGAAAAACAAGGGTTCACAAGTTGTATGAAATTAATTTAGTCTAAACATGTGATGCATGTGCAATGTTGTTTTCAAAACCAAACTAATTCAACAAAGGTTTAAATGAATGAAAACAACAAGGAAATATTCAAAACAAGTTAATGAATCATGACATAAAAGAAATCAAAGATTTTGGCAATGCATGATTAACAAAGTTTATAAAACAAACTTGTTTTGAAATCAAGGTGAAGAATCCTATGACTTAAATAAAAGATTAAGGAAGTAGAGGATTCAACACATCATAGTTTATATGCTAAAATCATTTACCAATAGTTTAACAAAGCATAAAATAATGATTAATAAAAGGCAAAGCTTACTTGGTGGTTTAACTTCATTAATCCAAGCTTTAGCTTTTCTTAATGACCATTAGCCTTCCTTAGCTTGATCCCCTTTCTTTTGCTTCAAAATGCCTCAAGAAGGGCTTTAAAAATCATAAAAAATGGCTAAGGAATGAACTCACTTTTATAGAAAAAGTGTTCAAACAGCTACCTGTAGGTCGACCGACAGGTTGGTGTCGGTCGACCGACACCTCAACAGTCAGATTCCAACGGTCAAGAAATTTACCGTTGTGCAGGTGTGGGTCAGCCGACAGGAACCGACAAGTTGACCGACAGTACAATTTTGTTCAGAAAACAGCTCTCTGGAATTCTAACCGAGAGGTTTTTGGTCAGCTTCTGAACCATGGTCGGTTAGCCGACACCTAACCGACAGTGTGGCTAAAGTCCCAACTTTTGCACATTTCAAAGTATTTTCATGTAGGGATTTTTGGGGCATTAAACCAAGCTTGGAAACATGATTTTAAATCATCTAAGTGCTTTTAAAATCATGAAACATAAAAAGCCAAATATAATTTGAAACTTTAAAACATAGGCTAGCTTGATTTGTAAAAATTCTTTTCAAAAACAAATGCATCCAAGATTTAAATCCAAAACATGCACAAACTATAAGATTTACAATATTTAAAAACAATGCATGTAGAAAATCAGATTTCAAGATATTTAACTCAATGCTTGTGTGAAAAATCATGAGATGCTAAAATGATAATGCATCCATCAAATTGCAATACACAAAATCCCTAACACTCACACTCTCCCCCACCGAAAATAGTCAAGCCCCGAACTCGAGACCGCACTCATCTCGAGGCGCAATGTACGCCCGCATGGGGATTCGAGTCAAACTCATTGACCCTTGGTCCCCACGAATGGAATTCACCCACAGGATATGACGTGTGAGGTTCAAATTTCTGTGTACCTCCTGTTGGGATTAGTGTATGCCCTAAAGCCCACTAGCCGCACTCTCATCTTTTGTTACTGGATATTTTCTGGTTATATAATGGAAAGACTCTTTTATGCTTAAACATGTATATATGTATGGTTGTGTAAGGCCCATTGTTTCTAGTAAATGAATTAGGTGTGTAGTGTCTACACACAGATAGGTCTAATTCATGGACATCTGGAAATATCATATTTGTTCATAACTGAAAGATGGAGCTGGGCACTTCATCTTGGTAGAAGTTATAATGAGATACTCTCCTAAATAGGGTGACATACCTAAGTCACGGGAGGGCTTTCCCGGATCTATCTCATTAGTGCATGTGTCATGCATTGAACAGGACCATTGTAGGTGTGATCTCTAAAATAGTACTATCACAGAAAAGAGATCAAGTCACCTCATGCTACTAAGTAACCGGTGCTCTTAATCTTGAGCATTTGTGGATGAACTGACGAAGTCAAGTTCTTGTGCTTTGATTCACTATGGGTGAGATTCTTTTCATGGGTCAACAGCTCTGTGTTTTGGGTACTCGGACTTGATCAGTTGGGACGTGCAAATGCAATATAGAATCTATGCCATCTGATGATGGAATAATCGTCCCCTTAGAATTATCCGATTAATCATCAAAATCTAAGATCTTAGTATATGGATGTTCCATATGAATATTGAACTTGTGGGTCGCTCCCTGGATCAAGAGAATGATATTCGAATGATGATTATGTTTTAGGATATGAAGTTCTAAGGTTTAGATGTAATCGGGAAGGTTGATAGTACATGTGATAACCTGACTCGATTATGGATGTTACATAGAGGGGCATTCAGGTCATTACACTTAGTAGGTCTAAGACAACCGTCATTTTATGACGAGCTTATTATAATATATATTTGTCCTTGGAGTTCAACCATAACTCTTTAGTGGAATGAGTTAAGGTTAAAATGGTCTTAATGTTGCTATGGGTTTAGCATGGACATTTTGGTCATTTTGGGAGCCAATGGCAAATATGTCTTTTGGTCCCTTCTCTAGTCACTTACCAAGATTGGCATGGTTTCCTAAGATGTTTATATAACATAAGGATGAATTATTTTAGTGGAAAAATATTTTTTGAGTTTAAATTCAAATAGGCCTTTGATGGCATACATGAATTTAACTCTAGATAAATTATATGTGGGCCATGGTGTGCATTGATAGTGGGATGTCCATAATAGGATTTCCATGGGTAAGGTTTCCAACTTTGAGTAGGACTCTACTTGGAAAGTTGGACTCCTCTTTGGATTAGTATTCCTATGAGTTAGTTTCCTTTTAGGATTAGGAACTTAAAATTAGTAAGTGTTCTACAACTAGTATACTAATTGTATGGAAAGTTCCTTTTGGTTTCCTTTTCTAATTAGAGTGTTTCTTAAAGGAAATAAGTCTTTCCTTTTTGGACATAAATTAGAATAAGGAGAGATAACTAAATAGGAAAGGCTTCCCATAGTTTCTATAAAAGGAGAACCATCCCTTTTGGACGTCCATAACAAGGAAGCTAAGAAGAATGCCTTTGCAAGTTTCACAACACACTTTGTGAAACAATTTGTGAGCACAGGGAGAGCCCCACACGTCCAGCCTTGGAAAGGTTCTCTTCTTGAGAGAAGAAAGCTTGAGGTCTGAGATTTTCCCTTGGAGAAATAGTTCTTAATTCCTAGATTAAGATCCCACCATCTTAGCCAATCAGATTTGGAAGTGAGATAGAGGAGAAGATCAAAGGCAATACTAGTGCAAGAAAATTCCAGCAACTTGTTTACAAATTGCAAGTCTGAGTTCACGCCTTTGGATCTATTTTTTCAGAGGTTTGAAGTCTACAAATCTTTGAGGTATGAGTCTTCTTCATTCTCCTTTAATTATACACTTGTTGGTCATGATTTAATGGAGTTTCTATGCGATTCTTTATGGCTGATTTCCGCTGCATAGTGCAGAAATCAGATTTTTTTTAAAATCTGTCATGCTTTGCATCAGCCATAGTAGTCTCTTTATGAGAAGTTTCAGATCTGAATCGCGATTTCTTTCAGTGGTATCAGAGCCACTCCATGTGAAATCATGATCCCATGTTGTGTGTAATTAATCCTAGATTGATTATGGGTATGGTGGCACCCTATTAAAGTTATGTTGTGATGCATGTTGTGTGCAAGTTTCATTAACATTGCTGGAATTTATTTTCCAGATTTGTTTAATGATGCACATAGTGAGTTTGCATGCACTAACCTCTTTGTTTGCAGCCATAATTAGCATCCTTGATGGTTCGCATGTATGTTGTGTGGATTTGGATGTTTTTTAATTAGTTGGAAAGTGTACGATTGCGCGGTTAGCAATCATAGGAAGTTGTAAAGTTTCCTTAATTTATTCCAACTAGTCTTGATGTAAGCTTTCTTGAAAAGCATAGGAATCTCCAATGTAATTTTGGTTTTGTTTTTCATGGGTTTGCTTGTATAAATCAATTTATGGAAACGAGCAAGAAAAGGAAAGTTTCAAGACAAGAAGGTTGCAAGAAATTGGAGTCCTTGGAGATGAAGGAGTCAAGACTTCTAGATGCATGAGGAGTCCTAATTCGATTAGGATTTGAAATCCTAAGAGCAAGGAGCCATCAAGGATTGCATACTTTTATTTGCTTTTATATATGGAATGCATGGATGAATGCTTTATATAATTGCTATAATTGTCACCTAGAAACATGGCCACCGTTAGGTTCTAAAATTGGCATCTTTATTGTATTAGATTGTTTTTAGTTTGGCAAATTGTTTTAAACGGAACTTAGACCAGCTCCTTCTATTTGTCTAAGGTTTAAAATTGGATAGGGTTTAGTTTATCTTGGTACCCTTGGTTTCCAAAGGAGGCTAAACTAAAATCTAATTAGATGCTACCTATGGGTTTTCATAACCCAAGATAGGTTTTGACTCTTTGAAGGGATTTGCTCAAATGTTTTTAAAGCAAAGGTTATTTGATTTTAAGATGACTTAAGTCATGAATTTAATTAACCAAGTTTGCTAGATTTAAAAAGGGCTTTTGAGTAAAACAATGTAAAGGTCAAAAAGTATAAACCCTAGCGATAAATAATCAAGTGGGAGAGGGGTTTTAGGAAAGACCCCACGGCCTTCCATTTTCGGTTCATGTTACCTCATTAAAGTGTTAGTGGGAACGGCCATCCCTTCGGTGGAGTTCTTTAACTAAAGTACGCTTTGATGAGTTAATGGGTGAACTAATGTGAATATTCATAATGAGGTGTTAGTAGGAGCGGCATCCCTTCGGTGGAGTTCTTTACTAAAGATCACTTCTATAGAATGTCAATGAAGTGTTGGTGGGAGCGGCCATCCCTTCGGTGGAGCTCTTTACTAAAGTTCACTTCTAGGAAGGATAAAGTCTCTTCCCTTCGGAAGACTTAATCATAGACATTCTGGGAATTTCATAAGAGATGGTTATACACTTGACATAAGACGGTGATGACCTCTCCTTAGGAGTTAAGGGTTATTAGTCATATGAGGCCAAACCAATCAGTGATTGGACTACCACTGGATGTGTGTCCAGATAGTGATAATCCAAATAAGTCTGCCTTAATTCAACGTGACTGTAGGCTCGGCCATCCCTTCGATGGAGGGTCTATGAGGAGGTTGAAACACTGATACATTATAATTGGGTTGAATAATGTAAAAAGTTATTTGTGCTTTGTTTTTCCTTTTGTAACAAGCACCATATGCATATTACATATATACTGCATGTCTAATTATAAACCGTTTTATATCCAGAAAGAGATGGGAAAAGACTCTTTTAGTCCGTTGATGTGCATTCTTCGTGAGAACAAGTTGACCGGCCCTAATTACGTAGATTGGAAGAGAAATCTTGACATAGTAATCACTGCTGAGGAGTACAAGTATGTCTTGGTTGAAAATTGTCCTGAAATTAATGCCGATTCTACTGAAGACCAGTTAGAGGCTGAAAGGAAGTGGAAGAAAGCGAACAGCATGGCTAAATGCTACATGCTCGCTTCCATGTCCAACGTGTTGCAAACGCAGCACGAGCATATGGACACAGCCTACGAAATCATGATGTCCTTGTCAGAAATGTTTGCAGACAAGAGCAGGCCAGCTAGGCAAGCTGCTATAAGGACTATCATGAACACTAGGATGGCTGAGGGAACACCAGTCAGAGAGCATATGCTCAAGCTGATGGATTGTTTCAATGAAGCTGAGATTCTAGGGGCTGAGATTGATGCAGGGAGTCAAACTGATATGATTCTAGAAACTCTGCCGGATTCTTTCAATCAGTTCAAGCTCAACTTCAATATGAGCAAGATGGACATGACCCTTTCAGAGTTAATGAAGGAACTCCAGGCGGCAGAGGCCATCATGAAGCCCAAGGCCCAAGCCCACTTTTTCCAGTCTTCCTCTCGTCTGAGCCCGAAAGGGAAGAAGATGAAGAAGAAGAAGAACAAGGGAAAAGGACAGAAAAAGGGCAATACTGGTAATAGAAAGGACAAGGGTACAGATGATAAGCCCAAAGGGAAATGCTTCAGATGTGGCCTCAAAGGTCATTGGAAGAAAGATTGTCCCAAGCTCCAAGGCTCAGTTAATAAAGGTACATCTTTTTCTTATTTCATTGAAACTTGTTTAGTGGTTGATTCTACTAACTCGTGGATAGTAGACTCTGGAGCCACTAATCATATCTGCAATTCGTTGCAGGGGTTTCAGATAATGCAAAAAATTGAGAAAGGGGAGTTTGCCTTTAGAGTTGGAACTGGAGCTAAAATCTGGGCGGTTGCAGTGGGAAATGTTTCTCTACATTTTTCTAATGATAGGATTTTAATTTTAAATAATGTTTTCTATGTTCCGGACATGAGGAAGAATTTAATTTCAGGCTCCAGAGTTATGGAATTTAAATTACTCAGTTTCTTTCCATTCCGGTGTTGATATCAGTAGAGATGGAAATATTATATGTTCCGGTAGAATACATGATAACTTATTTTATATAAATCTTATTGCTCCCACACTGCATAATGTACAACTAGAAAATTCTACTTCCCTAAAAAGAAAGGTATCTTCAACCAATGACACCTATCTTTGACACTTACGCGGATTCAGAGGTTGGTAGAAGATGGGCCCTTGAGCTCATTAGATTTCAAACCTTTTCCTCAGTGCGAATCATATCTCAAGGGAAAGATGACCAAAAGGTCATTCTCTGGAAAGGGACTAAGGTCAAAGGAGTTGTTAGAATTGGTTCACACTGATGTGTGTGTTCCTATGAACAAACTAGCAAGAGGAGGATATGAGTATTACATCACCTTCACCGATGATTACTCTAGGTATGGATATGTCTATTTGATGCGAAGCAAGCCTGAGACGTTTGATAAGTTCAAACAATTCAAGGCTGAGGCGGAGCTACAACTAGGGAAACATATCAAAGCCCTTCGATCTGATCGAGGTGGCGAGTACCTCCTAGGTGAGTTCAAGGAGTACCTCACACAACATGGGATTGTGTCTCAGTTGTCTGCACCGGGTACACCCCAGCAAAATGGTGTAGCGGAGAGAAGAAACCATACCCTTCTTGATATGGTAAGGTCCATGATGAGTCATGCAACCCTGCCTATATCTTTTTGGGGATATGCCTTAGAAGCAGCAGCATACATTTTAAATCCGGTACCATCTAAGTCAGTACCTAGGACACCACAAGAAATGTGGACAAGTCGAAAACCTAGTTTGAGACATATTCACATTTGGGGTTGTCCAGCCTATGTACTAAATGATAAAGCTACCAAGCTGAAACCCAGATCAGAAATGTGCTACTTCATTGGGTATCCTAAGGGAACGAGTGGTGGTATCTTTTATCATCCAAAGAAGTAAAAAGTGCTCATCAGCACTCATGCTAGATACTTGGAGGATGATTGTATGATGCACCAAGAGCTTAGTTGTAAAGAAACCTTTGAGGAGATTCTTCCGGGATCTCCTATAACATCTGTACCATGTCCTAAAACAGTAGATGGACCGGATATTCCTTTAAACACTCCGGAGCCTCGTCGTAGTGGGAGAATTCCTAGACAACCAGATAGATATCTAGGAGTGTCTTTAAAGACAGACTCTGTGGATATGGTTGAGGATCCTACTAGTTACGATGAAGCAGTAACGGATATAGATGCTGACATGTGGCAGCAAGCGATGAAATCTGAATTGCATTCTATGTATCTATATGATGCAACCAGAGGGCTTCATTGCTAGTGGCCAAGATAACATGGTTTGTAAACTTAAGAAGTCCATTTATGGACTTAAGCAAGCATCTAGAGCATGGAACATCAAGTTTAATCGGGCAGTCAAATCCTTTGGCTTTTATCAAAACATTGATGAACCATGTGTGTATAAGAAAGGAAATGGGAAAGCAGTTGCATTTTTGGTCCTATATGTAGATGACATACTGCTCATTGGAAATGATATAGGTGCATTGTCATCCACAAAGGTTTGGTTATCATCTCAATTTCAGATGAAGGATTTGGGTGAGGCAAGCTACATCTTAAGGGATCAAGCTCCTGCGGGATCGCAAGAATAAGATGTTAGCCTTATCCCAATCATTGTATATTGAGAAGAAATTGGTCAAGTTTAACACGCATGACTCCAAGAAGGGCATGCTACCTTCTAGACATGGAGTACCACTATCTCGAGATCAATGTCCAAAGACACCTGATGAGATAGAGAACATGAAGAGAGTTCCATATGCATCCGCTGTTGGAAGTCTCATGTATGTGATGTTATGTACTAGACCAGATATTTGCTTTGCCGTCGGCATGGTTAGCAGATATCAGTCAAACCCTGGACCTATGCATTGAACAGTTGTAAAGCATATATTCAAGTATCTTCGGAGAACGAAAGATTATATGTTAACTTTCCGGGCAGATGATTTAACGCCTTTGGCGTATACAGACTCAGATTTCCAATCAGATACGCATACCAGAAAGTCAACCTCAGGATATGTTTTTACTCTATCGGGAGGGCTATTTCATGGAGGAGTGTCAAGCAATCATGTATTGCTGATTCTACCATGGAAGCAGAGTATGTGGCGGCAGCGGAAGCTGTAAAGGAAACAGTATGGCTCAGAAAAATTCCTAATGGAATTGGGAGTTGTTTCTGCAGTAGAAAACCCGATTGTCATGTACTACGACAACTCTGGTGCCATAGCACAGTGCAGAGAGCCCCGGAATCACAAGAAAGGCAAGCTCATTCAGAGAAAGTACCACATGATCCGGGAATTCATTCAGGATGGAGAGATAGTGGTGGAGCATATTGCCTCAGCAAATAACTTAGCTGACCCATTCACTAAGACTCTTACAGAGAAAGTCTTCACTTCTCATGTTGAGTCTATGGGTGTTAGGTTAGGAAGCAGTGATCTTTAGTGCAAGTGGGAGTTTGTTGGGATTAGTGTATGCCCTAAAGCCCACTAGCCGCACTCTCATCTTTTGTTACTGGATATTTTCTGGTTATATAATGGAAAGACTCTTTTATGCTTAAACATGTATATATGTATGGTTGTGTAAGGCCCATTGTTTCTAGTAAATGAATTAGGTGTGTAGTGTCTACACACAGATAGGTCTAATTCATGGACATCTGGAAATATCATATTTGTTCATAACTGAAAGATGGAGCTGGGCACTTCATCTTGGTAGAAGTTATAATGAGATACTCTCCTAAATAGGGTGACATACCTAAGTCACGGGAGGGCTTTCCCGGATCTATCTCATTAGTGCATGTGTCATGCATTGAACAGGACCATTGTAGGTGTGATCTCTAAAATAGTACTATCACAGAAAAGAGATCAAGTCACCTCATGCTACTAAGTAACCGGTGCTCTTAATCTTGAGCATTTGTGGATGAACTGACGAAGTCAAGTTCTTGTGCTTTGATTCACTATGGGTGAGATTCTTTTCATGGGTCAACAGCTCTGTGTTTTGGGTACTCGGACTTGATCAGTTGGGACGTGCAAATGCAATATAGAATCTATGCCATCTGATGATGGAATAATCGTCCCCTTAGAATTATCCGATTAATCATCAAAATCTAAGATCTTAGTATATGGATGTTCCATATGAATATTGAACTTGTGGGTCGCTCCCTGGATCAAGAGAATGATATTCGAATGATGATTATGTTTTAGGATATGAAGTTCTAAGGTTTAGATGTAATCGGGAAGGTTGATAGTACATGTGATAACCTGACTCGATTATGGATGTTACATAGAGGGGCATTCAGGTCATTACACTTAGTAGGTCGAAGACAACCGTCATTTTATGACGAGCTTATTATAATATATATTTGTCCTTGGAGTTCAACCATAACTCTTTAGTGGAATGAGTTAAGGTTAAAATGGTCTTAATGTTGCTATGGGTTTAGCATGGACATTTTGGTCATTTTGGGAGCCAATGGCAAATATGTCTTTTGGTCCCTTCTCTAGTCACTTACCAAGATTGGCATGGTTTCCTAAGATGTTTATATAACATAAGGATGAATTATTTTAGTGGAAAAATATTTTTTGAGTTTAAATTCAAATAGGCCTTTGATGGCATACATAAATTTAACTCTAGATAAATTATATGTGGGCCATGGTGTGCATTGATATGTGGGATGTCCATAATAGGATTTCCATGGGTAAGGTTTCCAACTTTGAGTAGGACTCTACTTGGAAAGTTGGACTCCTCTTTGGATTAGTATTCCTATGAGTTAGTTTCCTTTTAGGATTAGGAACTTAAAATTAGTAAGTGTTCTACAACTAGTATTACTAATTGTATGGAAAGTTCCTTTTGGTTTCCTTTTCTAATTAGAGTGTTTCTTAAAGGAAATAAGTCTTTCCTTTTTGGACATAAATTAGAATAAGGAGAGATAACTAAATAGGAAAGGCTTCCCATAGTTTCTATAAAAGGAGAACCATCCCTTTTGGACGTCCATAACAAGGAAGCTAAGAAGAATGCCTTTGCAAGTTTCACAACACACTTTGTGAAACAATTTGTGAGCACAGGGAGAGCCCCACACGTCCAGCCTTGGAAAGGTTCTCTTCTTGAGAGAAGAAAGCTTGAGGTCTGAGATTTTCCCTTGGAGAAATAGTTCTTAATTCCTAGATTAAGATCCCACCATCTTAGCCAATCAGATTTGGAAGTGAGATAGAGGAGAAGATCAAAGGCAATACTAGTGCAAGAAAATTCCAGCAACTTGTTTGCAAATTGCAAGTCTGAGTTCACGCCTTTGGATCTATTTTTTCAGAGGTTTGAAGTCTACAAATCTTTGAGGTATGAGTCTTCTTCATTCTCCTTTAATTATACACTTGTTGGTCATGATTTAATGGAGTTTCTATGCGATTCTTTATGGCTGATTTCCGCTGCATAGTGCAGAAATCAGATTTTTTTTAAAATCTGTCATGCTTTGCATCAGCCATAGTAGTCTCTTTATGAGAAGTTTCAGATCTGAATCGCGATTTCTTTCAGCCTCCACCTGTGTAATTTATGTTAAATAGATATCAAATTGTAATCCAACAATATCAAATGCGTCAAGATATAGAGCATAAAGTTCATGAGCATAGATTAAGGGCACGTTTGGTAACAAAATCTGGGGTGAAAAGATTTCAGTTTTCCACAATTTTATGCTATATCCAAGTTTGACAACAGCAAATCATCCCTGATTTTTAGCGCCTAAGATCCCCTATCCATAAGATTTTCGGATCTGACCCCCCCCATTGGATATGCAAATCCTCCCGCTAAAGGGGGTGGGTATAAAAGTCTAAAATCCCACCTCAACTTCCAAAATCACCTCTATTATCGATCTCTCCCGCGATCTTAGAACGACTCCTCGGGGAAGCCTCTCTTCGCCACCGTCACTCACTCTCTCTCTCTCCCGCCGGTCTTCATTTTCGGGTATGCCCATCTCTCTCTCTCTTCTCTCTCTCCCCTTCCCAACCTGGTCATCTGGCCTTTCTCTTTTCTGTTCAAACAACTTGTTAGAAAAGAGAAATTTTGGAGAAGAGAATATAATGGGGAGAAAGCATCTCTCTTCCTTCCAGAACTCATGTAGCAGTAGGAGGATGTCAACGGTGTCCCTGTCCAAATCTTCAATATTTTGATTGCTTGTTACTTTCTAGAACTTGATTTTAGCGTTTAGCGATGATAAGAACTTTTAACATCGAATCCTGCTTGTGGTTGCTATGAAAACAACTAAACATAAAGATGTTCCAAGAATTTTAATCTCGTAATCATGATATGGACTAATGTCCCTTTTTGCCCATATCTCTAAGGCTTGATTTTGGTTTCTTCTTGTGCATCTTGATTCAGTTGGTGATGAAAATACTTAACCATACCAATTGTAATTTTTTTTTGGTAGAAACATCTGGTCGGTGTTTGTAAGTATGTATACCAACTGCATGTTGAAATGCTATAATGGGCTCATTTTCAAAGTTCACCCATACTTTGGTCAGTAGGTGGTGCCATGGTGGGTTTATATGAAATATATTGCATAAGGCAACTAGGTATTCAATTCCATTCATTTTCCATTACAGAGGAGATAATTTTATGTTCATTTTCAGAGATTCTCCTTTCGTTTCTTCAATTTTAACCTTTCTAGAAAAATGTCTTTCAATTCTTATATATTAAAACGAATGAAACAAACAAGACCTCAGCAGCAACAAAAATAATAATCTTGATTCTTGTCAGTCTTAACTACCCACAAATCCAAAGGGCATTAAAGAAGCCTTGCACTGATCACTTATATGTATGTATATGTTAGTTATTTCTCTTTTTTCCCCTTTTCAGATATTCTTATTCGAGCATCAATTGTTTGCATGTATTTTATTTTCAGTTTTTTTTTTTATATTTTCTTTACTGTTGGAGCATTATATGAATGAAAGGAATCAGGTCAGATAGCTTGAGATGTGCTTTAGATTCCTAGGTACACTGCACTTAGGATAAACACATACAGAGGGAAAAACAAGATTTGTAGTACATGATCACTATACCATGTTCTGTTTATCCCCAAAGAGGCTAATCAGGCCAAAACTTTTGATGGCAACAAACACTTGATCACTGCTTATTACTCCATCTTCATGGAATGGAATTGGCCTAAAAATCACATTTACCATTCGTTATTCAATCTAACAAAACATGTCACTATAGTTGTTGTCATTTTTAGGTTAATACTGATTACTCTTATAGTGGATTGCAAATCATGATTACCACAGTTAGTGGAGGCTAGCGATGTACATCTAAAGCAAAATGCAGTCAATTATTATTCAAGATGTAATAATATTTTGAGTTTGTTAACTTCATTACAGTATAAACAAATGTCATGTATATATCAAGTAGTCTAGAATTAAGTCTGGTGACTTTTTCCTAAGTCCATTACTATTCCAAGTGTTAGAGAAGTTGATGAATTAATTACTTTGTTCTTTGTAGCTTATAGCCATGCTAATTATATGTCAGAATTGTAAAGCATATTATACCAAACCATATGTTATAGTTTTACTAATATAGCAACACGTTACACAACTTGGAATCTTTCAATATCTGTACTCAGACCATGTGTTGAGTTCTTTGTAATAAATGATTGGAGCAAAATGCACAGCTATATTTGAAAAAAGAAATATTTTTCATATATTATCAACTTTACCGAGCTAAATCAGTCATCACTTTGTTTCAACCCTTAACTGGTCTTAACTTGAGTCCTTCCATATGTTATCAATCTAACTAAGCCATGTAAGTAGTCCTACCTTTGTTTCAACCTTAACCTGGTGGTTCTCATCTTCAACAAATGGAAGGGCCAAAATTGTTTTTCTTTCCAGTTCATCAGCTACCCAGAATTGGCAATTGACTGTTTGTGTTTATAAGACATTTAAACTCAGTTAGTTTGTGAAGTGTAAATGGAAAAACTTTATTCGAAAAACTAAGCAGACTTAAAAATTATTGATTTTGGAACTCTTCTCAAATTAGAGAAGATTTTTGCCTAGAAAATGCACTATGCTCTTCTTATCATTCTCCCATAATTTGTTCTATTTTTTGCAATGCTTGTACTCTGTTCCGCCTAATTGAACATTTAAAGGTTGTTTTATGTAACACCCCGACCCGCCTTAATCTCATTTTAGAGTTAATTAATTTAGATTAATTGCTTAATGGATGTTTTGGTTGTGGTTGGACTTGATTAGGTAGAATTAGTGGGGTTTGACCATTTACTAGGTAGATTATGACTTTTGGAGTGTTTTGGGTTTTCGTGTGTACTTAGAAATTTTTGGGTTTTTAATGCATTGCATAGGGTATTTTATGGGCCTCAACTTTCATGTCTTGACCCATCAAATTCAAATCCATGTAGGCCCATTCCCAGCCCATTCATTAGCTCCAAGCCCTTTCTTGCAATTTCAGTCCTTTTTGTGGACTTGCATGCAAGTGCAGGATAAAAATTGGGTTAAAACCCATTTCAGCTAATACTCCTTTCTTCTTCCTTCTTTCTTCATCTCCAGCTGAACCCTCTCTACTCTTCTTCTTCATTTCTTTCTTCCTCATCTCAAGCAATCAACCAAGACTCCTAGCATGAGTAGAAGCTAGCCACCACTTCATCTTCTCCACCAAGACACTATCTTCCAAGCCCAAGCATCCACTCATCTTTCCTTCTCCTTGCTTTTGGTAAGCTCTTTCTTCACTAAGCATCTCCATTTGATTTCCTTCATTCTTGGAAAGCTACAAATCATGTATGCATCATCTCCTTCCTCATTCATTTTCTTCCATTTCGTTTTTCACCATTTTTAGGGCATTTGAGCTTTCATATTTGGGGATTTTCGAGTTTAACAAGGATTAGGTGTGAGAGCTAGCTTTCAAAGCACCAAGGCAAGTTAAATATGTACATTGATATGCATGCTTCCTTGTTTGTCTCTTGAATATGATCAATCTTGCTTAGATACCCATTTCTTGCTCAAACATGGATTTTTGTGGATGATTTCTTCTTGTTAATGTAATATGGTTTATTGATGGTTTTTATGAGCATTTTGGAAGCTCAAGGACACCCTTGTGTAGTGTGTAAAACCTGGAATGAATGCCTTGAATGGCTTGGAAGGAAACAAAGAAGTTTCAGATTTTCGGACCCAGGATTTGACAGTTCGCTCGAGCGAGCGTGAGTGAACGCTCGGGCGAAGAGCTCTCTGGGAGAGTTCGCTCGAGCGAACTTTGGTCCGCTCGAGCGAACAGCTCTCTGTCTCGGGTCCGCTCGAGCGAACATCTGAACGCTCGAGCGAACCTGATATTTGCAGTATGCAGATTTTCCAACGACCATAACTTTTCAACCGTAAGTCCATTTTTGGAGACCTGCATACCGTTGGAAAGCTCATGATGTGTAGAACCCATTATTTGAGCCTTGGAACAGATTATATGTTGGATTTTACATAATTGTGACAAATGGACGTTTCCATGAGCCGGACATTGGACCGTAGCTTGTTCTAGATGATTGGCCTGATAGATAGACCTGTAGAATGTGCACCCTGAACTTTTATCATGACCGATGGTTTGTTGAATTGTGGATATGGATTGAGCACCCGTACCCACAAAAAGGGGCATTGTGTTCTTCGGATTGTAACCGTGCCAAATGTGTTCTATTAAGGGATTCGACATCCAAATTATGTAACGCCAAGGGGTCCTCGTAGCCCGATAATGTCGAACTCTTAATACTACCCTGAGTTGGACGGTGAAGACCACATGTGTTTCCAAGACCGTAGGCTTGGCTTGAGTTCTGTCTTGATTCTAAATATGATATCTCTGTACATGCATTGCATTCCGTTTTCAGTATTCTAGTGTGACTTGATCACGCTTCTGTTCGGTTATATATTTTCTGTTACACATCTGTTATGTCACATTTATTTCTGGCTTTGTTCAGTATATTTCAGTAAGTTCCGATTTGTTACCTATATGATATGTCCTGTATATGTCCTGTATCTGATTTACACTGTCCTGCACCTGCTCTGTTGTTGGTATATTGCACTCTATGAGTCGGCACCACTTAGCTTCGACCCTATCTAAGTCGGACCCGGCTAAGTGTGGGTTTAGTAAACTTCTGGCCCTCTGCAGATGGGAATATATTCTGAGGGTTTACCGGCACCCTAGGTCTACGATGGAGAATTCTGGGTACCTCTGTCTCCTAGTAGCACCGCCCTGTCCTGTCCTGATATTCTGCTCTCATTTTATTTCATGTTATATGATTAACTTGAGAGAACATAGCTTATGTGGTTGTGCCAACTAGTTTGTTAATATGTTTATCTGTTATCTATGACTCGTATGTCTCATGCTAATTCATGCACTGATATGCCTAGTGATTATTCCTTGATCTCTTATGATTATTCATGTCTGACTATTCATTTGTTACATGTTATATGGACTGTATATGTTTGTCTTGCTTAGCTTAGTCTAATGGTGCTACACTTGGCGTTACAGGTGAATACATCGACGCCATTGCCCCGGAGATCCTTGAGGAAGAGGAATCTCTCCAGAACGTAGCAGAGTGGACTCCTGATGATGTCTTCTAGACATCCACTCGATGAGAAAAGGACGTTTAAATGACCCACTGACCGTGGCTAGGATTGCCACATCTTTTGTAGTAGTTTATAAACTTGTTAGCTTTTGGATTGTAAACTTAACTAACTTACTTCTTCTCTTTCTATCTCTTAAACTTGAATCTTAAATCTATGCTCATGGACCCTTATGCTCTATATCTTGATGATTGTGGTATGTTAATTGGATATCTATTTGACAGATTTATACAGGTATATTGAGAAATATAAACCTCACACGTGATATCCTGTGGGTAAATTCCGTACGTGGAGACCTAGAGTCAATGAGTTTGACTCGAATTTCCACGCGGGCGTGTGTCGCGCCTCGGGATGTGTGCAATCTCGGGCTCGGGGCGTGACATTTTAAATGCATTTCTTTAGGAATTTTGGTGATCCACTTTAAGCTTTTTGTATTTACCTTTGAACATTTTGACTGAGATTGAAGTCTTAGGACAAGAGCTTTCATTTTTTTTTCACTGTTAGATCCTAATCGTCTCTAATAATTTGTAGGATGACTACACAAATTAACTCCCAGGGTCCTCGCTCTAATAAGTCAAACTCAAAGAACATGAAATGGACAACTAGACAAGATGAAATGCTCATCCATTTTATGCGCGAACAATGCAAATAAGGAAAATCCATATCTGGTGGGTTCACCACAGAGGGATGGAGTGAAATAACGAAACAAATGAAAACGCAGTTCGGCACAGATTTGGAAAAGGATAAATTGAAAAATCATTTTAAGTCATTTAAAAAATGGTACAGCGCGATGAAAACTCTGCTTAATTTGAGTGGTTTTGGATGGGATGAAGACAAAAGGATGGTGATTGCTGAAGATAGAGTATGGGATGACTATATAGCGGTGAGATTTTTTTAAGTAAATTATATAGTTATTAGATAATAATTAGGTACAAATTGATATTTTTGTTCGCATCCATTTCAGGCACACCCTGATACTACAATGTATAGGTTGAAACGATTGATAGACTATCTTCATCTGGCCGAAATATTTGGTGACTCAGTTGCTGATGGTAGAGCTGGATTTGCTTTGAATGATCCCCAAACTCCTCCACAAGACAATGGGGGTGAAGATGAAATTAACGTCAATGCTGCACAAGATGAAGTTGCGGAAGATCACGTTTCCTCTAGAAAAAAAGCGTAATGCGGCTCTAGGAGGATCTTCCCGTCAGATGACGAAAAGACACAGTGTGGGGAGGCAATGGTGGAAAATGTTGGCCGAATGGCAGATGCACTAGATAGGTTTGCAAACACTCAAGATGCCACGGTTACTAGAATGAGGATGTGCTAGGAGGCACTCGATCCTCTAGATATTGAAGAGAGTTTAAAATATAAGGCACTTGCATTTCTCGAAGGAGAGATGAAGGCCGCAACCTTCTTAGCATTACCTTTGGAAAGTCGTAAACGATGGCTATTAGCACAACTTGAACGATTGGCACCTGACTTTTGAATCATGAATGGGTTGATGAATGGGACAAGTTTTATTTTATTTTATTTTGAAAATCTTAGATGCACAAATGTGGCTGATTACTTATTTTATGCACAAATGTGGATTGGTTATATTGAATTTATGGTTTTATTGAATTTGTAACATTGTTGATTTATGATTATTTTGGGTGGGTAAATATGATCTAATTATGCATTGAATGTTGTCATTAGAACCATATGTGTGTTATATACCCAGTATGTTTGTGCTAATTACATTTCATATTCTATAGGTAAAATGGATAGAAAAGATATTTTGAGGATATTTGCAACTGCAATTACTACAGTATCTTTGTTGTGGTACCGGTACTCATACTTCTTGAAAGATGCAGTGCATGAGTCTTCACTTAGTGGAGATGATTTTATTTGGGAGACTTTGATTGGAAATTCTCGTAATTGTTTTGATTTGTTTAGAATGAGCACTGATTGCTTTATGCTCTTAGCGAATGAACTAAGGAGATGGAACTTTATGAAAGATTCACGTCTTGTGAGTGTAGAAGAGAAGCTAGCGATTTTCTTATTTACTGTTGGCCATAGTGAAAGGAATCGAGTGATGCAGAATCGATTTCAGCACTCGGGGGAAAAAATTAGCAGATACTCAACCAAACATTAGATGTTGTATTAAAGTTGAGTAAGTATTATATAAAACCATCAAATGGAGACATTCCACCAGAGATTGCAAACAATCCTATATTCTACCCATATTTCAAGGTAAGTTTTTAAAGAATTTATATTTACAAAAAATAACATAAATGGATAATATATAGATAATTTAACGAGTATTTGATCCATCTACAGGATTGTGTTGGAGCAATAGACGGAACACATATCCCTGCATGGGTGAGGCTTGAGGACCAAGTTCGATATCGTAATAGGAAAGGTTCATTATCTCAAAATGTTATGGCTGTGGTTTCATTCGACATGAAGTTTCAATATGTTTTTGCTGGGTGGGAAGGGTCAGCATCAGATGCTAAGATTCTTCAAGACTCGATTTTGAAGCGGCCTCATAATAGATTGATTGTTCCAATTGGTAATATATTGTGATTTTCTTATTGAAAACATATGTCTATTATTTTGAGTATAATATTAATCAGCAAATACTATTTGGTTGATGCTGGTTATGCGAATTCACGAGGCTTTTTGGCTCCTTTTCGCGGTGTTCGTTACCATCTTAAAGAATGGTCAACTACACATGCACCCAGAACAGGACCAGAGTTATTCAACTTGCGTCATTCAAAATTACGAAATGTAGTTGAGAGAACATTTGCAGCGCTAAAGCAACGTTTTGCTCTACTTCAAATTGCTCCACGATACCCTATCAAGACACAATCGAAGATAGTCGTGGCGTGCTGTGTTTTGCATAACTTCATCCGACAATGGAATTTAGAGGATGCGATATTTGATGAGGAAATGAATGAGACGTTAGAAGATGTGGATATGGGTGATGAGCTAAATGATGACCAACCTGAAAATAATATTCTTGGACCCAATGATGCAAATAGGAATTATATGATTCAACTGCGAGAAATCATAGCTGAAGAAATGTGGGCTGCAAGGGGTGTTTTTTGATTTTTTACCTCTTCTTTATAAGAGTTTATTTCGTTGTCTTAGTTATTATATTTGTGGTTTAACATTGACATTTTAGTCTCTGAGACTCATAGACACTAATAACAATTTATTATTTTTCTGGCTTAATATTGACTTGCATGGAGATTTATTTTATGTTTTTATAACTGCATTTAAATTATTGGAGAGATGTGGTTGTGTATAAATTGAAATTTATAGTTCGAAGGGGTATCAGGGTTGTTTATGGAATAATTTATAATATAGTACGTGTGAAGAAATTTAGAATGTCTTCTCATTAAGGGGAGACTCTGCCTTTTTTTTTTCTTTTTGGAAATTTTAAGGTCTGATTTAATTATTTAAATTGATTCACAACATACTTTTGAATTTCGGCTATTAAGTTTTTGAATTAGGTAGTTTTGGGTCCCATCAATTTATTTTGTTCAATAAATAGGAATAGAGTGGGTCCCACTTGTTCAATAAAAAAACAACAGCAAATCATCCCTGGAATATAGTCTTTTTAATAGATAAATAGATAATAAATGTAACCCATCATTGTAATCATATGTGCACTTGTGATAATGGGCCTTAATTTTAAATATGGGCCTCAATTACTCAATCATATGTGCACTTGTGATAAGTAGTTATTAGTTTGTCCTATATCAAGAAGTGGACCTCACTTGATACAGTTATATGTCTTGATCATGGCAAACTGCATAGCCTCATATTCAGTGGGTAGTTTATTATCGCGGATTTTGGTATTCAACACCAAACATGGATTTATGAAATTCGCGATTTCTTCACAATCACAACCAAACGTGGAATGCAGGAATCATTAGCTATCCAAATCCTTGGCATTGACTTTCTTTTTCCAGTGAAAGAGAGGAATCCTAAATCCCGTGGATTCCTCTCCCATTACCAAATGTGCCCTAAAGTTCAAGTTTAAGTTCTGAAGATAGAAAAGGAAAGAAGTAAGTTGAGTTAAGTTAAGGTTTACAAGTCATACTCTAAAAAAGGTCGTAAACTATAACAAAAGATGTGGCAATCCAAGCCACGGTCCATGGGTCACAATACGTCCAAGCTCAGAGGTTAGATGTCTAGAAGACATCATCTGAAGTCCATTCAGTTATGTGACAGGGAGATTCCTTCTCCTTGTGGATCTCCGGGGCGGTGGCATCGAGGTACTCGTTGAACCATTAGACTAGGCTAAGCAAGATAAACAAATATAAATCATATGACATATGAAAAATGAATAGTTAGACGGATATAAATCACGTGAGGTCAAAGTATGAATACTAGGCAAATCTGAGCATGAGTAAGCATGAGACGTACGAATCACAAATGACAGGTATACACCATAACAGAACTAAATGGCACATCCACATTAGCTATATTCTCCCAAACTAACCATATAAACATGAATATAAAGTGAGAGCAAAAAACAGAACATAACAAAGTAGGGTGGTGCCACTAGGAGACAAAGGGCTCGAAACTCTCCATCGTGGACCAAGGGTGCCGGTAAACTCTCAGAATAATCCCATCTGCAGAGGGCCAAAAATATAACTAAAATCCACACTTAGTCGGGTCCGACTTAGGTAGGGTTGAAAGCCAAGTGGTGCCGATTCGTGAAACGAAATGTACAGAATAACAGAACAGATCATATCATGGTACATAATCAAAACTTATCAAGGTGTAACTGAGCAGAAGTGGAAACAGATAT
Source organism: Litsea cubeba (assembly GCA_012931725.1). Taxonomy (NCBI): domain Eukaryota; kingdom Viridiplantae; phylum Streptophyta; class Magnoliopsida; order Laurales; family Lauraceae; genus Litsea; species Litsea cubeba. The sequence goes on along the minus strand of CM022955.1, from coordinate 33,431,893 downwards.
ACAATATTAACAGGTATATAAACAAGATATACATAACTAGACAAAAGTATAATCAAGTCATACAGGAATACTTAAAACGGAATGTAATGCATGTACATAAATCATAGACGGAATCAATATATTAAGCAAGCCAATCCTACAATCTTGGGAATGCTCGGGGTCTTCACCGTCCAAGTCAGTGTAGTACTAAGGATTCCGGTGTTAATGGCCTACAAATGAAATCTTGGCGTTACTTAATTTGAACACCGAATCCCTTAGTATAACCTTTTGGTTCGGATATAGTTTTGAAGAACACGAGGCCCATTATAGGTGCACGATTGCTCAAACCGCATCCACATAATTCATAAGTCCATTGGTCATGAAATAGGGTTCAATGTATCCATTCTTAAGGTCTAACTATCAGGCCAATTAATCTAAACATGTTACGGTTTAACACTTGGCTCGCGGTACCATCAGGTTGCCAATATTTATATAAAACCCAATATCTACTTTCTCCCCTAATTTCAATCAAATATATATAAGGACCATTAGATTCTACGCTTCAAGAGCTTTCCATCGGTATGTAAACCTCCAAAAACGGACGTACGGTTAAAAAGTTGTGGTCGTTGGAAGTTGGCATAGTACATGTATCGGTGCGCTTGAGTGGACAAACGTGCGCTCGAGCAAACCCACCCAGAAGTCTTGTGCGCTCGAGCGGACAATCACGCGCTCGAACGGGCAGTCCAGAATTCTGCACCCGAATTCTAAACTCCCCTGCTCCGTTCCAAGGCCAACTCCCAATCCTTCAAACACCATTTGATGCACAAAATTAGCTTCCAAACATTCTCATAACATCATCATTTAACCACCATTAAATCAATAAGAAAACAATCCATTTCTTACGTCAAAACATGAACAAAAACCCTTTTGAGCAAAGAAATGGGTATCTAACATGATTGAACATATTCAAAGAATCAAATAGGGATGCATGCATACAATCATATGAGTTTAACTTGCCTCGGGTGTTAAAATTCGAATCCTACACCAAAACCACCTCTCCCAGCAAGTCCAAGCCCTCCAAACTCAAAACCCCCAAAAATGCACCTCTAGAAATAACCTAACATGAAGAAATGAAATGGAATGGGGGATAAGAAGATGCATGCACGAATTTAACATTCTATAACTAAAAAGAAATCAAGAGGGAGTGATTAAGAGAGAAGGAGCTTACCAAAAGAACAAGAAGATAAAAAGATAAAGAAGTTGAAGTGGGGATGAAATCCACTCACATGCAAAGGATCCCTTGGTTGGTTGCTTGAAGTGAGGAAGGAACTGAAGTAGTAGAGAAGTAGAGATGCAAAGACTCGACTGGAAATGAAGGAAAGATTCGTTTGGAATGGGGGAAAGAGGTTTTGAGATGAAATTTCCTCCCTGCAATGCATACAAGTCCATATAGGAACTAGAATTCTCAAAAAGGGGCTTGGGCAGGAAAAATGGGCTGGAAATATGCCAGTTTGGGCCCAACTCCAATGGGTCAAAACATGAAAATCAAAGCCCATGCTATGCTATATATGCAATGCACCAAAAACCCATAAAATACTAAAGACACGCAAAAATCCAAAACACTCCAAATAGTCATACTCTACCTAGTCAAGGTCAACCCAACTAAATTCTACCTAATCAAACCCAAAAACATACAAAACATCCATTAAGCTATTAATCTCAATTAATTAATTCTAAATCAAAATTAAGGCGGGCCGAGGTGTTACAGGGAGGAAAACCACAACAAGTTGCTCACAGAAGACCTTTGCCAAACGTATGCCCCAAGCATATTTGTGTAGCATCCTCGCTGAGGAAAATCGGTTTTCCATGCAATCCAAAAACACCTTTGTTTGGTGTATGTTGAGATCAAGGAAAAGAGAAATTCAAAGTCCCGCTCCAATCACTATTCTCCTAACCACACCTTCCCGCATGAGATAGTCGAAGTACTCACAAGTGCATAAACATGCTGCTACAGTGATGCGGACCTCGTGTGGGTCTTACCATCTTTTCCATTTTATTCCAATTCTGGTGGGGCCCATAATCTCAATCTGAACCATTCATCATCTCGAATAAGGTCAGGAACGTCTAAGGTGCCAAATTTCAACCATTGATTCATAGTGAATACTTAGATATATGCAAAAACTTTAGACCCTAAAATAGACCATTCTTGACTTCTATGGGCCCCATATGCACAATTCGAACCATTCATCTTTTAAAAAGGCCAAAAACAGCTTGGGAGTGAAATTTGTTAGCTTGATTCAAAATGGATTACGAGAAAATTGCAAGTAACTTTAGACAATTGATTTGCATGCGAAAAAGAGTTTTCAAGCAGTTCTTTTCTTCTTCTTTTTAGAGCTTTTTGTATATACCCCACCTAAGGTTTGTAGGATTTGTAAATAGGCCCTTGAGGTTTTAGTATTTGAAAATAGGCCACTGCATTTTCATTTTAATACCTTTCGTATTCCCAAAATCAATAGCAACCACCATAGGTTTTTAGAGCTAAATGACATTTTTGCCCATCTCTTTTATCCTAATACGCAAATTTTCAAAAGCTTTGAGTCAATTTTTTTATATAAACATGTAACATTAACAATTGCACTTAGTGGGAGAGAATAACCCTACATAAATTCATTTTTTTTTATCAATATAGTGCTCATTTCATTAAATCCAAACCGATCATGATGACAATCAACACCTGTACTTATAATTGGTTATGATTTATCCAATCACCCACCTTTGAATTGATAAAAGTTTCAAAATACATGATTATGCTTCATGTGTTGGGGGTGTAAAATAAATATTGGAGGAATGGGAAAATGTAAAAAATATATTAATTCTTAGAATTTGCAATGGGGGTGGTGTTTGGCTCTATGTAAAAGAAATATTGGGGGAAGGGACAAATGTAAAAAAAAACATATTAATGTTAAGAATTTGCGGGGGGTAGGAGGAGGGGGGAATTTTAAACTTTTCTCAGATATGGGTGTGGGCTTCAGTCCCTAGGCCCTTATCCTAGGTCCACCCCTTGTCATGCACATGAGAGAGTTATTGAGAGAAACCATTGAGACCTTAGATAAAATAATGGTATTTTTGTAAATAATAATATACTCATTTTTGTTTAATGGATGAAGGGCAAAGCCGTCATTTATATAAAAATCCAACACAAATCTCATGGTGATTACCATTCTGGTTAGGAATATTGATTTTGGGGACATGAAAGGTATTAAAAAGAAAAAGTAGGGGCCTATTTACATATACTAAAACCTCAGGGGCCAATTTACAAATCTTACAAACATCATGGGGAATATACAAAAAGCCTTTTTTTGTGGGCCTCTAAATCACAATTTGAGTTGTCCAAAGGCTAGAAATGTCTTAGGGATCTAATTTTAGTAGTAAACATCATGAGTTTTGAAATATTTGCAAAAAACTCGAACTCTAGAAACCAAATTTTTTTTATTCAGTGGAACCCATATGCACGATCCCAACCATTCATCATTTCTAGATGGCCAAAAATGGCCAGTGGGTGAAATTTGTAGGACTTGCTTTATCACAAATTATGAGAAATTTGTAAAAGACTTGTGACCGTTAGATGTAGTATGGTGCAATAGTAGGATCCTAGGGCATTTTCCAAACGTGGAATGAAAGGATTCTTCCCCTTGAGGATAGCATGGTTCTAGGGGAATGAACGAATCCTATAAATAGAGCATTTCTATCACTATTGCAACTATTTACATATGTAAATGATTCGCATGCATGATGATTACGCATATTCACGTTTGTTTGTGCTCATTTACACACCTCATGTGTAAATTATATGTGAAAATAGTATGTAAATGATCACGTTTCACACCCATATTTACACATCTCAGATGGTGGTAAAGTGAATCACATTGGTTTTACATACAGAACGAAACCACACCTCAAAAAGGTGGACGGTGCGGGTGTAGTGATTCCGTCATAAAAGCCCTGGGTTTGAAACTCATCTTTGCCCTTTTTTAATTTTTTTTATCTTATATCACCTGTCCTCTTTTTCCCTCCCCATTATATCTATAGCAAAGTCGTTGGAACCTCTCCTGCTCTGTTTCTCTCATCTTTCATGAGCACTCTTTATAGATGACATCTCCTCTCTCTGTCTCCCTCTCTTCAACCTTTCTCTTCTCCCTCTCTCCAACTGTCCCCCGCCTCCCTCCAGTATCTCTCATCCCTCTTCTCTAATCTCTCATCTCTGCCCTATTTCTTTCATAATTTCTTTCTGTCCTCCTCTCTTCCCCCTCTCTCAACCTCTCTGTTTGAGTCAAAAGCATCCATTTTATTTATTTACTTACATGTTTTCTTTGCACATGGTGGTCACTGTAACTTTCATTTTACATATAATGCAAATGAGTCTAATTTCTAAATCATTTGAGTTTAGAACTATGAGTTAGGGTTAAATTACTTAAATCATAAATTTGTAGCCCTCCCCCATGCCTAGGTGGGTCCCTATGTGGGCCCCACGCCCTTGAGTGCACGGGCTTATCGTGCACTTGAGCTGAGGAGAGGAGGCCCCATATATATATATATAGTTCGTACTTGCAGAAACCATCCAATCAAGATTTGGTTCCCAAATTGGAATGTCAATCGCATAGGCACATTTGCATTGCCTAGCATCAGAATATTTTAGTTGTATATATACTTTGTGTAGGTGGGGACATTCTTTTCATTTTTGGACAATGGGTATGTTTGTTTGTATACATTGAAATACATGGAAAGGGCTTGTTTGTTTGTATGAGAAATAAATTCCATCTCATGAAATGGGTTTGTTCTTTATATGGAATTGTATTACATTGTCCAATTATTGGAGTTGAAATACGTTAAACTTCATAGAATGGGCTTGTTTGTTTGCATGGAATAAAAATAAATTGAATTTATGGAATGAATTTGTTTGTTTATCCATTGAAAAAGGTTGAACTCATGGAATGAGCATGTTTGTTGTTGCCATGGAATAGGAATACGTTCTCCTTCACTAGAAAATGACATGTTTGCTTAAAAGAAATTAGTATAAAAAGAATTCATTGATGGAAAATGGGTATGTTTGTTTCCAAGGAATTGGAATACATAAAATAATTTATTGTAAAATGGGTCTATTAGTTAGAATAGAACATATCAAGATAAAAACATCCATATATATAATTTATAAAAATAAATTTCTTACATTTTCACATGTAGTTCAAACAAATGTGGTAAAATGAATCACATGCATAAATGATGTGAAAATGTCATCAGCAGACAAACGTTGTAAATTGAAATGCATGTGTAAAGCTTACATATGTGAGATTTACATATGAGACATTTACATATGTAAAATATAGTTACGCATCTCATGCGTAAAAGGCAAACGACCCCTTAGTAATTCAAGGTCAAATGAGCTCCATAAAAGAACACGAATGATATAAGGTGAAAAGGGAAGGAACTAAGGTGGGAATAAAGTGGAGATATAGATGATACATTGACTATTTTATGCATTGAATTACAAGGGTGATGGTTGAGTATTCATTTTTCATCTTTACTTAATTACACTTCCATTAAAAAGGGAGGTTACTTGACGGGAATTTTTGGATATACACCCACTACAAGAACCTAAACTTTTGGTGACGAAATTTTTCGTCGCCAAAAGTCCCATTTTCGTCGGCAAAAGTATTCACCGACGAAGATTTTTTCGTCGGCCAGACGTCGGTAAAAGGTGGTCAGTAAAGACTTTTCCCAACGAAATCCATTTTCGTCGGCAAAAAATATACTTTTTACCGACGATTATTTTACTTTTGCCGACATTTTTTTCGTCGGCAAAATCATTTTACCCTTTTTTTTTTTTTATTTTGCTCACGAAAATTTTCGTCGGTAAAGTCATTTTATTTTTTTTGAATTTTTATTTTTAATTTTGCCGACGAAACTTTTCGTCGGTAAAATCATTTTATGTTTTTATATGTTTCTTTCTTATTTTCCCGACGAAGATTTTCATCGGCAAAATCATTTTATTTTTTTTATTTTGCAGATGAAAATTTTCGTCGGCAAAATCATTTTATTTTTTAGTTTACCGACGAAATTTTTTGATGGACCGGGCATTCCTTGCTCAGTGCTACCGAGGTCGGCGGACGTGGGAGTCCGTTTGATCCAACCCTTTCATGCCCGGGGGGCAGGTGTCACACCCCGAAACCGGGCCCTGCAATGATCCGACCTCGGGGTACGAAATTTTGGAATAAATTTGAAACTTTTGTTATATTTCCCAAGATCCGCGTGAATGAGGATAATAAAATTTCATCACGATCAGAATATATTTTCGCGGAAGCTAATCATGGCATTGCGACCCGAAGTCCGTGGCCATTGGATTCCGTGTCGCACTTAACCAATATCATAAAGCCATCATATGAGCAGGCTGGTACGGATCATAAATCATAAAATACTGAGCTGGTAGCAATAGGACTATTTATTTCTCAGATATTCAAATTACAATTAACAAGTGTCTTAATTACAAATCCCAAGAAAAAGGCTAACAAAGCCACAAAAATATCCAACTAAACAGAAATACTACCCCCAATATTTAGATACGAACTCCGGTGCCAAACTTGACATCTAGATGATATCAATGGGCAGCCTCTCACGTCAGACTGGCGGTTCCACCGCCTCCTCCGATCAAACACCTAAAAACAAAATGAGAGGAACCTGGCACCAAACAAACAGGGTCAGACACGACGGTCTGGCAAGCAAATAAACAAGTAATATGTAACATTGGCATTTATAAAACCTTATGTGGAATCATTGTAAATCCATTTAAAGAATCTAAACAATAATAGCAATAAATCATGATAAAACGATCGAAAGACCAAACATAAATATCAAGGCAAATAAACGAACAGTCTCTGGAGCATAAATATCTCGAAAAGATAACAGCCTACGCAAAACATTTAATAATTGGAAATACATTTAAAATCCTGAATAATAGAGACAATACGATAAAAGATCGATTTCATAAACATTAACAAATTCAAAGAATATAATGAGTATAAACAAACAAGAATCTTAAAACAAATTAATAAACAGATAAAACATTGGCAACCACACATAGCTATATTCTCCTATTACCGAAGTAACAAGAGCAGACAGAACCGTAGCCACTACACGTGGGACCGGAAACAGAATCAAAACCATAGCCACTACACGTGGGACCAGCAGATAAAAACCGTTGCCATGGTCGGTACAGACAGAATCCAAACTGCAGCTGGCGGACAAATTAAAGATCCCAAGCTGGGTGATCAGCCCGACAAGGTGACCTAAGCCTAGTGGTGCCTTTAGTTTTCAAAACTCGAACCGATACAAATCAAACCATAATAATACCTTTGGCTCATGGGCTCACACTACAAAGCTCTGGCCCCATTTTGCCTCGAGGTTTTATTTTTGAAATAATAGTCTCTTTGGCTCATGGGCTCGCACTACAAAGCTCTGGCCCCGTCTTGCCTCAAGGTTTTATTTTTAAAGTACTAGTCTTATCGATGAAATCCAGAATGTGACGAACCACTCCAATCTTCTTCCAAATCGATTCGGAGAAAACATACGAATTTCCAAGGTAAACCACTCAAATACACATAAAAGTAGTTTGTATAAAATCATGCGATCAATCCTTTCGAACATGGAAAACCACATGATTTTATAACAAATCACCGATGCTATTCAAATTAGTTAACCAAAGAATACAAATACATTCTCTGACTTGAAATGGAATGGAATTATGTAGAATGACTTAATGACTTACCAAGGAACCATCTCAATGCACATTTAACCTTTAAACATTAATTAATAAGAGAATACGTTTGATGCCAATGAAAATCCACAACATTTAAATGATAAAGTGCGCATTGAGACTTGAAAGATTCCCGGGTAATTTCACATATGCTCATTCTCTCATTGTTCTCATTCCCATTTCACAATTTTCCAAGTATCAAAATTAACCCCAAACTTTCATGGGCTTTCAAGCATAAAAAGGAGATTAATGGGCCTCAAAACAAATAGTAGAAATGGGCCGAAATGGCCTGAAATCGGCTTGAACAAGAACCAAAAGACAGCCCACACAACACCCAGAAATTGGGCCTGGACAGGCCTGGGCTCGCTCCAGCGACCCAGGGTCCTCTCGAGCGGAGCCCAGACAGAACCTGGTCCGCTCGAGCGGCCCACTGGGTCGCTCGAGCGGACTGGGCTCTATCCCAGTCCGGGTCGAGTGTAGAGTTTGCATTTCTTCTCCACTTTCTGATTTTTCTTTCCCTTCTTCCCTTCTTACATATTTTCACATATATTTGGGCTTCTCCTTGCCAATTCAAGTCCATTAAAATACTAATGCACTAAATCATTCCATTCCCATCAAATAAATCAAATACAAACAAAACATTTCTATATAAAAAACACTAACATTAAGACATTCATAATTGATCCAAGGAGATGCATCACCAAGCGATTTTAAGTAGTTGAAACATCAATTTGGAAAGCCATAAACAATACCAATGTTCAATCATTCAAAGTTAAACCCATCCATTTGTAAGAAGAAAACAATGTAGAATATAAATCCATGAGATTATTCATATCAAGTAATAATCATTATATTAGCTGGATAATCTACTTGCCTTGGTCAAGAGAAGATGTAAATCACTCCAAGATGGTCCTCTTATAGTCCCAAGCTCCAAAATCACAAAACCCCCAAAATAGCTCAAGAAGAAGCCCTAGAAACCAACCATTTTCAAATATCCATGAAAACTCTTTGCATATATAACAAAAACATTCTAAATGGTTTAGAAAACCAAGATTTGAAGAAAGAAATCCATTGCTAACCTTTTTAAAGCTCAAACAAAGAAGAAAGGCTTGGAAAAGTGGTCTCTCCTAGCTCAAATCTCTTGAAAATGGTGTCTTTGGAAAGCTTGGAAGGTGGGGAAGAAGATGGGAAGATCATTCCCTCACTTAGCACTCAAGGTTAGGGTTTTCAAAGAGGAGAGAGAAAGTGCTGGGAGAAAAAACCTAGACTCCCCTCTTGTTACAGGAAAATGAAGAATGGGGAAGAAGAAGAGCCCCATGGTGGTTTTATAAAGGGGTAAGTGGGCTGGGCTGGGCCCCATGGGCCCCAATCTTACAAGGGCCAAAACTAACATTTGTGGGTCCCGAATGAGATCGATGAAGAAGACAAAATCGATCAACGAAAAATTTACTTTCCAAAAAGTATATTTTTCCCAAATTCTGAAATTTTTGAAATTTATGGGCAGATTAGTGAAAATGTCATTTTTGCCCATTTTTCTCGAAAAACGTGATTTCAGAGCATCAAATCAAAATGGTCAAAACATGAAAGTTGTTAAACTTAATGAGATGAGTCAAAATAAACCAAATTTGGAATTTTTTGAAATCAAGAGTAATTCCTCGTAAAAATACATATTACAAAGCCGGGTCAAACTAAAGTCAACGGTCTTCAAAATCTCCGAGGCTATGAAAAATCTAGTCAAACTCAAAGACAAAGTCAAAACCAACTCAAATCTCACTTAACAAGTTAAATCATATTTAAAACAATACTAAACAGAGAAATTGGGGGTCAGGGTCTTACAGCAGGAGCTGGTATCAACATTTTTTTTGTGGGTGTACCAGATTTTATATTTTTACTTGGAATTGTAAGTGGTGATCCGGAGATCAACCTTCACAAGTAAAAAGGAAATCAACTTCTCTCAAGTTTTCCATTGTACATATATTTAAGAAAAGAGACACTTTTCTTGATTTGTCGTGAAAGGCGATTTTTTTGGCATTTATAGCTGATTTTTGGCATTTATAGCCGATTTTGGCGTTAATAGCCGATTTTTGGCGTTTATAGCCGATTTACAATTCTTATCAATAATGAAAGACAAGAGTTGTGATTTTTGTCTCTTTTAAAAAAATACAAACTACAATGAAAAGCAAGAAAATGATGATCTAACTTCTCAGGAGATTGTGGGGGACCCATTCAGATTGACGGTCGCAAGCCATATGTGACTTCACCATCATCCTGAAAGTCCGAGATCCTTACCCTAGAGGGGGGTGAATAGGGTGAGCTTCTAATTAGTGACCAATAATGACAAATTTTAACTTCTTTAAAATTAACTAGTCACAAGTGATGATTATAAAATTAAATGCGGAAGCTTACAAAAACAATCACCACAAAGCATGCACAATCACACAAAGATTTCTAGTGGTTCGTCCTCAATACCTACTTCCACTATGGCTTGTGATCCAGCACCCCACCGGATTTCCACTATCTATGCTTTTCAAAAAGGCTAAGCAATAACCTCTAACAATGTGCTTTTCAAGGCTAAGCAATAACCTTTACAAGATGCTTTTCAAGGCTAAGCAATAAACTCTACACAATGCTTTTCTTAGGCTAAGCAATAACCTTTACAAGTAGAAGATTTTCTTCTCAAGGAAGTGTCTATACAAACACTAGATGAGAAACAATTTAAGCTCAAATACAAAGCCTCTTAAATAGGCGGATATTAAAATGTAAAACAAACTCACACAAACACTATATGAATGCAAAGATGAATGCTCATGATGTGTCTGTGTGAAAACTTCAATCAAGTTAAAAAGGTAAGCTCAATCAATGTATGCTTAAAGCATTTAAAAGTTTAAGGCACATAAAAAATTTGATTGAAGTGAAATGCAAATCACATGTATAAATACTAACTTATTAATGATATAAAAATCAAAGGCTCACAAGTTGTATGAAACTATTTAATTCTAAACATGTGATGCATGTGCTATGTTATTTTAAAAAACAAACTAGTTTAACTAATGTTCTAAAGTGATTGAAAACAACTAATGAGAATTCAACCAAGTAAATGAATCATGCTATAAAAGAAATCAAAGATTTTGGCAAAGCATGATTAATGAAGTTTTTAAAACAAACTTGGTTTGAATTAAGGTGAAGAATCCAACATAAATAAATCCAAGATTAAATATGATAGAGGATTCAACACATCATAGTTATCATGCTAAAATTCATTTACCAATAATTAAAACAAAGCATAATATAATTAAAGAAAAGGGAGCATACCCATTAGAAAAGATTCCAAGATTGAATCAATGGAATAGCCCCATATTCCCTTCACTAATGCTCTTAAAACATCCTCCTTCCTTGGCCTCAAAACTCCTCAAAGGTTCAATGTCTTTCCCAAAAGAAAAGGTCCCTTTTTATAGCCCAAAAGGTTGCCAATGGCTAGTCCAACGGTTATATACTTTTTTTAACTATACTTTTAGCGGGGACGGGGCAGTCGGTAAAAGTGTATAATAGTCGCCGGTATAAGTCCTTCCAACGGTTATAATTTTTTGAAAATACTCTTTTAGCGACGGTCTTAGCTGCTGGTAAAGGTGATATATTGGCCGCCGGTAAAAAACCTGTTTTCCCAAAAAATGTATATTTTAAAGAGATTTTCTTGTGGGGACTTTAGGCTATGGAATCAAGCATGGAAACGTGATTTAAATCAATCTAAGTATTTTAAAATCATGAAACAAAAAAAATCAAATTTGATTTGAAACTTTTAAAACATTGGCTAACTTGATTTATAAAAAAATCATTTTCAAACTAAATGCATCCAAGTTTAAAACACAAATATGTATGAAACATGAATTCTGAAAGTTTTAAAAACCATGCAAGTGAAAATCAAGATTTCAAGATATTCTAAATCAATGCATGTGTGAAAATTCATGAGATGAATAAAATGATAATGCATCCATCAAATTGCAAATACATAAAATCCCTAACAATCTCCCCCTTGGTAATTTGATGGCAAACCTTACTCAACACTAATTCTTCACATTTCAGCTCCAGCTCCTCCTTGGCTGGATAAGGCTTGAAATCTTCTTGGATGCTCCTTTGACTTAGCTTGGGCTCTAGCTTTTTTTTTTCAATCTTCTTGATGCTTGGAGCTTGATCAATCTTCAAGCTTTCTCTTCATCTTCCTTTCTTTGGGCCGAGCATCTTCTTTAGCTCTTAAGCTTGCTTCTTTCATCTCTCTCCCTTAGACCATGCACTCTCCCTTTGGCAAGATATACAATCTCTCCCCCTTTGGAAGATAATACAATATCTCCCCCTTTGACATGCAACTCCCCCTTTGACATTAAACTTGAGTATTCTCTCCCCCTTAATCTCTCAATTTTCTCCCCCTTTGACATTAAATTGCAAAGGTATCATCAATTGAAGAGGTTAGGAATTTCTTCAAGTTGTACCTACACATATGAAATAAGGAAAATACCTTTTAGTAGCACCTGTTAACAAATGAAATTGAAAATGAAATTCATAACATGATATCATGTATGGGTAGTAAGCTTAAGGGTTAGAGCCAATGCATGGGTAAATTTGATCAATGCTAATACTTCCTTGGAAGATTTACACTCCCCCTTAATCCATAATCTCCTTTTGTCAAACTTTTGACAAGAATTTAACTATTAGGTGCAAGAAGAAGATAGTTTAACCAATTGAGGGTTATCTTCAAGGGATGGATTAGATACCAATTGATAATAATTGACTATAAAGCTCAAAATGATCAAATTACCAAAATAAAGTGCAAAGGTCAAGAGGATAACAATCATGGATATCAACTGAAATAAAAATACCAATTGAGATTTAAGGATATGACTATTAATTCAATCACTCTAAAATGGAGATAGAAAGAATATAACTATTAAGATTAATCCAAAATAGAGCTATCCATGATGTTATGGGATTTACTAAACATAGCATCAATCGATATAACTATGAAAAACATATGCTATGAATATTTTGAAATCATTTCATTCAATCATTAAATGTGACTATTATGTGCAAGATGAGTGAAATGAAGTTTAAAAACATGAAGCCTACCTCAACCAATAACCAACCAAGATTATGAATACATAAACATGGTGGTCATGAGATATACCTATTTGAGCAAGAGAGGAGGCAAACATGAAAAATTGCATTTAAAAAAAATATGACTTGATAGAGCATGCAATTTTCAAAGTGTCAAATCATATGAATTCAACATATAAGATCCATCAACCAATAGATATAACTCTTAAATACAAGGAGTGGATTTCAAAGAGGTTCATATGATCAAGAGCACTACTATGAAGTTGAAACATGTAAGATGACATCATTAAGGAAAAATACACATGTATCAATATCATAACCATCCATTTCAAATAATGACTAGAAAACACAAAAGATGGATTTGAGAGTTCTAGTATGGTATGCACAAATATAACTAAGAACACAACCATACAAGGAACCAATAGACATTTGAATAGAGAGGATTAATTAAAATCAAGATCTAACATGTAAAAACTCCACTCTAGCAAATGTACTATGAGAATCATGAAACATTATCACTATGCATTGAAAAGATGCACAAGTCTATGTATAGAATGCAAAACTATTTCATGATTCACAAATCATACAAATCAATTTGCTCATAAAAGAAAGTAACTAGAAGAGCAAAGAAGCAAATTGTTTATAACATCATTCATTTCCATTTTTAAGATGATATATCCAAATGCATAAGGAAATGAGAACATGGAACATGCTTTGGTGATTATAACTATTGATGTTTTAGAGCATTTCCATTCATACAATCTTCAAATCATTTCAATAAACAAAATCCAACAATGAGCATAAAGAGGATGATTTTGAAGATAACACATAACCAATTTTCAATTTGTATTTTAAAGAATATAACTACAAGTGCTAATACAAATTGACTTGAACAAGTATGGCTTGATATCAATTGGAAAATACATTCAAATAAAAAGTATAACTATAAGATTCTAACCAATTGAGTCTCAAGTATATCAAAGAATTTGATTTTCATATAATAACTTAGTAAGTATATAATGAAAATCAATTTTGATCCTCATGTCTCATCAATGAGGCTCAATCATTTTTCAACTTGCATTTTTTTTAAAATGATATAACTTATTTGAAACACATACAAGTTGATTTTTCAAAACACTAATTTTCCATATGAAAGTATAACTTAGAAATCCATGGAAAATCCAAATTGTTTCAAATCATTTGTTTTTCAAAATAATCTAACTATGACATCCATACAAATGATTTTACAACAACAATCGATCATGAATAATCTAATTATGAAAGCTTTTGAAATCATAATCAATTGATCATATATAGAAATGCAATACAAGTTATATAACTATATAAGAGCAAAAAGTAAATATATCATGAGGAAATTATAATCAAATGATTTTGAAAACCATAATATGTAACTAGAGAAGTACATGAAGACAAAATAAATTAATCATAAGGAAAAAAATGCATTTTAAGAAATGTCACTATGAAAGAACAAAATGAAAATGTATCATGACCAACAAAAGGATTTAACTATAAAGGATAGGTTGGTCAATGAGGTTCAACGCCTTAAGGTTTGTCTAAGAATCTAACTTTAAAAATCCACCTAAGGTCTTGAGAGGGTTGATCTTTGAGGTATAGTTTAGAAGTCCCACAAACTCTAGGAGATTTGACTTGATAAATTTTGGACCTATCACTTTGAGATTTGAATAATTTAAACTTAGGTTGGTGATTAGTCTCTTGAAATTGGTGAGTTTGTTTCTTAGGGGATTGATTCAATTTTCTTTTCTTCTTATTTCTCCCTTTATTTGACATTTGAATTTTAAATTTAATTTTGTAACTTTCTTCAAAAGTTCTTTCATTTGTTGATTTAAGGGAGGTAAGTTGAGAAGCTTTTTGTTGATAGATTCTTTTATCTTTGGTTTAACTTGTTTAACCTTTTTAGAATCTATCTTAGGAGACTCATTTTTAATAGGTTTGACTTGTTTAGTCTTCTTGGAGTCTTCCTTGATTTTTAGTGTCTTATCCATCATAGAGTTTGATTTTCCTTTCTTGGTTCATAGATAGGTTTAGACACATGGCTTCTTCTTAGTTTGCACTCAAACCTTCCTTCAATGCCATAATAATTACATTTAGTCATGGGCAAGGAAGAGTGAGTTTTAGAGAATGAGGACTCACCTTTCACAAATGTGTTGGTGAATTTAGGGTCATGTGAAATATGCCTATCAAATCCAAGACCCGTCCTATCTCTTTGAGATTTACCCAATTTAAATAACTTTTCAAATTTCTCTTCACCTTGGGTAAATTTACACTCATATTTTTGTTTGTAACTTTCAAGTCGAGTGACTTGGTTTTTAAGGGTTTAATTTTCATTTCTAACTTTTGTTAATTCATTTTCAATTCCCTTAAAGTTGTTTACTTCTTCATGGGCAAGTTTTAATTCAAATTTAATTTCATTAATAACATTAGATCCAAGTTCTAGAGTTTTTATCTTGTTTTGAGCATTAGATAAATTCTACTTAGTGATAGTCAACTTGGATTCTAAATTGTTAATGTTTTCATCTTGCCTTTGTAATTGATCTCTTAGTTTTAAGTTTTCCTTATTAAGATTATCATAACCTATCTTTGATTCATTTAATTCATCTTTAATATTATGTAGGTTATGCAAAGAGATCATAAACTTAGAGTCTACATAATTTATTACTTCTTCTTTCTCTCTAAGTTCATCTTTTGAAGAAACTAATTCTTTGGTTAGCTTTTTAGATTCTTCATTTAATTTTTTATTTTTCTTGACAAGCTTTAAGTACAAAGTATGCAATTCATCATAAGCTCGTTGAATATCATCTTCATTCTCATCAAATTTTTTTTTCTTTTGATTCAAATTGAGATTCATTAAATTCAAAGTTTGAATCTCCAATTGTGGGAAGGAGGGGTCTAGAAGAATCTACACATTCTAAAATAGTGGAATCCATTCTAATGATTTTCATAAAAACACAACACTAGGGTTTTAACTCTAAGTTTTTACACCTAATTAAGAGTTCCAAACACTTGATCCTAAAATAGAGCATGAGGCTCTGATACCAATTGAAAGTCCTACTCCGATAGGATTTCAAATTGGGGGCCTAGACTTGATAAGGATTAACTCCGGGTTGTTAAGCCCTATAATGGAGTAACCTGCTCTAATACCAATTGAAAGTCCGAGATCCTTACCCTAGAGGGGGGTGAATAGGGTGAGCTTCTAATTAGTGACCAATAATGATAAATTTTAACTTCTTTAAAATTAACTAGTCACAAGTGATGATTATAAAATTAAATGCGGAAGCTTACAAAAACAATCACCACAAAGCATGCACAATCACACAAAGATTTATAGTGGTTCGGCCTCAATACCTACTTCCACTACCGGCTTATGATCTAACACCCCACCGGATTTCCACTATCTATGCTTTTCAAAAAGGCTAAGCAATAACCTCTAACAATGTGCTTTTCAAGGCTAAGCAATAACCTTTACAAGGCTAAGCAATAACCTCTACACAATGCTTTTCTTAGGCTAAGCAATAACCTTTACAAGTAGAAGATTTTCTTCTCAAGGAAGTGTCTATACAAACACTAGATGAGAAGCGATTTAAGCTCAAATACAAAGCCTCTTAAATAGGCGGATATTAAAATGTAAAACAAACTCACACAAACACTATATGAATGCAAAGATGAATGCTCATGATGTGTGTGTGTGTGAAAACTTCAATCAAGTTAAAAAGGTAAGCTCAATCAATGTATGCTTAAAGCATTTAAAAGTTTAAGGCACATAAAAAAATTTGATTGAAGTGAAATGCAAATCACATGTATAAATACTAACTTGTTAATGATATAAAAATCAAAGGCTCACAAGTTGTATGAAACTATTTAATTCTAAACAAGTGATGCATGTGCTATGTTGTTTTCAAAAACAAACTAGTTTAACTAATGTTCTAAAGTGATTGAAAACAACTAATGAGGATTCAACCAAGTAAATGAATCATGCTATAAAAGAAATCAAAGATTTTGGCAAAGCATGATTAATGAAGTTTTTAAAACAAACTTGGTTTGAATTAAGGTGAAGAATCCAACATAAATAAATCCAAGATTAAATATGATAAAGGATTCAACACATCATAGTTATCATGCTAAAATTTATTTACCAATAATTAAAACAAAGCATGATATAATTAAAGAAAAGGGAGCATACCCATTAGAAAAAATTCCAAGATTGAATCAATGGAATAGCCCCATATTCCCTTCACTAATGCTCTTAAAACATCCTCCTTCCTTGGCCTCAAAACTCCTCAAAGTTTCAATGTCTTTCCCAAAAGAAAAGGTCCCTTTTTATAGCCCAAAAGGTTGCCAACGGCTAGTCCAACGGTTATATATTTTTTTAACTATACTTTTAGCGGGGGCCGGGGCCGTCGGTAAAAGTGTATAACAGTCGCCGGTATAAGTCCTTCCAACGGTTATAATTTTTTGAAAATATTCTTTTAGCGACGGTCTCAGCCGCTAGTAAAGGTGATATATTGGCCGCCGGTAAAAGTCCTGTTTTCCCAAAAAATGTATATTTTAAAGAGATTTTCTTATGGGGACTTTAGGCTATGAAATCAAGCATGGAAACGTTGATTTAAATCAATCTAAGTGTTTTAAAATCATGAAACAAAAAAAATCAAATTTGATTTGAAAGTTTTAAAACATTGGCTAACTTCATTTATAAAAAATCATTTTCAAACTAAATGCATCCAAGTTTAAAACACAAATATGTATGAAACATGAATTCTGAAAGTTTTAAAACCATGCAAGTGAAATCCAAGATTTCAAGATATTCTAAATCAATGCATATGTGAAAATTCATGAGATGAATAAAATGATAATGCATCCATCAAATTGCAAATACACAAAATCCCTAACACATCCATGCATATGAGAACAGAGGATGCTCTTGATTCACTTGGCTTGGCTATAACCTCAGATTTTTAGAGGACAAAGACCAAATGGAGGACCTATGTCCAATAAAAAGCTAAGTAGACGGGCTGAAAAGCCACGTATAAGCCATTGGAGGTAGAAGGAGAAGGCAAGGACCTTGGGGGGTACCCCCCAAGGGACTTTTGTCACCTTGTAGCGGTGGCCGGTGCAGAACTTTCGCAGAGTTTTCTTTCTTTCTTTCTCTTAGATTTTTGAGGCCTTTTTTTGTCTGGATTTCCGAATTTTCCGAATTATATCTGGATTGCTTGGGATGCTCTCCTATTTATAGGCTCTTGGTAGCCATTTAGGAGAGTTTATGGGCATTTATTATCATTAAGCTGCATAATGGGAGGAGTTACATAGTTTAATTCCTTTATTTTGTAACTCCTTTTTCTTGGCTTCTTATTGGCCGGTGGAGATTGAGGGCATTTAATCGCCTTTAATCGCCATGATGGGAGGAGTTTCATGGGTTAAATGCCATGAATCAATTGACTTATAACTCCCGTTTGCTTGCTTCTGATTGGGCCGTCCAAAGAAATGAATTAATGATTGCAATAAAGCTAGTCAATTAATCGCATTAAGTGGTCGCCGAGTAGTTGAAGAGTCGCGGGCTATGCCGCATCTTTTGGGATTCTTTTGGCAATTATCATCGATGGATCTTTATGTAGATCGACATCGGATGACCATGTAACTTCAGGTATTGGTTGCCAACATCAGGTCGGTGCCATCTATCCTGTCAATTTCTCGATCGGTCGGGTAGAAAGCACACTTTTTTTGGTCTACCGGTTGGCGATCAATGTTGATTTTGATACTCTTGACGATTGACCCGTGATTCTGACTGATGTCAAAGGATTTGGTGCCTCAAAAGTATGAATTTTGGAAAATCCCAGGAGTTGGACGCTTCGAATCGCAAAAAATGATGAAAAACGGGCTTTCTGGGGTGAACTCGGCGATTCTGAGCTCCATGGTCGCAGGGGCTGGCGACCCTGGGCCAGGGTCGCGGGGGTCTGCGACCCTTGGCGGAATTTTTCCCTTTTTGTCCCGTTTTGCGGCCGTTTTTGATGTTTTTCGATTCTTTTTTCTTTTATGTTTTTTCTTGATATTTTTGATCATTTATTGGCCTGATTTCCCTATAGAAAGCTTGACGAGAATCCTTGCATTTCGGAGTGCAAAGTCTCCGATTTTCCGGGAAAGCCGAAGACTTTGTCGCGTAGAGCTGCCATTTTCCGTCAGAAGCTGAAACTGAGTCAAACGATGTCGGAATGACCTGAAATTTGGGATGAAGCCTTCTGAGCTATAAATAAGACTAACCATAGGCTTTTGTTTGAGTTTTAAAGCTGTTTGGGGTCCTGTCACCAGTAGAGTTATTTTTGTCGCGAGGGGGATGTCGCGCTTTGACGTGCGGTCAACCGGTGTCCAATTGACTTGAAATTTGACAGGGAACCTATTGGAGTCGTTTTAGGATGATCCGCAGGCTCTGTCTTGGAAACCATGGTCCCGGGGAGCTTCGCCGCCGAGAGGCCTGATTTCACTTTTGAGAGTCAAAGTCTGGTCAAATGTTGTCGAAATGACCTAAAACTTGACGTGTAGCCCTTTGTAATTATTTTGAATCCGTCCATGTGCTCTGTCTGATGAGTGATGGCCTCGGTGGTTCTCACCGCCGAAAGGCTTGATTTAGCTGTTTGAGGGTTGATGTAGGATCAAACGTTGTCGGTTTGACTTGGAACTTGACGTGGAGCCTTTTGGATGTATTTTGAGACCATCCATAGGCTCTGATCGAAGATTTGGTGTCTTCGATGCTGTCGCCGCTGAGAGCTCCTTTTCAACTACCAGGGAAGCGAAGTTAGGCCAAATGATTTTGAAATGGCCCGAAACTTCTTTTGTACTCCTCTTTTGACTGTCTTGAAGAATCTTGCAGTTTTTGTTTGATTCTGACAAGATTTGATTTTTTAGAAGTAGCATTGCCTATTTTGAAAGAAACTGCGATTCAGATCTGAATTAGCGGAAGACATTCATGGCTAATTTGTATCATGACAGATTTAAAAAAAATCTGATTTGGGCAGCATAAATCAGCCATATAGATCGCATGAGAACTCCATGAATTCATGACCAACAAGTGTATAATTAAAGGAGAAAGAAGAAGACTATTACCTCGAAGATTTGTAGACTTCAAATCTCTGAAAAAATAGATCCAAAGGCCCGAACTCAGACTTGCAATTAGCAAACAAGTTGCTGGAATTTTCTGTAGTAGTGTTGCCTTTGATCTTCTCCTCTATCTTACTTCCAAATCTGATTGGCTAAGATGGTGGGATCTTAATCTAGGAATTGAGAACTATTTTTCCAAGGAAAAATCTCAGACCTTAAGCTTTCTTCAATGAAGAAGAAAGAACTTCAAAGCTGGACGTGTGGAACCTTGCACTATGCTATATGTTGTGTTGGACGTCTAAGGTGGAAGCTCTCTCCCTTTTATAGAAACTTTGAGGAAACCTTTCCTAAAAGTTTATCTCTTCTAATTCTCATAGATGTCCTAAAAGGAAACTATAATCTAAAGATTTATTTCCTTTAAGAAACACTCCAATTAGAAAAGGAAACTAAAGGAACTTCCCATGCAATTAGTAATCCTAGTTGTACAACACTTACTAATTTTGAAGGAATTTGTACTTCCAAGGGCACGACAGCTTCGCATCCATAGACCAAGGAGAATGGTGTGCTATGGGTTGGTCCTCGAACGGTGGTTCGATAGGCCCACAAAGCTTCAGACAGTTTGTCACTCCAGTCTCTTTTGTGACTAGAGACCCTTTTTTTGATGATTTTGCAGAGTGTCTTGTTGAAAGCTTCTGCTAATTCGTTTGCTGCCAGATTGTATGGAGTCGAAGGACAGCTTTGGATTTTGAATTTGTCGCAGAACCTGTAGAATCGATGATCCCAGAATTGTGGTCCGTTATCATGGACGAATCTTTGGGTTATACCGAAACGACAAATGATGTTAGTGCGCAGGAACTGAAGGACTGATGAGGTCTTCATTTCATTAAGCGCAAATGCTTCTGACCACTTGGAGAAATAATCCGTAGCGGCGAAGATGAAGCAATGACCTTCGCTTGAAGGAGGAGAAATAGGAACTCTGATGTCCATACCCTAGGCTTCGAAAGGTCATGAGATCGCTGTAGGATGTAGCCATTCTGGAGGCATGTGAATGTAATCTCCATGAACTTGGCATTGTTAGCAACGCTTAACAAATTGCATTGTGTCAGCTACCATGGTAGGCCAGTAATAACCTAACCTTTTTATCTGATCATAGAGCTTGGGACCAGCCTGATGAGCTCCGCAAAGACCAGCATGAACTTCTTTGAGTGTTTCTTCAGCCTCTTGTTGTGACAAGCAGCGTAGAAGTACCCCATTGAAGGATTTTCTATAAAAGATTTTTTAAGGAATATCCAAATGAAAGTTGGGGGTTCACCTTTGGATGCTTACCCATTCTTTTGGATCTTCAGGTAGGATTCCGAACATAGTGTAATCAATGAACGGATCCTTCCAGTCGCCGATTGAAGGCTGAAGGATTGAAATCTGACTTCCAACCACTCGGTGGCATTCAACAACTGCTTGGTGTGTGTTAAGAGGAGGAAGGATTCTTCTTTTCGCACACTGTGGTTTGCATGTTTTCCCCTTCCTGGATTGCCATAGATGCGGCAAGTCCAGTCAGGGCATCTGCACGTATGTTTTCACCTCTACGACTGTGGGTGATGTGACAGATGTCAAACTTTTGCAGAAGCGATTGTGCCTTGTTATAGTAAGGCAGTAGATCAGGCTTCCTGACTTCAAATTTATGATTCATCTGGTTGACGATCAGTTGAGAGTCTCCAAAGATTTCTAGCATGGTGATACCAGATTCGATGGCGAGTTGCAATCCCAGGATCAGAGCTTGATATTCAGCTGCATTGTTTGTGCATGGTTTCAGTAGCGAGAAAGCTTGTGGAATCATGTATTTGTCAAGGCTAACAAAGAGGATGCCAACTCCCGAGATCAGCTGTCTTTTTTCATTTGTCCTGGTTGCACCGTCAAAGTACATGTCCCAGGAGGCATTTTGTGAGAAAGTCTCCACATTGTAGACTGGTTCGTCTGGGAGATCATCTCTGAGTGGAGAATCTTTAGGCAACGGATGCTCTGTGAGAAAGTCCGCTAGGGCTTGTCCTTTGATTGCCTTTTGTGGTACATACCTAATATCAAATTGTGATAGAAGGATGGACCATTTTGGTAATCGGGCATTGAGAGAACCTGCTTTTGTGACAAGGACTTTCAAGAGGTTGATCCTCGAGACCAGGTAGACTATGTTGGAAAACAAGTAGTGATGTAGCTTTTGTACGGAGAACATCACTGCAAGACATTCTTTTTCGACTGGAGAGTAGCGATGCTCTGCACCTACTAACATGTGGTTGAGGTAGTATAGAGCAGCTTCTTTTCTTTCATCATTTTCTTGTACAAGCAGAGCGCCCAGAGAGTGATCAAGGGCTCTTGTGTACAAGATGAATAGTTTTCCAGTGGTAGGAGCAGCTAACACTGGAGGTTTGGTTAGGTATGACTTGATATCTTAGAATGCAGCTTCACAGTCAGCATCCCAGACAAAAGTTTACACCTTTTTTCATCAACGGGGTGAATGGACGGCATTTCCCCGAAAGATTGGAGATGAACCGTCTAATGTAGGCCAATCTCCATTGAAGCCCTTTGAGTTCTCTCAAGGTTCTTGGAGAGGGCATTTCTAGAATGGCTTTGACTTTTATGGGGTCAAGCTCTATTCCAGCTTTCTGAACTAAGAACCCGAGGAACTTACCCGACGAGACGCTGAAGAAGCACTTCAGAGGATTCATTCGCAGTTTGTGTTTGCGAATTCGGAGGAAGACTTCTTGAAGGTCTTCGAGATGATCTTCTTTTCTTTTGCTTTTGATGGCGAGGTCATCAACGTAACATTCGACCGTCTTGTGCTGCATATCTTGGAATATTTTCATCATAGCCCTCTGATATGTGGCACCAGCATTTTTCAGACCAAATGGCATGACAGTGTAACAATATATGCCAAATGGGGTCCGAAAGGATGTATGTTTTTCATCTTCAGGATGCATCTTTATCTGATTGTAGCCAGAGAAACCATCGATGAATGTCATTCGCTCGAATCCACAGGTATTGTCAATCATTACCTCTGGTATGGGAAGCGAAAATTCTTTTTTAGGGCATGCGCCATTCAGGTCTCTATAGTCGATACAGACCCTGATCTGCCTGTTTTTTTTTGTCACAGGGACAATGTTGGCCAACCATTCAGGATGTTGTTCCTCACGGATGAAGCTGATGCTTTTGAATTTTTGAACTTCTTGTTCAATTTTATCCATCACATCTGGATAGAATCTTCTTTGGCCCTGCTTGACAGGCTTGATGTCTTCTTGAAGATTGAGGTTGTGGACTGCTATTTTGGCATCTAAGCCCCGCATTTCGGCGTAAGACCATGCAAAGCAATCAACGAACTCACGAAGAAAGGCGATATACTCGGGTTACTCATCATCCTTTTATATTCTTGCTTATGAATACAGGATGTGGGTTATCTGGTGTTCCCAAGTCTATTTTTTGAACAGGATCTTCTGTTGAAAGGTTCGAAGGTGGTTCCTCCATAATATTTTCAGAGGCTTCCAGCTCTACGAAACCTTCTGGGGTTTCAAGGGCATTTCCAGACTAAAGTTTTGTTCCTTTCCACGGGTCTTCTTGATCGGCAATTTTCTCAAGGCTTGCTATGAGATGATCCCAATCGCATGTTGAAACCAGGTCGAAGTACGGTACTTCGTGCCATCGGACAATTCCTCTTCATTGTCAGAGAAATCGTACTAATTGGATGAGCTTCCTGGATCTTTGTCAGGTGACTCATCGAAGAGATATCTAGGGAGATCGATGTCTTTATGGACTTGAGATGTTGAGGCTTGGTCAGTAAATTGACTTTTAAGCCTTTGTGTCAACTGTCTCAAGGGAGTGTCGGGATCATACCGTAGCCCGTGTGAAGACTTTTCTACATGGACGTAGAGTCTCCAATCTTCCAGCTGGCTTGTGGTCAAGATAGGCCCCAATGGCGTGAGAATACCGCGGCCTTTTCCCAAACCGACTAGATTTTTAGCGTCATAGCCCATCTTCTTCATAATAGCTTGCGCCACAGGACTATATAAGGATAGTTGAGGCATACCTTCATTTTGGAAAGGTTCAAGCATGGAGTTTGATGAAGAAGTATCCGAGATCGGCTTTTCCTTTGCTGAAATTGCTGGAACAACGAAGGAAGCTGACGTAGGATCTTCTATTTCAGAAGTTGTCTCCATTGGAGTAAGAGCAGGCTGAACTTGCTGAGTGTCAGCTTGGCTTGACGATGTGTCATCTTCTGGCTCTGAATCCGAATCCGTGTCTTGTATGATAGACACGAAAGAGACAATAAATTTGCCCCCTTGCTTTTGTTTTGCCTTCTTCACTTTAGTCGTGATGACCAAAGGCTTTGAAGTCTTGAGGGAGATGATGAAGGGAGTTTGAATGCTCTCTTCGGATTTACCGGATGGTTTGTTTTCTTCCGGTGATTGTTGAGGAGCCTTGCCTTTATCTTTTTGGAGATTTTCGGCAAAGGGTGCTGTGTCCTTCTCCTCTTATTCTTTTTCACCTTCATACATCTATGAGTCTGCAAAGTGAACTTCTTTACCTTTGAAAGGTTTTCTGTCAGCAAAGACTCGATGTATCATGTCGTCGTCGCCAACAAACTTGATGCATTGATGTAGAGTTGAAGGGACAACACCATTCTCGTGGATCATGGGGATACATTGCTAGGCGTTGTCGGAGAGTAAGTGATCTCATCAAACGATGCTTCGGAAGAGCTATAATCCCGAATTATCACATTACAGGAAGCCCTGACAGAAGATGTTGCCTGATTGGAGTCAGACTCATCCTCGGATGTAAGAGGATCGTCTATCCAACAATTTTTCCCATTTTCAAGAGTTAAGGGAGGATGTACCTGATGGTCTTCAGGGACTTCAGGCTCTGGATTGTGAGGAGGCTCATTGATGCGGTCTAGCTCTTGTTCTAGAGCGAGATGCTGCAAGATCCTTGCATATTCTTCATGATCAGGCATGGGAGCCAGATCTTCTTCTTCATCAACTCTTTGTGGCTCAACATAGTTGATTTCCACTAGAGCAATGACGGGTGGTGGGCCAACAACATTTTTTTGTACAGCCTCTTGGTCTTCTTCATCATCAGACCAGGATCCTTGTGGCTGTAAGAGGTTATACCAGATTATTGGTATAAGATGAGTCTCAGGAACCCATTCTTCATCGGAGAGATATTCTCCCATTTCAAGGGACTCCTCCCACTCGTCGGTGTAGTTGGATTCGAATCCATCATTGGTGTCGCTAGACTAGTATCCATCAATGGAGAATCCAACTACCGAATTGCAAGAGTATGATGCCCCCTGCATGGCTTTTTCTTTGAATTGAGGTGGCATGAAATCACTGAGAGTGAATTTTCATACCCCCTTTGAAGTCTCTGGAAGGGACATTTTTGTTGTCACCAGTGAAGCAGTAGAGGAGGCCTCTGCCTTTTCTTGGACTTCTTGTTTTGGCTGGGTATTCTCTTGCCGTTTGAGCTTGAGGAGATGTTTCTGTCACACCCCGAAATCGGGACCCTGCAGTGATCTGATCCCGGGGTGCGAAATTTTGGAATTAATTAAAATTTTTGCTTTTCCCAAGATCCGCGTGGATGAGGTTCACACATTTCCACACAATCTGAATGTTTTGCGGAAGCTTATATGGCATTGCGACCCGGAGCCCGTGGCCATCGGATTCTGTATCGCACTCAACCACTAACATAAAGTCATCAATTAAGCAGACTGGTATATATCAATTAAGCACCAAACAAAAGGGGTCAAACACGACGGTCTGGCAAGCAAATAAACAGGTAACATGATGATAGACATTTATAAAACGAGATAAAAAATCATTCTTGATACAATTAAGGTTTGAAACATAAATAAATCAATGGAGGTAAAGAAAGCACTTTCTAAATCATTAGCAATATGAATAAATATGAGAAAATGAATAAATCAATGGTAAATAAAAAAATCAATAGTAATTGCAAAACTCCGTGATGATCGAATAAAACATTAACAATCAATAGGTCAATGGCGGTCAAATAAATCAATGGCGTTCGATAAAAGCACTGACAACCACATACGCTAAATTCTCCTATTACCGAAGTAACAAGAGCACTCACTCAAAAACGTACCTCATCACCGAAGTGACAAGAGTACTCGTACCTGTCACCGAAGCAACAAAGGTACTCGTACCTCATTACCGAAGTAACAAGGTACTCGATCAATTCTAATCCATGCAAAATGGAAGAAAAGATCTAACCGTCGCCATGGCCGGAAACACTCGCTCATAAAGAGCTCCCAAACTGCAGTTGGCAATCAATATAAGGACCCCAAGCCAAGTGATTAGCCCGAAGAGGAACCCAAGCCTAGTGGTGCTGAACGAAAACCAAATCGATACAATCAAATCACTTCGATACATTTTCATCGATAAAAGTAACTACTCTGGGCACTTATCACACGGACAATATCACTCACTCAACCGAGTAGTTTTATCGATGATCAAACGTGGCGAACCACTCAAATATGAAAGAAACTGCGATTCAGATCTGAATTAGCGGAAGACATTCCTGGCTAATTTATAACATGACAGATTTTAAAAAAATCTGATTTGGGCAGCATAAATCAGCCATATAGATCGCATGAGAACTCCCTGAATTCATGACCAACAACTGTATAATTAAAGGAGAAAGAAGAAGACTATTACCTCAAAGATTTGTAGACTTCAAATCTCTGAAAAAATAGATCCAAAGGCCCGAACTCAGACTTGTAATTAGCAAACAAGTTGCTGGAATTTTCTGCAGTAGTGTTGCCTTTGATCTTCTCCTCTATCTCACTTCCAAATCTGATTGGCTAAGATGGTGGGATCTTAATCTAGGAATTGAGAATTATTTCTCCAAGG
The DNA here is from genome assembly GCA_012931725.1 of Litsea cubeba. NCBI lineage: Eukaryota > Viridiplantae > Streptophyta > Magnoliopsida > Laurales > Lauraceae > Litsea > Litsea cubeba. The sequence goes on along the minus strand of CM022955.1, from coordinate 33,404,968 downwards.
AAAAATCTCAGACTTTGAACTATCTTCAATGAAGAAGAAACAACAAAGAGGCTGGACGTGTGGAATCCTAGGAAGCTCTAGTAGTGTTGGACGTCCAAGGGGAGGTTTGTCTCATTTTATAGAAACTATGTGGAAACCTTTCCTAAAAGTTTATCTCTTCTAATTCTCATAGATGTCCTAAAAGGAAAGATTTATTTCCTTTAAGAAACACTCTAATTAGAAAAGGAAACTAAAAGGAACTTCCCATGCAATTAGTAATCCTAGTTATACAACACTTACTAATTTTAAGTTCCTAATCCAAAAAGGAAACTTTCTCATAGGAATACTAATCCAAAGAGGAGTCCAACCTTCAAAGTAGAGAGACCTACTCAAAATTGGAAACCTTGCCCATGGAAATCCTATTATGGATGTCCCACATACAAATGCACACCATGGCCCACATACAATTTATCTAGAATTAAATTCATGTATGCCATCAAAGGCCTATTTGAATTTAAACTCAAAATTATTTTTCCACTAAAATAATTCATCCAAATGTTATCTAAACATTTTAGGAAACCATGCCAATCTTGGTAAGTGACTAGAGAAGGGACCAAAAGACATATTTGCCATTGGCTCCCAAAATGAGTAAAATGTCCATGCTAAACCCATAGCAACATTAAGACCATTTTAACCTTAACTCATTCCACTAAAGAGTTATGGTTGAACTCCAAGGACAAATATATAATATAATAAGCTCGTCATAAAATGACGGTTGTCTTCGACCTACTAAGTGTAATGACCTGAATGCCCCTCTATGTAACATTCATAATCGAGTCAGGTTATCACATGTACTATCAACCTTCCCGATTACATCTAAACCTTAGAACTTCATATCCTTAACATAATCATCATCCGAATATCATTCTCCTGATCCAGGGAGCGACCCACGAGTTCAATATCCATATGGAACATCCATATACTAAGATCTTAGATTTTGATGATTAATCGGATAATTCTAAGGGGACGATCATTCCATCATCAGATGGCATAGATTCTTTATTGCATATGCACGTCCCAACTAATCAAGTCCGAGTACCCAAAATATAGAGCTGTTAACCCATGAAAAGAATCTCACCCATAGTGAATTAAAGCACAAGAACTTGACTTCGTCAGTTCATCCACAAATGCTCAAGATTAAGAGCACCGGTCACTCAGTAGCATGCGGTGACTTGATCTCTCTCTGTGATAGTACTATTTTAGAGATCACACCTACCATGGTCCTGTTCAATGCATTGCATATGCACTAATGAGATGAATCCGGGAAAGCCCTCCCATGACTTAGGTAAGTCATCCTGAATACAGGAGAGTCTCTCATTATAACTTATACCAAGATGAAGTGCCCAGCTCCATCTCTCAGTTATGAACAAATATGATGTTTCCAGTGTCCATGAATTAGACCTATCTGTGTGTAGACACTACACACCTAATTCAATTACTAGAAACAATAGGCCTTACACAACCATACATATATATATATTTAAGCAGAAAAGAGTCATTCCATTAAATAACCAGTCAATATCCAGTAACAAAAGATGAGAGTGCAGCTAGTGGGCTTTAGGGCATACACCAATCCCAACAAACTCCCACTTGCACTAAAGATCACTATTTCCTAACCTAACACCCATAGACTCAACATGAGAAGTGAAGACTTTCTCTGTAAGAGTCTTAGTGAATGGGTCAGCTAAGTTATTTGCCGAAGCAATATGCTCCACCACTATGTCTCCATCCTGAATGAATTCCCGGATCAAGTGGTACTTTCTCTGAATGTGCTTGCCTTTCTTGTGATTCCTGGGCTCTTTGCACTGTGCTACATCACCAGTGTTATTGCAGTACATGACAATCGGTTTTTGTACTGCAGGAACAACTCCCAATTCCAACAGGAATTTTCTGAGCCATACTGCTTCCTTCGCAGCTTCCGATGCCACCACATACTCTGCTTCCATGGTAGAATTAGCAGTACAGGATTGCTTGACACTTCTCCATGATATAGCCCCTCCTGACAGAGTAAAGACGTACCCTGAAGTAGACTTTCTGGCATCACTATCAGATTGGAAATCAGAGTCTGTATACGCCAACGGCGTTAGATCATCTGCTCAAAAGGTTAGCATATAATCTTTCGTTCTCCGAAGATACTTGAATATATGCTTAATAGCTGTCCAATGCATAGGTCCAGGGTTTGACTGATATCTGCTAACCATGCCAACGGCAAAGCAAATATCTGGTCTAGTACATAACATAGCATATGAGGCTTCCAACAGCGGATGCATATGGTGTTGGAACTTGAGATGAATTTGAGATGACTTGAAAGTCTTTTGATGAATTGAAGAAGTTAGCATCTCAAGTATTAGTTTGAGTTGGAATTCTTGTCAACACATTGTCACAAACATGATGATAATAAGCTGGTGTTGATAGAGCTTGAAAAGGAGAAACAGAATTGAAACAGTCTGGAATTAAGAATTCCTGATGCAGAGCACGCGGTCGACCGGGCTGTTCATGCGGTCGACCGAGCAAGAAGAAACCTGCAGAAAACAGAAAAAGGCACCTCTCAGTTATTTTTGTGACACAGTGTGTCTTCGGTCGACCGAGCCCTCAGGATGTCGACCGAGCTCGAAATTGTCTGTTTTCCAGTCAGTGTCTTCGGTCGACCGGGCAAGCCAGGATGTCGACCGAGCACGGGAACCAGAGTTGCGCAGAATTAGAAGTTTTGCACGAAAATTCAGCACAGTTATCTATTTCGTTTGGGAATCTTTCTAAACGAATTGTAGCCCGTTTTGAATACAATTAAGGGTTATTAAAACCTATATAAAGGCATGCTTGGGTCGTTCATAAAAACACCAAGAAAAGACATCAGAAGAGAAGAGAAAAGAGAGAAGAGTGTGCTGTGTGCTGGTGTTGTTGCTGTGTGCTGTTGTGCTGCATCTTTCTACATCAATTATGGACGGGATTGTGCTCTAGAAGATGGTGTTTCGTCCATGAGTTAAGTGTCTCTCTGTTTATGCTTTAAATTCAATTTGTAAGGGATTGAGAGAGAGAGAATTGTAGAGGGGAAGGGCTGTAGACAGAGTTTATTTCTATTCTGTTCTTACATCAAGTTGGTGCTTGGTGTTTGGGGTTTGGTGATCCTATCTGTGGGTGCAGATAAATTGTAAAGGGAGTCGGTGCTTCCTAGATAGTTGGTGCTATCTGAAACTCAAGGGAGTCGGTGCTTCCTAGATAGTTGGTGCTATCTAAAACTAAGGGTTGGTGCTCTTTGTCGTTGGTGCGACTAAATAAGATTCAGATCTGTCCCGGATTGGTGTTCGGACAGTCTTTGAACCGTGGACGTAGCCTTTCGGTGAACCACGTTAAATCTGGTGTCATTGTGTGATTTGACTTGTTTTGTTGTTGAATTGGACCTGTTTTTAGAAATCACTGATTCACCCCCCCCCCCTCTCAGTGATCGTGGTATCCAACAATTGGTATCAGAGCGAGGTTCCCTTGATCAGTTTAATACGCTAAGGGTGATCTCTTGTCAAATCACATGGCAGTCAAGACAGGGAATATGAAAGCACCTCTGTTTGATGGTTCTAATTACTCCTTTTGGAAGATTAGGATGCAAGCCTTCATCAAATCTCTTGGCTATGATGTTTGGGAGGCTGTCAGAGCCGGTTATAATGCTGCCACCGTACCCAATGATACTGCATCGAAGAAGTTGGCAGACAATGACTCCAAGGCGCAGAATGCACTCTTTAGTGGCCTTGTGGACAGCGAGCTTGTCAAAGTAATTGCATGCAAAACAGCCAAGGAAATTTGGGACAAGTTGCAAAGCATACATGAAGGTGATGAGAAGATTAAAGAAGCCAAATTGCAAACCCATCGCTCTCAATTTGAATCTCTTCGCATGGAGGAAAGCGAGAATGTTGACTCGTATATGCAACGAGTGAATGAAGTCACGAATGACATTCGTGGACTAGGGGAGGAGATTAAAGAGCCGGTCATCGTCAAAAAGGTTCTAAGATCTCTTCTTCCCCGGTTTGATTCAAAAGTCTCAGCCATTGAAGAAGCCAAAGATCTGAATGCATTTTCCATGGATGAATTACATGGTTCTCTAACTGCCTATGAGATGCGCATAGGAAAGACGTCTTCATCTGATAAAGAAGCCGCCTTCAAAGTTCAGAAAAAGGCAAAAGAGACTGCTGGTCATGATATTGATTCTGATGATGATGAGCTTGAGGCTCAATTTGTTAGAAAGTTGAAGAAAGGAAGCATTGGCAAGTACAAAGGGAAGCTACCCTTTAAATGCTTCAATTGTGGAGGTATTGGTCACTTTGCTGCGAAGTGTCCGCTAAAAGAAGACAATGAAAGTGACTCTTATGCTGAAAAGAGTAAAGGAAAGAGAAATTTCAGAAAAAGGGGCAAAGCTAAAAACTTTCTATGTCAACAAGATGACAGCACGTCTGAAACTTCAGACGATGATGAATCAACCGAAGCTCTCTTCATGGTCACTGTTGAAGAAGAAGAAGAAGAGCTAGATCCGGAAGAGGATGAGGAGGCTGAAGTCAATCTTGAAGAGGAACTCATAGCCGCACTTGAGGAGCTAAGCATGGAACGCAAATCAAGTAAGAAAAATCTGAAACTTCTCCATGAATCTGAAAGTTCTATTATTTCTTTGAAAACTCAAGTAGAAGAATATAAAAGAATGGTAGAAGTCCTTGAAAACCAAATAAGTATCAAAAAGGAAGAGGCTATGAAACTTGAAACTGAGATCGCTAGAGCAAAGGCTGAAAATTTGGAAAATAGCAAGAAACTCAAAGCGCTCCAAGCGATTGAAGGGACTATGAAACTCAATGAACTACTGAAAGTTCAAAGACCAGCCCACTTCAGATTTGGTCTAGGATTTGAGAAAGGTGAATCCTCTAAGATTGCACCTCCTAAAAGGAAAGAGTTTGTGAAGCAAGTCACTGCACCCTCTAACTCCATGAAGCCCACTCAACCTAGAAAGGAGTCCATTCCTGTTAGAAAGGTAATGAAGACTAACCAGCCACAAAGAAGATACAAATTCTATGGTTATTGCTTTCATTGTAATATGTTTGGACATAAAAGAGCTGATTGCAAATTCTATGTAAGAAACAGTCCATTTGTGACTAGGAATCCTTTTTTCAATCCTAAGTAGCCACAAAATTGAGTGTTATATATGTCATAATTATGGACACTTGGCTAGGGATTGTAGGTTGCCTATTGCTAACCAATTTCAGGTTGAAAAGAAACCCAAGTTAGTTAAGGCATGGAGGGCAAAGAAAAGGGAAGGTAATCCCAAAGAATCTCTCATTGTGCAAACGGCATTCAATGCACAAAAGAAGACAGCACCATGGGTCCTTGATAGTGGTTGTTCAAGCCATATGACTGGTGATAAAGAGAAATTTGTCAAATTACAGCACTATGAAGGCGGTTCAGTGAAGTTTGGCAACAATGATGGTGCCAAAATTTGCGGAAAAGGTGTTATTCAGCTTATGGCAAACAAGATCAGATCTGAAGAAGTCTTATATGTGTCTGGATTGAGACACAACCTGCTTAGTGTGAGCCAGATCTGTGACAAGGGTCATGAAGTTATCTTCACAAAGAATGGGTTTGCCATCAAGAAGAGTAGCAACGGGAAAACAGTGGCAACTGGATCAAGAACTGCTGGAAATCTCTATACATTGTCAGATGGAGCTGAAAAGACCTGCTTGATGAGTCGGACAGAGGAAAGTTGGTTGTGGCACAAACGCCTTGGGCATCTAAGCTTTGACAATATGTCAAAGATTTGCAATTCAAAGGCTGTGAGAGGCATGTCTAAAGTGGAAAAGCCTTCCAATCCCATTTGCGACTCTTGCCAAAAGGGAAAGCAAACGAGGGTTATGTTCAAGTCAAAGGAGCATCATTCCAAGAAACCTCTTGAGCTAGTGCACACTGATCTCTGTGGACCGATGCGAACTCAAAGCACCAATGGAGATAAGTATTTCATGTTATGCATTGATGATTATACTCGTATGACATGGGTATTATTTCTTAAGCATAAGCATCAAGCACTTGATCGTTTTAAAGTGTTTAAAGCACAGGTTGAAAATCAATTGGAAAAACGTATCAAGATTTTAAGGTCTGATCGTGGAGGCGAGTTCACATCTGAAGAGTTCACTAAATATTGTGAATATCATGGCATTCAAAGACAGTACTCAGCCCCTAGAACTCCACAGCAAAATGGAGTTGTGGAACGGAAGAATCGCACCGTACAAGAGATGGCTCGTACGATGCTAAGTGAAAGCAAGATGGCTGACAAGTATTGGAAAGAGGCAAATCACACGGCTGTATACATTCAAAATCGATGCTTGATCAGGCCACATGAAGTCAAAACTCCCTATGAGCTATGGTTTGGAAGAAAAGCAACAGTCAAGCACTTCAAAGTCTTCGGCAGCAAGTGTTACATCAAGCGGCTCGAACAAAATCCGGGCAAATTTGAAGAAAGAGCTGACGAAGGTATATTTCTGGGTTACTCCTCTACTAGCAAGGCATATAGGTGTCTTAACAAAAGAACCAGAAAAATCATAGAAAGTGCTGATGTGAGAATAGATGAGAATATTGCACCAAAGAATGGAACTCATTATGACAGTCCCGTTTATGAGGACTCGAGTGAGATTGATGATGAGATGGCTGAATCTAATGATTCTGAGAAATCAAAAGATGACTCAGAAGATACTACACCTAAGAAGCACAGCACTTGGGTAGAGCAACACCCTAAGGATCAAATCATTGGAGATCCTAAGGCAGGCGTTCAAACTAGACAAAGTGTAGTTAGCAATTACTCACTTGTGTCCACCATTGAACCCAAGACTGTGGCTGAAGCCAGTCTCGATAAAAGTTGGTTGAAAGCTATGCATGAGGAAATGTGCAGGAATTTTGCTGAAGAAATGACGAAAGAATTTGAGATGATTTTCACGAAACCTCTGCCAAAGGAAGTCTTCGAGTATCTCCGGAAAAAGTTGGGAGTTACTCACTCTCCTAAACCGTAGGAGTTGTGCTTGAAAGGGGGAGCAATGCATTCATTGAATATCCTATTCGCTCCTCGGTTTGGTCCCTTTGGACTTGTTGTCAAAGGGGGAGAGATGTTATGATATGATAGCAAGGAGAGATGTTATGCTATGATAGCAAGTAGAGATGTTATGCTATGAAAGCTAGGGGGAGATTGTGACAGTGCATGGTTGATATTTCAGAATTTCAGAATTGGTTCCAAGTGAGTGTTGAAAAGAACTTGGAAGAGCTGCAAGCTGGAGTTGAAAGTGTTGAAGTTCCAATAGTGTTGCCAACAATTCCAAAGGGGGAGATTGTTGGAACTTGAGATGAATTTGAGATGACTTGAAAGTCTTTTGATGAATTGAAGAAGTTAGCATCTCAAGTATTAGTTTGAGTTGGAATTCTTGTCAACACATTGTCACAAACATGATGATAATAAGCTGGTGTTGATAGAGCTTGAAAAGGAGAAACAGAATTGAAACAGTCTGGAATTAAGAATTCCTGATGCAGAGCACGCGGTCGACCGGGCTGTTCATGCGGTCGACCGAGCAAGAAGAAACCTGCAGAAAACAGAAAAAGGCACCTCTCAGTTATTTTTGTGACACAGTGTGTCTTCGGTCGACCGAGCCCTCAGGATGTCGACCGAGCTCGAAATTGTCTGTTTTCCCAGTCAGTGTCTTCGGTCGACCGGGCAAGCCAGGATGTCGACCGAGCACGGGAACCAGAGTTGCGCAGAATTAGAAGTTTTGCACGAAAATTCAGCACAGTTATCTATTTCGTTTGGGAATCTTTCTAAACGAATTGTAGCCCGTTTTGAATACAATTAAGGGTTATTAAAACCTATATAAAGGCATGCTTGGGTCGTTCATAAAGACACCAAGAAAAGACACCAGAAGAGAAGAGAAAAGAGAGAAGAGTGTGCTGTGTGCTGGTGCTGTTGCTGTGTGCTGTTGTGCTGCATCTTTCTACATCAATTATGGACGGGATTGTGCTCTAGAAGATGGTGTTTCGTCCATGAGTTAAGTGTCTCTCTGTTTATGCTTTAAATTCAATTTGTAAGGGATTGAGAGAGAGAGAATTGTAGAGGGGAAGGGCTGTAGACAGAGTTTATTTCTATTCTGTTCTTACATCAAGTTGGTGCTTGGTGTTTGGGGTTTGGTGATCCTATCTGTGGGTGCAGATAAATTGTAAAGGGAGTCGGTGCTTCCTAGATAGTTGGTGCTATCTGAAACTCAAGGGAGTCGGTGCTTCCTAGATAGTTGGTGCTATCTAAAACTAAGGGTTGGTGCTCTTTGTCGTTGGTGCGACTAAATAAGATTCAGATCTGTCCCGGATTGGTGTTCGGACAGTCTTTGAACCGTGGACGTAGCCTTTCGGTGAACCACGTTAAATCTGGTGTCATTGTGTGATTTGACTTGTTTTGTTGTTGAATTGGACCTGTTTTTAGAAATCACTGATTCACCCCCCCCCCTCTCAGTGATCGTGGTATCCAACATATGGAACTCTCCTCATGCTCTCTATCTCTTCAGATGTCTTTGGACATTGATCTCGAGATAGTGGTACTCCATGTCTAGAAGGTAGGAGGCCCTTCTTGGAGTCATGCATGTTAAACTTGACTGATATCTTCTCAATATATGAAGATTGGGATAAGGCTAACATCTTATTCTTGCGATCACGCAAAAGCTTGATCCCTAAGATATAGCTGGCCTCACCCAAATCCTTCATCTGAAATTGAGAGGATAACCAAACCTTTGTGGATGACAATAAACCTACATCATTTCCTATGAGTAATATGTCATCTACATACAGAACCAAAAATGCAACTGCTTTTCCACTTCCTTTCTTATACACACATGGTTCATCAATGTTTTGATCAAAGCCAAAGGATTTGACTGCCTGATTAAACTTGATGTTCCATGCTCTAGATGCTTGCTTAAGTCCATAAATGGACTTCTTAAGTTTACAAACCATGTTATTTTGGCCACCAGCAATGAAGCCCTCTGGTTGCATCATATAGATGCATTCGTCAAGACTTCCATTAAGAAAAGTGATGGACCGCGCTCCCGGAATGCCCCGGGTTCCTACCGAGGTCGGCGGACGTGGGAGTCCGTTTGGTTCCGACCCTTTCGTAACCGGGGGGCAAAGGGGGGCGTGCATCAACATTTCTTTTTTTTTGTGGGTGTGCCAGATTTTCTATTTTTACTTGGAATTGCAAGTGGTGATCCGGGGATCAACCTTCGCAAGTAAAAAGGAAATCAACTTCTTTCAAGTTTTCCATTGCACATATATTTAAGAAAAGAGACATTTTCTTGATTTGCCGTGAAAGGCGATTTTTTTGGCATTTATAGCCGATTTTGGCGTTTATAGCCGATTTTTGGCGTTTATAGCCGATTTTGGCGTTTATAGCCGATTTTGGCATTTATAGCCGATTTACAATCCTTATCAATAATGAAAGACAAGAATTGTGATTTTTGTCTCTTTTGAAAAAATACAAACTACAATGAAAAGCAAGAAAAGGAGGATCTAACTTCTCAGGAGATTGTGGGGGACTCGTTTAGATTGACGGTCGCAAGCCATATGTGGGCTTCGCCATCAGCCATGCAGATGAGAACAGAGGATGCTATTGATTCGCTTGGCTTGGCTATAACCTCGGGTTTTTAAAGGACAAAGACCAAAGGAAGGTCCTATGTCCAATAAAAAGCCGAGTAGACGGGCTGAAAAGCCATATCTAAGCCATTGGAGGCAGGAGGAGAAGGCAAGGACCTTGGGGGGGGTACCCCCCAAGGGACTTTTGTCACCTTGTTGCGGTGGCCGGTGTAGAATTTCCGCAGAGTTTTCTCTCTTTTTCCTTTCTCTGGATTTCTGTCTGCTGTCTGTGCTTTTTTTTTCTGATGTTTCTGATGTTCTGTGATGTGTCCGTTCTTCTTGGAGAGCCCTCCTATTTATAGGCTTTTAGGTAGCCTTTTAGGTGGGTTTATGGGCTTTTATTGTCATTAAGCCGCATAATGGGAGGAGTTACAAAATTGAATTGTTTATTTTGTAACTCCTTTTTCTTGGCTTCTGATTGGCCGGAGGAGATTGAGGGCATTTAATCGCCTTTAATCGCCATGATGGGAGGAGTTTCATGGGTTAAATGCCATGAATCTCTTGACTTGTAACTCCCGAATGCTTGCTTCTGATTGGGCCGTCCAAAGAAATGGATTAATGACTGTAATAAAGCTAGTCAATTAATCGCATTAAGTGGTCGCCGAGCAGCTGAAGAGTCGCGGGCTGTGCCACGTCTTTTGAGATTCTTCTGTTGATGATCATCGATGGATCTTCATGTAGATCGTCATCAGATGATCATGTAATTTCAGGTGTTTGTTGCCAACAGCGGGTCGGTGCCATCTGTCCTGTCGATTTCTCGATCGGTCGGGTAGAAAGCACACTTTTTTTGGTTGACCGGGTGGCGATCAATATTGTTTTCGATACTCTTGATGATTTACCCGTGTTTTGGACGGATGTCAGAGGACTTGGTGTCTCAAAAGCATGAATTTTGGAAAGTACCAGAGGCTGGGCTCCTCGAATTGTGAAAAAAACGGCGAAAACCGGGGTTTCCGGGCTTTCCTGGCGACCCCGGGGTCCAAGGTCGCCGGCGACCCTGGCCCAGGGTCGCAGGGGTCTGCGACCCTGGGGGGGTTTTCCCCCTTTCGTGTCCCGTTTTGCGTCCATTTTTGCTGTTTTTCGATTCTTTTTTCTTCTGTACTTTCCTTGACATTTTGACCATTTATTGGCCTGATTTCTTTGTGGGAAACCTGATGAGAATCCTTGCATTTTATTTTGCAAAGTTTCCAATTTCCTGAGAAAGCCGAAGACTTTGTCGCGCAGAGCTGCCGATTTTCCGTCAGAAGCTGAAACTGGGCCAAACGATGTCGGAATGACCTGAAATTTGGTGTGAAGCCTCCTGAGCAATGATGGACCGCGCTCCTGCTTGGTTCCTACCGAGGTCGGCGGACGTGGGAGTCCGTCGGGTCCGACCCTTTCGTAACCGGGGGGCAGGGGCGTGCATCAACATTTCTTTTTTTTGTGGGTGTGCCAGATTTTCTATTTTTACTTGGAATTGCAAGTGGTGATCCGGAGATCAACCTTCGCAAGTAAAAAGGAAATCAACTTCTTTCAAGTTTTCCATTGCACATATATTTAAGAAAAGAGACATTTTCTTGATTTGCCGTGAAAGGCGATTTTTTTGGCATTTATAGCCGATTTTGGCGTTTATAGCCGATTTTTGGCGTTTATAGCCGATTTTGGCGTTTATAGCCGATTTTGGCATTTATAGCCGATTTACAATCCTTATCAATAATGAAAGACAAGAATTGTGATTTTTGTCTCTTTTGAAAAAATACAAACTACAATGAAAAGCAAGAAAAGGAGGATCTAACTTCTCAGGAGATTGTGGGGGACTCGTTTAGATTGACGGTCGCAAGCCATATGTGGGCTTCGCCATCAGCCATGCAGATGAGAACAGAGGATGCTATTGATTCGCTTGGCTTGGCTATAACCTCGGGTTTTTAAAGGACAAAGACCAAAGGAAGGTCCTATGTCCAATAAAAAGCCGAGTAGACGGGCTGAAAAGCCATATCTAAGCCATTGGAGGCAGGAGGAGAAGGCAAGGACCTTGGGGGGGGTGCCCCCCAAGGGACTTTTGTCACCTTGTTGCGGTGGCCGGTGTAGAACTTCTGCAGAGTTTTCTCTCTTTTTCCTTTCTCTGGATTTCTGTGCTTCTCTCTGTCTGTGTGTCTGTCTCTTTTTTCCGATCTGGATTCCTTTGGAGTGCTCTCCTATTTATAGGCTCTTGGTAGCCATTTAGGAGAGCTTATGGGCTTTTAATGTCATTAAGCCACATAATGGGAGGAGTTACAAAATTGATTTGTTTATTTTGTAACTCTTTTTTCTTGGCTTCTGATTGGCCGGAGGAGATTGAGGGCATTTAATCGCCTTTAATCGCCATGATGGGAGGAGTTTCATGGGTTAAATGCCATGAATCTCTTGACTTGTAACTCCCAAATGCTTGCTTCTGATTGGGCCGTCCAAGGAAATGGATTAATGACTGTAATAAAGCTAGTCAATTAATCGCATTAAGTGGTCGCCGAGCAGCTGAAGAGTCGCGGGCCGTGCCACGTCTTTTGGAATTCTTCTGTTGATGATCATCGATGGATCTTCATGTAGATCGACATCAGATGACCATGTAATTTCAGGTGTTTGTTGCCAACAGCGGGTCGGTGCCATCTGTCCTGTCGATTTCTCGATCGGTCGGGTGGAAAGCACACTTTTTTTTGGTTGACCAGGTGGCGATCAATACTGTCTTTGATACTCTTGATGATTTACCCGTGTTTTGGACGGATATCAGAGGACTTGGTGTCTCAAAAGCATGAATTTTGGAAAGTACCAGAGGCTGGGCTTCTCGAATCGCGAAAAAAACGGTGAAAACCGGGGTTTCCGGGGCTTTCCCGGCGACCCCGGGGTCCATGGTCGCCGGCGACCCTGGCCCAGGGTCGCAGGGGCCTGCGACCTTGGGCCAGGGTCGCAGGGGCCTGCGACCCTGGCCCAGGGTCGCAGGGGTCTGCGACCCTGGGGGGGTTTTCCCCCTTTCTGGTCCCGTTTTGCGTCCGTTTTTGCTCTTTTCTGATTCTTTTTTCTTCTGTACTTTTCTTTGACATTTTGATCATTTATTGGCCTGATTTCTTTGTAGGAAACCTGATGAGAATCCTTGCATTTTTTTTTTGCAAAGTTTCCAATTTCCTGAGAAAGCCGAAGACTTTGTCGCGCAGAGCTGCCGATTTTCTGTCAAAAGCTGAAACTGGGTCAAACGATGTCGGAATGACCTGAAATTTGGTGTGAAGCCTGCTGAGCAATAAATAAGACCAACCATAGGCTTTTGTTTGAGTTTCGAAGCCGTTTGGGGTCCTATCACCTGCAGACTTGCTTTTTGTCGCGATGAAGATGTCGCGGTTTGATGTGCGGTCAACCGATGTCCGATTGACTTGAAATTTGACAGGGAACCTATTGGAGTCATTTTAAGATGATCCATAGGCTCTGTCTCGGAAATCATGGTCCCGGAGAGCTTTTGCCGCCGAGAGCTCCTTTTCGGCTGTCGGAGAAGCGAAGTTAGGCCAAATGACTTTGAAATGGCCCGAAACTTCTTGTGTACTCCTCTTTTGGCTGTCTGGAAGAATCTTGCAGTTTTTGTTTGATTCTGACAAGATTTGATTTTTGGAAGCAGCATTACCTTTTTATGGCAGGTTGCGACTTCATGTAGCTCTTTGGATCTTGGAAAGGCAAAGTGACATTTTTGGTGTCAACAAATGCCCCCTCGAGGTACAGCGGCGAGTTGCTTAACTTTTGTAGTCGATGTGCCTCGAAGAGATTTTTTTTGAAGGAGAGCCTGTGACTTGACCAAGAGTCTTTGAGCAGTCTTTCTTTTTGGTATTTGTAGCCTTTTGAGCTTCCAGGGGAATTTTATGGCGGTGAAAGGGATCACGTACCATCTCGAGGCAAAGTTTTGAAGATGACATCAGGGATGTGGATTTGGGTTTTGACCTTGTGACCTAACAGGCTATATATGGCAGGTTAGGGGGTCAGGTTTGGTTTTGATCGTGTGACCCAACAAGCTGTATGTGGAATGTTGGGGGATCAATTTTGGTTTTGATCTTGTGACCTAACAGGCTGTATGTGGCAAGTTAGGGGATCAGGTTTTGGTTTTTGGTTTTGGTCTTGTGACCTAACAGGCTGTATGTGGCAAGTTAGGGGACCAGGATTTGGTTTGATTTTTGTGGAATGTCAATTTCAAGACTTTGGCTCAATTTGGTAGATGAGGCTGGATGGTTTTAATTTTTGGAAGCTCATGGGGCTTGGAATTTTCTTTTGTATGGTCCAATCAACTCAAAAGAGGCATGGAACCATTTTTGTATGCTCTTGGTAAGAGGGATTTCTCTTTGACTAAAAGCCCAAAAAATTTTCTTTTTTTTTTTTGTGCCTAGGTGGTCAAACCTGGCTCATATGGGCTAACCCATGGGACCTTAAGCTTTTGAAATGGCTTAGATCTCATATGGTGTCATTTTTGTAAAGAATATCCAAAATATCTCATTTGGATAGAGAATATCTAAGAATATCTTTACTTGGAGAGAATCTCTCATGATCCCTTTATTTTGGGATAGAATATCTCAAGATATCTTTCTTTTGGGAAAGAATCCGTCATAGATTGATTTTTGGAGAAAATCTCTCAAGATCCCTTTATTTTGGGATAGGATATCTCAAGATATCTTTCTTTTGGGAAAGAATCCGTCATAGATTGATTTTAGGAGAAAATCTCTCAAGATCCCTTTCTTTTGGAAAGAATCTTTCTAATTTCTTTCTTTTGGTAAGGTTACTAATTAGTAACACTTACCTCTTTCTTCTTTCCTTCTTGGTTTGCTCTCCTCTATAAAAGCAAAAAGAAGGTTGGATCTCTTGCTCTTACTACTTTCTTTGCAATAATCTCAAGAGGGCTTCAAGACCAAGAGCTTTTCTTCTTCAAGATCTTCAAGAGTTTTCTTCTTCTTCTCCATCAATGGCTTCAAGTAAGTTCTTCTTTTTCAAGAAAACTCCATTGTAGGAAAAAAAAAAAGTTCTTTCTTCTCTTTTTTTTTTTCTTTTCTTCTCTTTTTTGTTCACGTGTTTGCCTTTCTTCTTTTTTTTTCACACGTTTTTTTTTTGCTTTCTTTTCTTTCTTTTTTTTTTTCATGTTTGTTTTTTTTTTTTTTTTTTATGTGGGCCGTACGGACAGATCCGTACGGATCTGGCCGTACGGCCATGTGGCCTGTGGGCCACGGCCTGTGGGCCAGCCCCTAAAAAAAAAATTTCTTTCTTTTTTTTTTTTTTTTTTTTTCCCTCCTCTTTTTTTTTTTTGAGAGAGTTTCGTTTCCTTTTTTTTTTTTTTTGTTTCCTTTCTCCTCCCTTTTTTTTTAGAGAAAGTTTCTTTTCTTTTCTTTTTTTTTTTTTTTTTTTTTTTTTTTTTGCTCATCATGATAATGCATTTTTTTTCGCAAAATCTAGATGTTCATGCATGCCTTTAATTTGTAAATTAAACTTTGTTAGCATGATGTGATTGCATACCTGAAAGTGTTTTGCAAATTTGGGAACTTGGAGCTCGCAGTGATTGTTGAGCCCTTCCTGATTTTGCGCGTAGGGACTTTTAGGGTTCGAAAGTTTGGAGTTTCGGAGCTCGCCAGCGATGTTGAGCCCATCTTCAAGCTTTCTATTTCTTCTGTGCTAGTTCCTTTTCTTCGGAATTGCCCCCGTCATCATGTCAAAATTTTCGCCAGATTTTTTTTTAGCGAGATTCTGTCATTTTGATGTTTGATCTTTTTCTTTTCCATCCTTTTAGGTGGTTCCTCTAGAGCGAACAAGGGTAAAGGCCTGCTACAAGCGTACCTCGTCGATCTTCTAGATCTCTATCCGGCCGGTCAGCAGGTTTCGAGAAGGTCAGTATGTTGAAAGAAACCTGGAAGAGTGCGACTCCCTCAACCGAGATGAGATGAGGCAGCGACTGATCACTCTCAAGGGAGAGGAATTTTATAAGATCATGGTAAGCAGTCGTCCATGGCTGATGGAAGATCAGAGCATTTTGCCTAAGCCTACCTTCTTCTTTGGTGATGCGGTCCCTGACGACATTACATACCAGAGGAGATCTTTTCAGTTTTCCTTCACAGCAAATGGTGAGAAGAAGACTGTTACTACCGGTCGATGTTTGATCGCACCGTCTCGATTCTGAGCCTTGCCCCCACGTGCCCCAAGAGGGAAGATCCTCCAAGCTGGGTGAGAAGGACAAATGTAATCAAGACCGGGGTTTTTGTTGGCGGTTCTCCTGGATATACGGAGAGGTCGCCTGTTGACATGGACCTGTTGA